>BSBK01012322.1:572500-910000 GCA_027943335.1 Chamaecyparis obtusa
AAAATATTATTGTCAAAGTGACCTTCGATCAATTGTTGATTGTTATTGTTTGAAAGATATTTCCCTTTTACTTTGTAATCTAAAATGACATTAGCAAGAAGATGGCCAACTCCTTTAGTTAAAAAATATATATAGAAAAGGAACAAGAGGGTAACCTTGCCTAATTAACCTAAGAGGCCAAATTGTTCAAATTAGATGTCATAACTATAAGGTAGGAATAAACTTCCACAAAAAGTATTTGAATATATTAAAAAGAGCTACAATCAAAGCCAATATCTTTGAGCACATGGTTAGAATGAAAGACTGCTCATTTTTTCATAGGATCCCAATCATAATGAGCAATGATTTCTAGCTAGATTTTCTATCAAATTTCATACATTCTCAAATCACAATGGCTTCATCAATTATATAATTACTTTGGACAAAATTAATCTACTCAAGACAAATAACTAGTAGGAGATTTCAAATTTGTAGGGTAGTAACCTTAAACATTATCTTAGAGGAGTCATTCAACAAGGTGACAAATCTCTAATTGAATATGAAGTCACAACCTCCAATTTTTGGAACGAATGTAATGTTTTATTTTCTTTATTGATTATAATATCTAAAGAATGGGTATAAAAGCATTCAAGATAAAAAATTTGTAATTATAAGCTAACATCATCCCAAAAGAATCCATAAAATTCACAAAAAACCATCAAAACTAAAAAAAAATTATTAGTATTCATACATATAACTATTTCCTTTAGATCCTCTTAGGAAAAAAGTTTGTCACATATTATGGAGAGATAATAAGAGATTGAATCCATACAAGCTTGGAACATTTCCATTGTTGAACTTTAAATACTTCCATATGATGTTGTACAAAATCCTTTAGAACTTTAAAAATATATAAAAATGCATTGACTAGCCCCTTTAATGGTTTTAACATTTTGGGAAGTACTTCTCACTTGTAAGGCTTGAAGTAATTCATTATAAATTTTATTGCCAACCCTTAGCCAATCAACTTTAGCTTTGATTCAAGCTTCCTCAAGAACATATGCATTAAGACTACTTACACATAGTGGTGAAGAAGAGTCTATGAGAAGGCTCCACTTCCAACTAATTGGAGAGCACACTGTGCTCCAAGAATATGGCCATATAAGACAACCAAAAATCTTGAGAAAGCATGTGGTGTAAGTAATGGCATCATTTCATCATGTGATTCATCTACTATTGATCCTTTTGACATGTAACATGATTCTAAACATTTTTAAAGGTGGCATGTTAAGGAAGAAATGAGTCTTCTTAAATTGACTCATTTTTTAAAAGTTCAAATGTGAGGGAGTAACATAGTTAGTAAAAGGGATTATAATTGAATTAGCATTATAGCACATTTAAGAAGCTTTTGATGGTCCCAACTGGTGCTGAGAGGGGAGGGGTGAATCAACAGTTTACTAACTTTAAAAACCAATCTGATATAATCTAACTAAAACTGCATGCAGAACTATTTCTAACACAGAAGTAGCTATCACAAAATCAAAGCAATAGAAAACACAAGATATATCATGTGGAAACCCAAAGCAAGAGAAAATCACGATGTGAGTAAACCTCACAAATTTTGCACTCTTCTGAAGTGCGCCCTGTTAGGAGCCTTCCATGTTAAAGAATTACAAACGCATTGTTAAATGCGACCCGGTTAAGGGATTTGAGAGATAAGGCCTATTAAAGGCTTCCTTGGTAGAGGACTTTAAAACATCTACTCGATGTCACCTGATTAAAGGATTTAATACAAGGGACCTGTTAATGTCCACCCAAATACTGGGATTTTGCTATTGCAATTATTAGAGAGAAATAGAGGGTTTGATCTTTTTGCGATGATTTGTAGAGACAGATAAGATCACTATGTTTATCAACTGAGAGTCATCACCAAGCACCATAGGTATGCTCTCTCCAGATTGTTGTGCTTTCTTGCACACTCTTCTCTTCTTCTCCTTTTCTTCACCCTTTCGTAGCTTCTTTCAGCATTTAGGTTCACTCTTTTTCTTCTTGGCAAAATAAAGGAAAAAGATATTCTTCACAAGCTAAAGAATAAATAGTATTCTTGCCCTTCCCATTTTTCTGCATGCGCAACCTCCGCAAAGATCTCCTTTAGATCCATCATCTAGTTGAGTCTCAGTTCATGGAGGAAACATAAAATGCATGCCCTATGCTTTTTTTGTTTTATAAAGGAAATGACAGATGTGTGCCGCTTACTTTCCTCTACTTCTCAACTTGAGATTCCCCAATGATTTAATGCCTTAATTGTTGGCATTAAATCCTTCAATTGTGCCTTGCACCGATCTTCTTCATAACACAAAGTCTTCCAAATTTTGTGCAACAAATCTCAGTCAAAGAGTCACACAAGTGTTGGTCAACTATGACTTTCACTGGTTCATCAGTCTCGATGATATCTCAATGATCAGTTTACATCCTTCAATAGTGTACAGCTCTTTGTCTTCATGTGTCACTCTTTGTTTCTCTGACTATACTGGTTTGATTCCTTGGTTTCGGTTATATACTTTACGGTCACTGTTCAGGATGCTCTGGTTACCTTCCTTGGTTACCGAACTGCTCAGATTATTGGTTAGAGACTTTATCGGTCATAGTAACAGTACTCCTTCCACTGGTCTCCTAACCAATCTCTCTTGTACAAACCTACTATTGTCAATTGTTCCTGATTGAACAATGTTTGCATCCTTAGACATCAATGACAACCTCTTTGCCATGTACCAGTTACATCCTTATCGGTTAATGCCAACAACTTTATTATTCTTTTAGAACTAGTATGTAACTTAGATATGTACTAAATTAAGGATGCATTTTAGTAGCCAATACTAAGATCATAAAGGATATAATTTATTGTGCATTTAAAACCAAATCTCTTGTATATTAGTTGTCTATCTAAAAAATGAGAAATCAACTAACCACCTTAAAAAAAATCCTAAGAACCACAACAATAGATTATAAACAAGATTTAAAAATCTTGCATCAAATCAACCACCTTCACTCGATCTCTCTTTCTTTCAAACCTTTTTTCATATCACAAAAAAGTTATATCAAATAGGGGAGGCATATCAATAGTTGTTATTGCTAACTTCACGCATCCACAAATCCTAAACAATACATCGGATTTCAACTTTTTTTTTTGTTTTCATATGCTACTTAGCTACTTATAACTATTGTTTTGACTTATAGGTTGTAACGATGCATGCTACGAGACCCGTTATGTACGCAAGGGTCAAAGTCTACAAATTTTAAATACTAAAGATAAAGTGAATAGCTATAAGTACATATGAAATTTATTAATAGACTTTTAATTATTCTTTCTATGCTTATGAATTTATGATTGTTTAAGAGTTTTTCTTAGTCAACGAGAATGTGATCCATCATCAAAACAAGAATAAAAAGATATGAAAAATAAAAAGATTAGATAAAAAAAAAAATGACCAATATATAATCTCACACTCTTTTTCTATACACTTTTCACCATTACACAAACATCCCACCATTGAAAACTTACATCCACCCTCCATTGTTAACTATTTGAATGTCCTTTGTACACTAATCTTGTATTCACTTTTGCTATAAAAACACATCGTGTTTGAAGAACAAAGACAGTTTTGTACATAATATGTTCAAACATCTATTCTAAGATTTGACAGCCTACCTTAACTAAGGACATTATTTGACGGTCTTTAAGCTCCTTTTTAAAAAGTTCTGGGACCGCCCTCAAATTTTATCCCACGAATCGAATCCCTTTTCTTTATTATTCCTTTTTTCCTTCGTTTTAACCGATGTAGAGGAAGGTGCAATCGCAGAGGCTTTTTTGATGGTGGACTGTTAAGCTGAATTGAGGGGAACATTGGAGCAGATACCAATGCTTTGCTTGTGGGGTCAACAAATAAAAAAGTGCGACCACCATTCATTCTGCTTAGCTGCAATTCAGCTCATTTGTCTTGTCAAACACCTAAACTGATCATTACATGTTTCTTAATCATCTCACCCATCAAGACTAATCCTAGATTCAAATCACTATTGCCATGTTTCTCTTTTAATCTTCCAATACTAAATCAAAATATATGTCATAACAAGCAAGGTAATTATGTTGCCAAGTAGTTAGGGCGAACAATAGAATTCAATTTTGTTTATGATTATGAATAAAGTAAACATGAGAGTAAAAAGAAAATGAAGAGTGGAATGTTAATATATTTCTTCTAGGTATGATATTGGAAGGTAGATCGTGCTTAAAGAATATTTGGTAGATAAATTCTATCATTATCATACTTTAAGGTTAGAGGAAATGAAATGATATTCTATTATAGAATATAAAGTTTACAAGGATGGTTTGATCAAATATATCCACATTTTTAAAGTTGATTCCTTGACTACTCTATTTTAAAAAAATAGACTAACAAACATAATAGACTGATTGATAACACTACATGAACAACACCTAAAGAAAATTTGGTAGATAGAATGTCAAGTTTATAACTATTGTTCGATCAAATATATCCACATTTATAAAGTTGACTCCTTGACTACTCTATTTAAAAAAAATAGACTAACAAACATAATAGAATTTTGATCAAGATTGATAACACCGGATGAACAACACCTAAAGAAAATTTGGTAGATAGAATGTCAAGTTTATTATTGTTCGATCAAATATATCAACATTTTTAAAGTTGACTCCTTGACTACTCTATTTAAAAAGAAGAGAGTAACAAAAACAATAGACTTTTGATCAAGATTAATAATACTTGACGAACAACACCTAAAGAAAATTAGGTAGATAGATTGTATCATTGTTGCATATTAAGATTTGAGAAAACGAAATAACCGTGTATTATGGAATGTTGATTTATAGAACAATTCAATAAATTATACTAGCATTTTGAAAATTTGACTCCTTGACTATTCTATTTAAAAAGCCCAGACTAACAAAAACAATAGACTTTAAATCAAGCTTGATAACAACTATAATCTATAATGCAGCTATAATTTGTTGTTTGTAAATTTGTTATATTTTTTCAATTAAAAAAAAAGATTGATAACACTAGATAGACAAGTTTTAAGAAAAATTGAGTAGATAGATTGTATAGAGAAAACTAACACTATATTATGGAATGTTGATTTATAAAGATAGTTCAATCAACTATACTAACATTTTGAAATTTGACTTTTAACTACTCTACAAAAAGGCTAAAATAAAAAATCAATAGACTTTTGATAATATTAACAACAAAAGATTGAAAAATCTTGAAAAAAACTTACTACAAAAGAACAAACCAAAAAAATTATTATCATCCTTCAATGCCATAAATTATTTATCCCACATGTATAACTAAACATAGTCTAAGTTTTTAATTTTTCCACTTATTGGCATGATTATTGTCTTAAAAACAAATCATTATGACCATTATTAGTTCCTGCCTACGGCAGGATAACTACTGCAATCGTTCAATGCAAAACTATTTTTATTGCTCCAATCAGATTTGAGTATTTTTCAATCTGTGTGCATATTATATAGTTTGGTAATTTTTATATATTTAAGAAAGTTGAATAATATCATTTATTTTTAATCCTATTGGCCCTCACAGAAAATGGCAATGAAAAAAATAATTTTCTGCAACTTTAATTTGGAAAAAAAAAAATCACCGTCGGGCACTGGCTACCGTGCAAATATGTTTCACCGGCACCCTTGGCATTGGCATAGGCATCCAATGGCATGTGCCAATGCCTGTACTCGAACGTACTACGCACGCCAGTAAATACTGACACTATTGTTTTTTCATACTTTTCCTTATTTTACTGTTATCGAGGCTTTTGGATTATCTCAATCAATTAATTTTTTTTTAATATATTAATATTTGTATATGAAATTTGATTAATATTAAACTTTTTTTCAGTTTTATCTTATTAATGAAATTACGTTGATATTTTATATAAAATTACATACAATATTTCTTATAAGACAAAAATGATGTTTTATATAAAATTAAATTTATGCTTCACATATTTTTAAATCTTGAATAAAAATGATTTGTTTCAATTTATTACATGAATTAAACTTTTTGTAAAAAATTGATTTATTTTGTATTAAATTAATATAGTAAATTTTATAATTCAAATATTCAATATGACTTGTATTTAAGTATAGGGAAAAAATTATTCAAAAACCTTGCATGTTTATTTTAAGATCGAATTTGATTTTTTAAATTTTAGAGTAATAATTTTATAATATAATTTAATGTCATATATTTTCAAAAGAAAATTGAAATGTTTATTAAAGATAATATATCTTGAATATCTATTTTTTTCCATATTTTGTTATATATATAACTAGTTTTTGTCTATTTATATTAGTGTTGTATATTTATTATTATTTTGTTTATTATGTATTTTGTTTAATTTGTGTTGTCTTGTTTTTATTTTTATTTTTATTTTCTTTCTACTCTCCTTTTTTCAATTGATCTTTAGTCTACAGCTCACCTTTTTTTTAACTTAATAAGTATTAGTTGTGTTTGCTTGATTAAATGTAATTGCTTTTATTTTAAAAAATTAAAAAAATCAAATTATTTTTAATAAACTAAAATAATTGTATTATCAAATATAAAATTATTTACTTGTGTACTTCCTTATACTTATACTTATTGAATTAAATAAAGCTATTTATTCATTTATATTAAATTTATAGATGAATATTATTAAAATAATTTAATAATATTTATTGTTTTAAGTAAAAAAATCTTTCATTTTAGTGAATTTATTTTCATTTTAGTCAATTTATAAGTAAAAAATTGATTTATTTTGTATTAAATTAATCTTGGTTTCTTCTATTTACACATTATGTCAAACTATGGATATGAGATAGTGCAGACACTTAATGTAGATATAGAACTTGATGTACTCATGAAGAGACAAATGAATGAAATAAATGCGGGCAAGTCTGTTTGCACTTTCACATTGGGTAGTACATGGCCTCTGATTTTAAAGTTTTTGGAGATTGTTGACATCAATCTTACAACAAGGGGTTTTCCTTTAAAATTAGCCAATGTGTATTTTCCACTAGAGGCATTCACAAAACATTTTTGTTCTTATTTTTAGATTTAATTTGATAAGAAATGTCTTTTTTTTTTGCGGTTGAATCTTTCAACACATCTAAAGCAATCTAGGTCTTTATTATTTTTCTAAGCTCGGACTAACAATTTGTTTTCCAATAAATCTTATAAGAAATCAATTTTAACATGACACTCATTAAATTGATATGATTCTCAGTTTTCTATGAGTATAGATTGACTAAATTTGATTGTATTTTGGCAAAATATTTGCAGTAGTAAATAAACTATATTAAATTAGTTTTATTTGATTTTTGTTACAATATTCATGGTCATTGAGATAATAAATTACCTTCTACCACACATTTTTTTATTGAATTTAAGCTATTTAATAATTTAATATTACAAACAACAGAAATAGCTAGTTTGGGAATAAGAACATAACAACCAAAGATTACAATTCAAATTTTCTTAATGATAGCATGGAGAAGCTACCAAATTAAAATTCTAGATAGAAACGACACTACAAATAAGAGTAACTAGATTATATGATATTTTCATCCACTTAAAAAATTTCTCATATTCAAATTCAACTTTAGATTTTTTCAGTGTATTTTAATTTTTCATATTTTAGTTAAGGCTCACAATTCAAATATTTAATTTAAATAAAAATATTTTTAAAATTTAATTGTAAAATAATTTTATTATTAATATTATAAAAAAAAATTGACAAATATAAATATTTGTTTTATTTTTTTAAATTTTAAAATAATCAAGAATTCAATTTTTACTTTATCAATAAGTTTTATTTTATTTCTAACTTTTTAGATTTGGTTTATTTTGTCCAAGTCCAAATTTAAACATTAAGATTCCTAATATAATTTTATTTATAATCATTTAATTCAAGGGTTTCAATATATATAAAATATCTTTAAAAGTCATTAATTATTATATTAAAATTCAAAATAATAGAGGAAAATAGTGTTTCTTTTGCTACAACATATTTTCATCTGCAAAGTTTGGATCTTTTGGTGTATTAAAACTCTTCTAGAACAAAACACTCTTGGTTATGGCCATAATGTTGCTTTAGGTCCAATTATAATGATCTTAATTCTTAACATTGTAAAGTTTGATGGTCTTTAGAATTGATTAGTTTTTTACTAGATTTATAAAGTATATAGTGTTCTTCTTGCAAGATATCTTCATTCACAAGATTTTAGGCTCAATTTGTTGCATTCGAGATTGAATTGCAAGTGCGACTTATTCTACATCCTCTACATCCACAAATCAAAGTTGTCCTCTCTATCACTATTAATGTAATAGAATTATTAATTGTTTCAAGCTTCAGTTGGCATGGCACATTTTTGCCCTATTCATTTCATTTAACCTCTTTCTTATTCATCCAAGTTTTCCATTATTTCACTTCAACGTAACTCTACTACCATTACACTATTGGCAGGAACTTTGACGCTTTGCGTCTCTTGTTTTACAAGCTACAATGGAGTGAGAAGAAAGTCACCCAAAGATGATTTTAAGTGGGTAGTTTGCTTTATCATTTCGGGTTAATTATAGGGTGTATTAGTATTCAATTAATGGGTGGCTTCATTTTGAAACGAATGCTTAAAGTATATTTTAATGAAGGCTTAGATGTCTTTACCTTTGGAAACAAGGGTAAATATCTTTTGAATTAAGATTGCCATGATAGAATCTTTGCTATTAAAATAATAATAATTAAAAAAAAAATGTTTCAAATGTCATGTTTTAAAGATATGTTAGCAAACAAATTACAAGTAGGGGAGAGGACCCAGTAGTTGTGCACCCTAACTTCGGGCTTCTCAAAAACCTAAGTGGAAATTTCAAATCACTCCCATTTTTTTACAGTAGCTTACTTGGTGAGTCTCCTGCTTATAACTAAGGTTTCAAAGCCACATCATCAAATATGATGCCACTTCAGCATGCTTTTTGCCAAGGTGTCCAAAACAGCCCAAAAAAAAAGTGAGACCAATCATAGTGAATTAGGTACCCCAATAGTTGTGCAGTTGATGTGGCATCACACTATTGGCTGCTTTTTAGAACAAAGGGTACATTTCATTCAATTATGGATAGTCATGATTAGCAAAAACAACTTTAAAGTCACAACCATTGGTACAATGATGTCAAAAATATTGGATATTAAATCAACAACTATGGGTATTAAGTTAAGAACTACTATCACAACCATTGGAACGTGTTCAACTACTGGGTCCTCTCCCCTATACTCTATTTTCAAAGTATCATTTGTTTAATGGAAACGCATCCAATTCATTATTATCTTTTGATATTATATAATACTACAACCTCAAATTATTAAGCCGAATTTCATGAGGAACAAAAGCAACAAAATCTTAAACTACAAAATAGTGCCAAAATACTAACCACTTTGCTATTTTATAATACATATGATGATGTATGGAAGAAGCAAAAAAATGGCTATCTAATTTAAGAGACAAAAGGAATATTTCAAATATAATTAAAGAAATAATTACATTTAATAAAAGATTTAAATATAAAACTTCAATTGAGTTAACTTACATATTCTTTAAGGTAGTTGAGAAAGATAAATGTAAATAGAACTTTGAGTAAATTAATGTAGGAAGAATTAAAATGTTAAGATGGAAATAAATCTATTTTAGTTTGTGGTGTGATGTTAGCA
The DNA here is from genome assembly GCA_027943335.1 of Chamaecyparis obtusa. Classification (NCBI taxonomy): domain Eukaryota; kingdom Viridiplantae; phylum Streptophyta; class Pinopsida; order Cupressales; family Cupressaceae; genus Chamaecyparis; species Chamaecyparis obtusa. The sequence goes on from BSBK01012322.1 coordinate 582,272, forward strand.
TTTATTATTTTGAAATGCTACAATGTTGTGATAAAGGAATGAGAATTAGAAACTAGTAAATGATCAAAGATTAAGGATTTGGGACAAAAATTATTATATATCTAAAATGTTTGGGACTAGATTATGCTTGTATTCAAGTCTATTAGTATTTTTCCTAGCATAGATCTATCTTGTTGGTATAATAATTTATACACTTTGAATGTATTATATTTGTTGGGATAAGGCGTTGTACATATTGCATAATGTTTATAATGTATTACTTTATTATATGTGTGATGCACCTAGAGGAACCTAGATGGACATGCATCACTAGTGGACATTGTGAAAAAGGGCGCAAATGCAAAGGGGTTTATTACTACTCCTTTTAAAATTTGTACACTAGGAAGGAAGATGACGCAATAGGCAAGTGAGGACCTAAGCATTGAATGAGGCAGTGATCCTTTGCTAAATATGTAATTTGAAAATGGAAAAAAGAAAAGATGTAATGTAGATGACAAAATAGATGAATATAGACAAAATTAGAAATAGAAAACTGATAAATAACTACCAGAAACTGGAAATGAGTTGAATCGGGGTCTAGACTGATCTACAGGGTACAAAATATTTCAGGGTTTTGTACCTAACACTTTTGATTGAAACTTCTAGGAGTCCTTTGATTGTATTTTATTTGCCTGAAAAAGTTTCGACAGCTATGTAACCTGTTCCTACACACATAAAAATGGAGAAAATGTTGGGTAAAAAGGGTTTGCCTTTGTCAAACCCCTATTTAAGAATCAACCTTGAAAATGAAAAGAATTTGCATAAAGGAAAGCATGTAAAAAGGTAAATGTTTGATTCACCTTAAATAAACCTTGATGAAAGGATGCATGAATTGCTCACATCCATGAAGATATTTGAATGTACTTGGAATCGAGGAGTTGAAATTGAAATGTAGAATAGGAATCAAGTATGCCCTCACAAATGTATGGATCTATGAATGCCACTCCTATATCTTCAATGTAGATGTGCTTAATAATCACTTGCACTGAAGGAGATATGAATGTAGATGGAAGGATCTTCTTGCTTGATTGATAATTCTTTTACTTGGACATCATGGGAGAGAAACTTTCCTCAATGGAGAAGATTGCCTTGGAATTAACTTGAATGAATTTGAGAAACTAGATCTTAGATGCTTTCCTTCAAATATTGAATCCAATTGCTCAATTACTCAATTGCTCTTAATTGCTTGAATGTTTTTTTATTATGAATGCTTGAGTGTGGTAATGGATATTAGATACCAAAATGAGGAGAGATATGGTGTTTTTATACTTCATCCATCATTTCAAGATTAAAAAATAAGCCAAGTTGACCACAGGATTGGATTTCCCACTAACACCTTGACATAGGGCTCCGAGCCAAATTTGGGCCAAGAAGTGTGGGAACAAAACATTGAAATGTTATGTTCCTGGGTACATAATGTTTCAAACATTTTGTACCTAGGAGAATAAACCCAAATTTGAACTAGGCGTCATGGTAAAAAAGATGAAGGAAAAGAAGAACCAAGTTCTTAGGATCAAGCATAACGAACATTAGATCTCAAAATCACCAAAATGGGGCCTAAAAGAGTATCCAATTATGGGTGCTAACTTTTTAGGACAATACATTTATCCCCCACTTTAGAAGGAGTGCTCATGCTCATGATAAAGTAGATCAATGCATAAGAATGATTTTATCAAGGTCAAGGAGACAAAGAAACATCAAGCCCCCAAGTGAATTGGGTCTTTATCAAATCCTAAACCAAGATAAAAGAGGCATCACTTGAAAGAGAGAAAGAGAGGTACAACCACAAGCCTAGTAAGGTATTTCTTTATTATGGATCATGTAAAGAGAGAGCACTTCTACAAAAGATGGCATTAATAGTCTAGAAAGTTGTGGTATGACAGTCAACTCATCAAAACAAAGGGATTAGTCCTTAAGGGAAGTATTGTCTTCATTAAGGGATCCTAAAAAGGAGATTATTCCTAAGGAGTGCATTATCTCCAAAGGGATCTAGAAATGGAGGATCGGTCCTTAAGGAAAGCATTGTCTCCATTAAGGGTAAGTGCACAAAGATGGGGGACCAAAAAGGGGGTATAAAATGCTAATTTTTTTTTTTAAATCAGCAAACTCTGAACTTTGATGAGAAATTGAAGATAGTTAGACTCAAAATTTAAAGATGTGACAAGAACAAGAGTTGTATTACTCTAAATATAGTTTCTAAACTAGTAATTTATTTTGAAAATGGTGGAGATTAAGGCCCTTAAAAAGGGGGAGCACACAAAGTGGTCCTATTTTTTGTGAAAAAACATAATGTAGCGCTCATGTGCTCACCCTAAAATGTTATCTTTTTTAAAAAAAAAATTAATCTCTTCAGTGAGAATTTAGCTAACACCACTTCGTTTATCCCAGATTTTTCTACTATTTTTTTTTATGAATGTATGGTTTTTTACAAATTTATGAAGTGGACACATCCTGAAAACATGAAATTTGTACATGCTCCCCCTAGAAATCATTGAAAACTAATTGAAAATCAAAACTTATTTCTTTTAAATTGTGTATAATGGAGTCTAGTTTCTAAAAAAGTAACTTGTTTCAAAATTTGACAAACGATCCAAAATCTAAGCCCAAAATACTACGCATTGGTTTTTAACAAAAAATGGGCATACTTACAAAAGAAATTAGAGATGAAAATCTTAACATAATCAGAATTTAAAATAAATTATTTGGTTAGATATCTAAAAGAGAGATCCAGAACATCATGTCATCTAATTTTGTTATTTTTGAACAATGTACAAACTTGACATACAAAAAAATGTGAATTTTTTGTATGTTTGCTGGAAAACACATCTTAGGCCTATTTGAATCCTCCAAGCCTTTGGGTTGGATGCCCAAGGAAAATCCAAGCCTTAGGCTTGGTGGATCCAAATGCAATTAAAAGGGAACACACACTATATATGTGAAAATGTTGTGAAATGTTTCATTCATTGCAATATAGGGTGTACACCCTATAAAGCATACACCAAATGTAAGAATGGGAAAAGGAGAGAGAGAGAGGGGGGGGGGGCTTTGTAATAAGTAACTACAGAGGGTTTGTATTACAAAATTGTAAGAGTTTGTTACACCTTTGATAATGACATTATTGTGTCAAGTTAGGCTCAAATTCATTGCACACCCCTTACATAATTCAAAATCCTTGGGAATTCATAGAAAATAGAAGATTTATTTCCATCTAGTCCATACCTAGTGCACTTTTTCTCTCGTGACAAATTATTACAGGGGCTTCCACATATTATGAGATCAAAACCTCTAATTGAGTTAATCATTTCATCAAGTGTTTCTATTATCAAATTCTTCACATCCCCCACCTTAATCAATTGACCCTTTTGATGTATTTTTTCCCACCAACTTCTGAGGATAAGCCTATTTTGTTTACAAATTTTTGCAGATACAACGTAATTGAGTGTTATACACAAATAATGCAAAGCAACTTCTACACCCCCAATACTAGAGAAAAAAGAAAGGACATTTATCCCCTTTGGATAAATAGGCTTCAAAATAGAAAGATGGTGTCCTACCATTTCTACTTGGAAAGAATTTCCAAGGGAGCATATACTCTCGATCCTAGAAAAAGAGCTACATGCATGGCCCACATCATATCCTAACACATGCTTCATTTCATGAGGTTCCAATAGAGCTAGTTGATCTATATAGATGCATACAAACTTCCACTTTTTATATTGTGAAAGTACAATATCCTACTCTTCAAGGGTGGGTTTTCCATTATAAATATTGAAATTATCCCTAAGTATATCACATAATGGAATCCTTGTTGTTTCTATTTTTATGTAGTTTAGTTTAGTTCTCTTATCTTATGACCAATAATTTTGATATTGAATAAATTCCTCTTAGATTGTCATAGGTGGCAACCCAATCTTGGCGAGAGAGAGACAAAGGGATAGATAGATAGAGAGGGGTAATAATGAGAGAGAGAGAGATAGATAGATAGAGGTCATAACCTGGGTCCTAGGACACATTAATGTGTCCTATGACCCCTTAAGAACCCTTATGACCCCTAAGATGTAGAGAGAGGGGTCATAAGGGGTCATAAGGGGTCCTAGGACACATTAATGTGTTGTAGGACCCCTTAAGACCCCTTACAATACATTAGTGTATTGTAAGGGGTCCCAAGGGATCTTAAAGGGTCCTATGACACATTGATGTGTCCCAAGAACCCTTAACAACCCTTACAACCCCTAAGATGTAGAGAAATGGGTCATAAAGGGTTCTAAGGGGTCATAAGGGGTCCTAGGACCCCTTATGACTGATTTTGACTCTTTAGGACCCCTTACAATACATCTTAGGGGTCCTAAGGGTCATAATGGGTCCTAGGACACATTAATGTGTCATAGGACCCCTTAAGACCCCTTATCACCCCTTGCCATACATTAGTGTATGGTAAGGGGTCCTAAGTAGTCTTAAGGGGTCCTAGAACACTTTAATGTGTCCCAAGACCCCTTAACAACCCTTACGACCTCTATTATGTAAAGAGATGGGTCCTAAAGATTCCTAAGGGGTCATAAGGGGTCATAGTACACATTAATGTGTCGTAGGACCCCTTAAGACCCCTAAGATATATAGAGAGGGGTCCTAAAGGGTCATAAAGGGTTATAAGGGGTCCTAGGACACATTAATGTGTCCTAGGACACATTAATGTTCCCTTATGACCCCTTATGACCCTTTAGGACCCTTACCATATATTTTATGGGTCCTGAAGTGTCCCAAGGGATCATATGGGGTCCTAGGACACATTAATGTGTCTTAAAACCCCTTAAAATCCCTTACGAACCCCTTATCATACACTAATATATGGTAAGGGGTCCTAAGGAGTCTAAAGGGGTCCTAGGACACATTAATTGATCTTAGGAAAATTTAACAACCCTTAGGATCCCTAAGATGTAGAGAGAGGGGTCCTAAGACACATTACATTAATGTGTCCTAGGACCCCTTATGACCATTTATGACCCTTTAGGACCCCTAAGACATCTTAGGGGTCCTAAAGGGTCATAAGGGTCATTAATGTGTCCTAGGACCCCATAAGACCCCTTAGGACACCTTACCATACTAGTCTATGGTAAGAGTTCCTAAGGCATTTTAAGGGGTCCTAGGACACATTAATGTGTCCTATAACCCCTTAACAACCCTTACGACCCCTAACATGTAGAAAGTGGGTTCCTAAAGGGTCTTAAGGGGTCTTAGGACACATTAAAGTTCCGTAGGACCCCTTAAGACCCATACAAACCCTAAGCACTTCTTACCATACATTAATGTATGGTAAGGGGTCCTAAGGGGTATCAAGGGGTCTTAGGACACATTAATGTATTCTAGGACCCCTTAACAACCCTTGCAACCCCTAAGATTTAGAGAGAAGGGTCCTAAAGGATCCTAAGGGGTCATACGAGGTCCTAGGATACATTAATGTTTTGTAGGACCCCTTAAGCCCCTTATGACCCCTTAGAACCCCTTACCATACATTAATATATGGTAAGGGGTCCTAAGGGGTCCTAGGACCCCTTGACAACCTTTATAACCCCTGAGATGTAGAGAGATGGGTCCTAAAGGGTCCTAAGGGGTCATAAGGGGCCATAACGACACATTAATGTGTCCTAGGACCCCTTATGACCCCTTAGGAACCTTACCATACATCTTAGGGGTCCTAAAGGGTCATAAGGGATCCTAAGACACATTAGTGTGTCCTAGGACCCCTTATGACCCCTTATGACCCCTTATGACCGCTTATCATACATTAGTGTATGGTAAGGTGTCTTAAGGAATTATAAAACACATTAATGTTTCCTAGGACCCTTACAAATTCTTATCATACATTAGTGTATGGTAACGTGTCTGAAGGGGTCCTAGAACACGTTAATGCATTCTAGGACCCATTAACAAACCTTACAACCCCTAAGATGTAGAGAGGGGTCCTAAAGGGTCCTAAGGGGTCATAAGGGTTCCTAAGACATATTAATGTTTCCTATCACCCCTTATGTCCCCTTATATCTCCTTAGGACCCTTTATGACTTCTCTCTCTCTCTCTCTCTCTTGTTGCTAAAACTTGCAATGTGACTCAACTAAAATTTGCAACTATGTGTATCTTTGAATCATTTCCTTGTGGCCTCAAACTATCTATGCCAATAGCTCTGGTTGGTCAGGTAAACGCTAGGAATAAACTCATTTCACTCACCAAGTTGCTCGAACATTCTAGACCACTCTAGACCGAAGTGACCCTTAAGGTGAACTAAGCATAAAAATCAATGAACTTTGGTGGGTCATTTCTTGGAGCTCATGTGAAATATCAATGATCTATTAGGTTCTATAGAATCGTACTAATGCTTCCCAGAAAAAATTCTCTTAGTTTTGGGAGATTCAACCCCATTTCAATTTGGCAACCCAATCTTAGTCATTGCCAGAGCTTGCAATGTGACTCAGTTGAAAGTCACAACTATGTGTATCTTTGAAACAATTCATCCTAGTCTCAAACCATCTACAACAATAGCTCTGGTTGGTAGGGAAAATTCTAGGAACAAAGTCATTCAGCTCCCCAAGTCACTTGAATATTCCAAACCACTCCAAACTGAAGTGACCCTTAAGGTGCATTAAGCACAAAAATTGGCAATCTTTTGTGGGCCATTTCTTATAGCTCATGTAACATATCAATGATCTGCTACGTGCTATAGGATTGTGTTGTTGTTTCTCACAAAAAACTCTCTTGGTTTTTGGAGATTCGACCCCATGTGAAATTGGAAACCCAATCTCAATCATTGCTAGAACTTGCAATGTGACTTAGTTAAAAGTTACAACTATGTATATAGTTCAAATAGTTCATTTTGGGCTCAAACTATTTGTGCCAATAGATTTGATAAGATGGGTAAATATTATGAACAACCTCGATCAACTCCCCAAGTTTCTTGAATGTTCCAGACCACTTTGGACCAAAGTGACCCTTAAGGTGCACATAGTACAAAAATTGACAATCTTTGATGGACCATTTCTTGGAGATCATGCAATGTATCAATGATCCATTAGATGCTACATGATCATGTTGTCGACATCAATAAAAACCTCTCTTGGTTTTGGGAGATTTGACCCCATTTGAAGTTGGCAACCTAATCTCAGTCATTGCCAGAACTTGCAATGTGACTTAGTTGAAAGTTGCAACTTGCATATCTTTGAAATGGTTTTTCCTGGACTTGAACCATCTACAACAATAGGTCCAATTGGCTAGGTAAACACTAGGAACAAAATTATTTTACTCACCAAGTTTCTCGAACATTCTACACTACTTCAAACCAAAGTGACCCTTAAGGTGCACTAAGCACATAAATTGATAGTCTTTGATAGACCATTTCTCGAAGCTTGTGTGACCATTCAATGATTTTTTAGGTGCTACAAGATTGTGTTTTCGACACCCACAATAAAATCTCTTATTTTTTGAGAGATTTGACTCCATTTGAAATTGGCAACCCAATCTCGGTCATTATCAAAACTTGTAATGTGACTCAATTGAAAGTTGCAACCATGCATATCTTTGAAATGGTTTATCCTAGCCTCAAACCATCTATGAAAATAGCTCTAGTTGGATGGGTAAGCCATAGAAAAAACCTTGTTTGTCTCTCCAAGTCGCTCAAACATTCCTGACCATTTCAGACCGAAGTGACCCTTATGGTGCACATAGTACAAAAATCGACAATCTTTGATGGGTCATTTCTTAGAGCTCGTGTGACATCAATGACCTATCAGGTGCTAAAATAAAAAAATCCACTGGCCACAAAAAAATCTCTCAGTTTTGGGATATATGACCTCATTTGAAATTGGAAACCCAATATCGAGCATTGTTAGAACTTCCAATGTGACTCAATTGAAAGTTACAACTGTGCGTAACTCTGAAATGGTTTCTCCTGGTGTCAAAATGTTTGATCCAATGGCTTCATTTTTATAGGTAAACACTAGAAAAAGACTCATTTCACTCACTAAGTCATTCAAACATTCCAAACAACTTCTAACCGAAGTGACCCTTAAGATGTAGTAAGCACAAAAATTGATAATCTTTAATGGGTTATTTCTCAGATCTCATGCGACATATCAACAATCTGACAGGTGCTTTGGAATCATGTTTTGAACACCCACAAAAAATTATCTTAGTTTTGGGAGATTCAACCTCATTTGAAATTGGCAACCCAATCTCGGTCATTGCCAAAATTTGTAATGTGACTCAGTTGAAAGTTGCAACATTGCATATCTTTGAAATGGTTTTTCTTGGCCTCAAACCATCTACATCAATAGCTTTGATTGGATGGGTAAACGCTAGGAACAAACTCATTTTACTAACCAATTCGCTCAAACATTTCAGACCACTCTAGACCGAAGTGTCCCTTAAGGTGTATTAAACACAAAAAATGGTGATCTTTGATAGGTCATTTCTCAGAGCTCGTGTGATATATTAGTGATCTATTAGGTGCTACAAGATCATGTTGTTGAATCACATAAAAAAATATCTTGGTTTTGGGAGATTCAACCTTGTTTGAAATTGGAAACCTGATCTCGATTGTTGCCAAATCTTGCAATGTGCCTTAGTTGAAAGTAGGCACATTGTGTATCTTTGAAATGGTTCATCTTGGACTTGAACTATATGTACCAATAGCTCTAGTTGGCTAGTAAAATGCTAGGACCAAACTCATTTTTCTCACCAAGTCACTTAAACTTTTTGGACCACTCAGGACCAAAGTGTCCCTTAAGGTGCACTAAGCATGAAAATCAATGATCTTTGGTAGGTCATTTCTTGGAGCTCATACAACATGCAAAAAAATTATTAGATGCTATAAGATTGTATTATTGATGCCCACACAAGACTCTCTCATTTTCATGAGATTCTACCTCATTCAAAAGTGGAAACTATGTCTTGTTTATTCCCAAATCTTCTAATGTCACTAAGATGAAAGTTTCTACATTTCTTGTCTTTGAAATGATTTTTCATGGCCCCAAACCATCTACACCAAAACCTTTGATTAGGAAAGTAAACTATAGGAAAAAAAATTAGGCTTCACAACCCGTTCAAATGTTCCATACCACATAATATCAGTGTGTCCCTTAAGGTGCGTGTTACCTTATTTTCTACTCTAGGTCAAAATAATCCACCTAGGTCCTAGTTGGTCTAAAGCCTTATGTTTGAAAGGTTAATTTCATGCCCTTGATGATTCAAATTTCAATATAGGCATGCTAAAAGTAATTGAGTCTTCAATGAATACTATGGAAATACATCATCCACAAGATTGTCCAACTAATTTTCTAGTAAAAAATGAACTACAAAGCCACCAAAGAATAATATATTATGTTAGATAGTCATATATTTATGTACATTGAATCACCTTTTGCATAAATCATTTGACCTAAAAGCAGTGGTATTAAAGCTATATGAAATGAAAAATACATGTTTCGATATAAGTCTGAATCATATAGTAACAATATACATAGATACATGCAAGCATAGATATAAGACATGAGTAATCTACAAAGCATAAGACATCCACATAAATATGAAGTAGTATACATCAATACACATGAGTCATGAATTTCATACTTAAAACACAAACTATAAATATTCATAGGGCATGAATCCATATATATATGTCCAATAATGTCATACATGTAATATATCCAATACAATTAAATTATCTTCCTAAAATCCAAATGGATGTAGAACGTGTCACATATACAATATACAAAAAATATTTCCACTAATTCCATATAGGCGTAGAGAATATATCCCTAATCTAGTCCATTCTCGTAAGGGGAAGAAAACAAATCCTGAGATGCATTCAAAAATCACATGGATGGAGATGAAGTAGATGTCGGAGTCTTCTGAGTGTGCTCACTCATCCTCCTATCTAGATTCTTCTGCAACTCAAACTAATAAAATTAAAAGTATAAACATCAATAACTAATATACATTAAAATTGAATTATACGATGGCATACAATAGAATATTTTATTACCACTAACAAATAGTAACTATGTTGATCCACAAGAGGGGCACATTGACAATCTAGAGTAACAAGTCCCTATAAAAATAATTAAAATAATAATTAAAAATATATACATGAATATCATTAAAATTTTCAATACAAACTATTAAAAAAATAATTAAAATTAATTAATCTCTTTCATACCTCGGTCATTGCTTCGAAACTCACTACATTTGCAGAAACCCCATGATCCAAAGAGTCATGGACAACTGGAGGAGTATCTGATGTTAACAACCAAAAATGAAACAAGAGTATTATGTAGTTATCAAGAATACCTATATTTTTTACAACCCCACTAATGAATAGATGGTACCTTCACGAAAGTGCCAAGGCATCCTTCAGTGTGTGGTGTTAACATCGAGGGCCCACCAATAAACTAATGCACATGTATGGTAAGTTATAAGAAAACTATTCATATAATAGTGTACTACTCAAGTGTAATAATTATAATTTTTTATTAGATATATACATGTGGACTCAACGACATGTTGACAAAGGCGGGTGAAGGAATATGACCATTGCCATTAATACTTTGACTATGATTTTTTATCATAATTTTTGTACTAATTTAGTTATTAATTTATTTAATAATTAAATATAACCAAATAAATCAAATTAACATGCAAATAAAGATACCTTTATGAAAGTGGCGCAATGTCCTTCGTTGTGTGGTATTAACATCGAGGGTGCAAAAGTACACTAATGCATATTCATAATAAGTTATGAGATAACCATTCATATAATTACATTCTGCTCACTTGTAATAATTGTAATGCTTTATTAGATACATACTTGTGGACTTGATGATGTCGTGTAAAAGGGGGTTGGGGGAGCACTTCCACTACCACCGACATCCTAATAGTAAATTTTGATGAATTAAATAAACTTGAAAATATTTACCTGTGTATCGATGCCAAATGTTGCATTGAAAAAATCAACAATCATCATTCCATCATCATCTCCCTATCATTCAACATTACCATATGTGCATAGAGATCCACATGACTGACAAATATGGGCCCTTGAAGACTTACCACACTCACTCTCGACTAAAGGACGTGCACTCTATATGAGAGTCTGTATTAGAGCACTAATCGTGCCTAGTGTGTCCACCTCTACATTTTCCTTCACAAAAGAAGGAATACCAACGTGCTCAACATGTGGTTTTCCAGTGGGAACCCTAACTACGTTAGGATCATGTTGTACCCCCAGTCTATCATATGATGACCCCCTGCATCTACCCTGACATTCTAGAAATTCAAAATAATTTGACACCTTCTTGAGGACAAACTCACAATAGAGTTTCCTAAAAAATATAATGGAACCTCATGATTGTTATAGGTAGGGTTATCAAAAACCATCCACCATCTATCCCAAAAGTTATTTTTTATTTCTTCATGTTGGCACCAATGGATTGCAAACCTCCTACAAATATTTCTAAGAGTTTCATTCTTTTTAGGATTTACAAAGAGTTTGCAAATGTCATCTTTGGTTATTTTTTTCCTTTTTACATCCTCATATGATAATTTATTTGCATAGTATTGTTTTTTCTCATCTCATTTGTTTGACCATAGATTAAGTTACGCATTAACTGAGCCAATGTGGGTCAAGATTGATTCCAATATTTTTTCAAGTGTTTCCCTTCCAGGATTTGTATCAATCAATTTTTTCAGCCTCCCAATCAAAGCTTCTAATTCATTTTTTTCACTTTTTGTTTATTAATCAAATTATCTTACATTCCAGGTGCAAGTCTCTAGATTGGTGGAGGAGGTTGGGGTGTATTTTCTTCATTAATTTATTTATTAACTTCTTCATGAGGAGATGGTGGAGGGTTTGGTTGAGAGGGATTATTATTTCCTATAAATAAAAACAAAATTTATTTTAAAACCCAAATTCTATTTAAATTCTAATAAAAGAGGCTTTGAGAACAAAATCTGATTTAAAACCCAAATTAAATTTAAATTTCAATAAAAAAGAGGCATTGGCTATAAATTAACTTATGTCTTTCATATTTTTGACCTTCTTGACATGGTGGAGATATTTTTGTTGCAATCCAATGCACCCACAAACAAAAATCTGCTCCAACAATGGTGTGCATCATTCTGCAACTCAAAACCCTTCCTTGGCTCACAACTGAAATGAAAAATTAGGGGTTTGAACTTGTTTTTTCTTATATTTTTATATTTAATTTTAAATAGGGTGCATGCCCTATGGCTTGTAATGCTCGATCCTAAGTCTCAGGAATTGCAAGCCATAGGGCATGTGCCCTATGTGACATACACCCTATTAATTTTGGGGGACCAAAAAATAACTGGCATATTTTTTGTATCCCTTCTTTGTGCACTTACCCTTAAGGTATTTGTTGAATAATGCACATGGGAATGTTAATAAAAAAAATGAACTTAAGGAAAGCATTGTCGCTTCAACCATTTGCATAAGAGAGATTGCATTGAATCGTTGTGTGTGTGTGCAAAATGTGAAACAAGAAGTGAAGTGTATGCCACCATGTTAAAGTGATTTCAAATGCCTTAGTGGGAGAAATAGATTTAATAGAGCATACATGTACCCACAATAGAAGTTTCCACTATGAGATACCCCCAAGAAAGGACAAAACAAGGGAAATGAACACATGAAAAAAGAGAGCACGAGAGGGATCTACTAACTCAGGGGACAATATGATCATATGATAACTTATGTATATCATAATTATATAAAAAAGAACTATATTCATTTCCTAAAGGTAGTAAAAATAAAATCATAATGGAAGAATGCCACACAAGAGTTATGAAGAAGTCTTTTTGGGATGGCATCATAGAGGCCAAAAAGAATAGGTAGCTACCATTTTGCATCATCCAACACATGCATAATATAACATGTAATAACATATAGAAGAAGTGAGATACAAATAGAGGAATGTCACAACATGTTAATTAATTCATCACTTTACACTAATAGAGCAATAAGATTCATCTATAGAAGTCTAAACAAAACATACAATAAGAAGCACATCACAAGGGAAGAACGTTTCAAAAAACAAACACAAAAAATCCACCATACAAGACGAGCTAATCAAGAATATCATCTGCCCCTCCATCTCAATGTTTAGTATCTAGAGAAGTGGAAAACATGCAAGAGGAGAAACATCAAGCTTGATAGATGGAACAAAAATTAGTTCCAAGCAAGGACCGTGATATGAAGATGGGTCACTTTGTTTTTCACTAGGACTAAGAGATAATTGTTTTGCAAACCTAGCTTGTAAGTTATGATTGACATTAATAAACTCATACATATCATCAGAATCACTAGCATGAATATTATAATTTGCATTAGAAACATTGAAACCATCATCATCAATATTTTATTCTTAATCCAAATTAGTTGTGATAGAATCTAAGATATGAATAAAATTATCATGTTTGTTCAATTTCATCTTTTTCAAATTAACTTCGTCCCTTGGGCTATGCATAGGTTATTCAAAGGGAATCAAGGCATCAATGGGTGTCTTAGGGGAGGAAATATTTTGGGAAGCATGATCATAGGCTCTAGCATGATGTTGACAACAACAGTCACGAGAACAACTGCTACATTTAGTTTTTCTTGAGATTTGATTTGGTTTAGGATCAATCAACATCAAGTCCTTTTCTTCTTTAGGGGGAAGAGAAGAAGTGTTAGATTACCCCATTTTCTATTTGTTATTAATGACATCATTATATATCTTTTGGTATTGAATCTTACCGTTACAAATTTCGGTTTTGATTCTATGTTCCACCAATAATAGCCTCCAACAACACATATTAGGAGTATCATTGACAATAATTCAAGGATGACATAGTTTGTAGATATTTTCGTCCAGACTCATTTTGCACTTGTTCCCAAAATAGTTTTTGGTATGAACGATGACAACCACACATTTTGGTTGGTTATGTGTTTTTATTTTTGAGTTTCATCTGACATGGATAGGATGCGTACGAATGATGATATATAAGTATGGCGACCTCAACAATTGATGTAATGAAAAACAACACTCTATGATGATGTATATGTATATGTGATCTATAATATATGAAATACTGATGTAAGTTTGCATTTAACAAATATTTGGCACTTATTAAATATTAACAACATTAGAATAAAATTTACCAAGCTAGAAAATTAATATTATTTTGGTTGATGCTATATAGCCTATAGACCCTGGATGCTCCTTCACCAGACACCCAAGGTAAAAAGAAATGTTTCATTAGAAAAAATCATAAACATCGGTAATTTTTATTTATTTTTAATCCACTTCTTTGATTTATCTTCCTAAATAAGCTTAACCAATTTTTCTATAATTTGATGTCTCTCTCATTCTTCATTTTTCCTATTTTTCTTGCTCTTGTTACATAATCCATTTCCCAAAAATATGAATACTATGAAACTTTGTAAAATAAAAAAATTCAATGGCATTCCATTCAATTAAACAATCAATTTTTTTTATTACTTCATCCCTTAGGCCCCGTTTGTTTGCGGAATTGGAATTTGAGTCAAAACCTGATTATCTCAAAATCAAGTTTTGATATTCCGGTTTTGTATATTCGGAAGATGTTTTGGACCGTTTGGTTGACCCGAAAGATGGATGAGACAATCCATCTTTTGCGTTTGGTTGCCATTTTCGAAATTGGAATTGGAAGTAAGAAATTCCTATTTATGTGTTTGGTTTGCAATTTCAAATTGGAATTGGAATTACATTATCCATTTTCTGTGTTTGTTTCTACATTTTGAGTTAGAATTAGAATTTAATTCTTAATTTAATATTTTATTATTTTGGTCCATTTTTTATGTATAGTTTTTTTATATTAATTTATATTTTTATGTAGTAAATCATAAACAAAATTTAATATATTTTTTTCAATTTTGTGAACTGTAAACTTAACTTTTTTCAATAATTTTATACATTTATTATTTTGGTCCATTCTTTATGTATAGCTTTTTTAATATTAATTTATATTTTTATGTAGTAAATCATAAACAAAATTTAATATATTTTTATAAACAATATTAGTTCACATGTATATCTATCTCTGCATAATGATCCAACAAATCATCCCACAAATGATCAAACTAAATAGTATGATTATTGCACAAAGTAAACATCGTAAAAACAAGATTTCGACTTTATAGGTAGCCTCCGCTTTTGCCATAGTTTTCTCGAGTGTTTTGCAATTCTTGCACTCGTCATCTACAACAAGTGTGTGTGTAGAACGTGCTAATGATGTAGACAACGATGGGGTGTCATTGGGCCATCGAAAGTACTCGCATCCACCACCATCCTACAGTACAAATCTAAGTTAGTCTCACTATAATGACTAATATTTATTCTTTGTAAATATTTAAATATTGTGCAATTAACAACCTTTTTCTTATTTTTGCAACTCCAAAATTTACAGTCTGGATTATCATTTGTGTGCGACGTCCTCAACACACAACACAATCCATCACCGTAGTCACACATAGGAACATTCCTCATAGTCATCAGCACTGTATCAAGCAAAAATTTGTTCATTCATACTAATTTTGTTCGCTATAACAACATGACTATATTCTATGAGTACAAATTGAAAAAGTTATACAAAAAATATAATGACACAACTATAGCATCATATATAACAATATCCATGAACTGATTGGTGGTGTGAAAACACATCGTTAAATAAGAAAATGCAAGTAGATCCATGGTCTACGCCCTTATGCCCCACATTCGATGATCAATTCTGCATCTACAAAGTAAACATGATAGAAAAACTAAAACTTGTTTATTTTTAAATGGAATACACCAAGGAGTACCATCAGAAATATTGACCATTTACAAACACGAACAGTAAACAATCATCAGATAGCTCATTTTTTTATCAGCATATGTGGATATTTTTTTCATCAATGTTTGAAATACCTTCTGGATTTGATTGTATAGATAGTTTTGGATCACACTCTATGATCCATCATCAGGATGAAAGAGACCAAAATGATTGCAATAGACCAAAATGATGGACTTTTTTGTCAATCATTTTTCTCTCTTCCATCGTGATGAGGGATCACAAAGTGTGATAGTAAAATATCTACAAAATTGAATCCAGAAGCTATTTCAAACATATTTAATGTCAGCATATGTGTAGTCTCACTTTATCATCATATGTGTAGTCTCAAAACTATCCATTTCTATTTCTGTACCTATCACGTGGTTTTTTAAAATGAATGAAAAATGAAAAGAAATTGAAGATGAAATAGAGCATTGAACAAAGTAGAATTATTTAACTTAATTTTGTAATGCAACAATAATAACAAGATGGTTAGGGTATATACATACAAAATCATGAACAATACAGTCATCTACCAAAACACATTTATAAAATCATGTCTAAAGAACTAGAAATGGATAGTTAAGAGACTACATCTTAACAATGCATTAAATGAAGCATTCATCATGTGGTACTCCTTCATGTATTCCACTTAAATATGTTAAAAACAACAACACTAAAAAATGCAAGCTAAAAAGCACATTAATGAAAACAATGGTCAAGGAAGGGCATGCTTGTTTCCTACCTTGAAGTGGAGAGAAAAACTCAAAATTCAAAGGAAAAATGAAAGAAATAAGTTGATTAACACAAAATTAACACAATAAGTATACTAGTGGGTACTTACTACTGGCTACTGTATACCAGTGTATACCAAAACAAAGGGGGAAAAATGAAAGAAATAACTTGATTGGGTTGACACATGATCCCAAGAGAAGTTCTGAAACATCTTTGCATGGCCATTGAGAGAGCAAGTTTTTACAATTGATTATACATTTTTTATGTAAATTTTACTTCATGAATCACAAAAAAAATGCATGATAAGAGGAAAGATGGGTTCAACTTGTGTTCCAACATAAATATCTTTGACTTTCATTTCTCATAAGAGTGTTGACAAACTATATTTTGTAATGGAGATATACCAGTGTATACTGTTATACAGCCACTGGCATACAGTCCAATCAATGGATAAACTTAACAACATCTTGAACATGCAATGCATCTTTAGAACATCAATCACAAAGTATCATATGCCAGTGGTTGTATGCCAGTGGCTGTGAACATCAATCACAAAGTATCATTTCTTTTTGATTCATCTGTAAGAAATGATACTTTGTGATTGATGTTCTAAAGATGCATTGCATGTTCAAGATGCATTTCATGTTCAAGATGTTAAGTTTATCCACTGATTGGACTATATGCCAGTGGCTATTAACATCAATCACAAAGTATCATTTCTTTTTGATTCATCTGTAAATGATACTTTGTCATTGATGTTCTAAATACTATAACCAGTGTATACTGTTATACAGCCATTGATTTGTTTGAAACTTTGTTAAGATCCTTTGTCCTGGAAGTAAGGCTTCAAATGACATTATATTGAAATTTTAGATAGCTAAAGTAAGGACAAGGGTGGGAAATTTATCATCCATTTATCGGGTAATTAATTTGCCACATGCCAAATCTATTTGTGAGAATAAGTTAAATACTATCTATGTGTGAGAAATAGATAGTATTAAGGTTTATCACAATGACCGTATTCTTTTTTTTGCATATGAATTCAAATAGAATTGATTTTTACTGTATCAACATTGATTTCTAAAGTCTAATCATTCATAATTTTCTAATCTACAAGATCAATACAAGCAACTTGGATCCCTGATGATGATGTTGTCCTTTGTATGATGGCCACTCTCCTATCTTCCCATGTCTCTATTGTACAAGACAACGTATCACCATTATTTACTGTAGTGTGCAACCCCACTGCTGCTCTACTACTTTGACTACTGCTTAAGAGTGAGAAGACAACATCTTGTCTTGCAACTGCTATCCATGGCATGCCTTAATAGTGGTGTCTTCATGTGATCTATGCCCTTCATGATATGCTTTGAACCTTTCTCCTTGAGTGATCATTGACATTATAGATCAATTTTTAACACATCTTGAGATCACTGCTATGCCTTCCTCCAATGACTGTCACATGTTGTTGGACAATGGTTCATCAATGCTTCTTTTCTATTAACAATGGCCACCCCATCAAGATCTATTATGACTCCCATATTCACTACTTTTCCCTCCAATCCTTTTCATTTGATGTCACTTTTATTAAAGGACCAAATTCACCATGAATATAAATTGAAGTTGCTGATTATTTTATTACTGTCTCAGGCATTATGATAGTCGTTCCATTTCATTGATATGACTGAAAATTCAGATATGATATGCTACTCTTTTATTGATATGATATGCTACTCTTTTACTAAGAATATTGTTATTTGTATAAAATATGCCTCTTTCCAATGCAAAACCATTGTCTACCCTTTCATTATTGCTCCTGTCATGAGGGTTTGGTACCCGCTATCTATTTTGTGTCAAAAGCATGCTATTTCTTCAACAAAATATAGATATTTACATGGAAAATATTGTCTAAAGCCCGCAAAAGCTCCTCCTTTCTCTCTACAGGTATGGCTAAATAATACTAAAATGCTATTTAGACTTATCTAAGTTTAGAAGTATTTAACTTATTCTCACAAATAGATGTCCATGTGGCATATGATTATATTTTCTGTTTGAGCAAAGCTTTGCCCAGCCTTATTAAATAGCCATAAAGAGGTTTGACTATTCAACTGCACACAACAAATCACGTAAAGGAGCATCAAGACAAGCTAATGACAACAAATGTTCACACATAGAAAGCATATGTTGATAGGAAGCAATCATTTAAAGATCAACATAAAATGGAATACACTTTTAGATAAGTAAAACACAGATCTTGCATGTAGAGCAGCTGCATTGAATAGATAATATCACATTTAGCAGTCTCAAAAAGGAACAACAGTCTGTATGATAAATGAACAACAATCTCAAAAAGGAACAACAATGATATGAAGTGTTACCATACTAATGTCAAATCAGAAGAACATTGAGTATAGCATCATGTCAATTTTATAGCCTTTTATAGGCTTCCAACACATTTGAAATCACACAACAGTATAGAATTAGATGTCCTTTTAAATATAACTATAAATCACCATATGTGGCTACAATCCAGTCCACTCTCTCATCCTTAGTCATCAATAAGAACCATTTGGCTCTTTCACGTTGACACACTAAGGTTTCGTATACCCTTAGGAATACACCTTGACTCAATCCGAGGATGGATTTGAGAGCGTTATATGCATTTGTCAAAGTATTGTCATGAGAAAATTCATCAATTTGGACAAGGTGAACATTGCCCATGCCCTCTTTTATTTTTGTTTCACACATGGATTCCAAGGAAGCGGCCATACTTGCCTTCCTCCTCTTTCCCACCTTTCTGACTGATGATGTAGGAGTCCCTCTAGTACTTGTTGTTGCAGTGGACTGATTGGAATTATAAGGGTCTTCATCCAAATCAACAGGACTATCAAGATGTATATTGAAACCAAGGTCCTCTTCATCATTCACAGTGAATGGCTCTTCCAAAGGGTTCCCTTCTTCAGTCTCAAGGGCTGTGGTAGCTACATTACCTTCAGTAATGTCATTACCCACAATTGCAACCAATTCATTGAAGTACACAAAGGCCTACCTCTTATACACTTTGGCATTTTTGAACTCTCTTCTCTGCATGTTGGCATAAATAAATGGATTAGGTTCTTTGTCTTTCATTATTAACTTTAAAAGAAGGCAATATTATTTCCATCAAAATAGTAGAGAGATCACCCTACTTTCAGAAGCTCATCCCACACGTTGTCCTCAGCATCCATGCACTGAGTTGCCTTGTTCCAAGCTAAACCACTTGTATTTCGAAGCTCCTTCATCACTCTATAGCCAAGCTTCCAAGTTTTCAACTTACTTTTGAAGTTGTCCTTAGATAGATTAAGGTTCAAATTAGCATTGAACTGCCTCTCAATTGCGGACCACACTTCTTTTTTGAAGCCTCCATCACATTTTTTGCCTAGTTGTACTTGCTAGAGGAGCAAGTCTAGAAACTTGCGTTCCATTTCCTTTGACCACACAATCTTGTTCGAGGAAGGAGATATCTAGCTCGTGTCACCAATGTTATCCATGTTCATCAATAATTTTGTGTATGCCATGTTGTGTATACAAATTATTGTTAATGGTATCAAAGTATCTTCATACATCAATTTACTCAAATAAAACACATTCACCCATACAAGTCCAATACTTGCAGATAGAAAGAGAAGAAAAAGGAAACCATCATGTCTATCAAAGTATCTTCATACATCAGTTTACTCAAATAAAACACATTGACCCATACAAGTCCAATACTTGCAGATAGAAAGAGAAGAAAAAAGAAACCAACATGTATATCAAAGTATCTTAATACATCAGTTTACTCAAATAAAACACATTGACCCATACAAGTCCAATACTTGCAAAGAAAAAGAGAAGAAAAAGGAAACCATCATGTAGTCTTGACTCATACAAGAACAACTATTCTCGGGATCTGTACTCTTCCCACATTCTACTTGCTATATCATCTCAGAACTGTGCCCAGTGGTCTCTATCACATTGAGACAACCCATATGTCTCCAGCATTGGTACATCTACCCCATCACGATCATCTTCCTCTTCGGTGACAATTTATGATGGAATGTCATCCTCTAACGTAATGTAGTTGTGTAGTATGCAACATGCTAATAAAATATGGGCTTGTGTCATGATAGGATAAGATGTGGCATGCCTCAGGATTGGAAAACGCTACTTGAGACTACCAAATGTACGCTCTACTGAGTTTCTAAGAGAGGAGTGTCGATGGTTGAACAAATCTTCTCAAGAGTTTATTGGATTCTCTCTTGAAAACTCCTTCAGGTGGTAGCGTGTACACTGATAAGGAGCAAGAAATCTAGGTGCATTGGGATATCCAACATCCACTAGAAAATATTTTCCTACATAAATAAAATATATTATTAAAACATGAAACATTGATTGTACCCTTGAGTATATTAAACTATGATTTTGCTTACCGAGGGGAACAACAAGAGGATCTACTCTTGACAGAGATGAAGCTAGAACATGACTATCCATGGTAGACCCTTCCCAACCAACAAGGTAGTACTGAAACTTATGATCGAAGGAACACACACCCATAACATTTTGCAACAGGTTGTCTTTTCTATCACAATATTTACCCTGCATGTTGACACTAATGGTGATTGGTATATGGGTTCCATCGATAGCTCCAACACAATCCTATATGATATGATACAATCATCAATTGTATGGTCAACCAATAATATGATAAGGATAAAAATCCGTACAAGGAATTTGTAACAACACAATAATTACCTTGAAGAATGGATCAAAACGTTCATTCCCACTAATTTCAGGAGGAATGTTTGGACTAGGTGGTAGAAAGAAATCATTGTGGAGTCCTAAGATAGCCCTCAACACCTTGTGGAAGTATCGGCTGATTGTCTCTCTTGAGTGCCCAAAGTTGTGGGCAATCTTGCGGTTCCTCAGATTGTGGCCAATGGTGTGGAGGAACATCACAAATTGTTCTTCTAATGTCAAGTGTATTGTATCTTTCAAGGTTCCTTTCAGCCTTAGGATAGTAGCTAGACAAAAGAAGGCTTCCCTACTCATGCGAATCTGATCATGACAATCCACGTCGTTGGAATGAATAACCATTCTATAAAAATAATTTCCTTTTCTTTTTCATTTACCCATTTGTGCATTGCCTTCTCAGGCCACCACTACTATGGCTACGACAACACAAGCAATGAGAGCTGTGAGAAGATGATCATATGTGGTATCCACAACTACCCATCCTAGAACATCAACATTCTTAATACGATCCATCAATGGCCTGAAATGTAGACAAACACAACGATTTTAGTGAGGAGATATTGGTAGCATACTATTGATGTTCTATTTTTCTAACCAGCCAATCTCTTCAAATAACAGTTACCTTTTAACTAAGGAAACTCATATTCAGTCAAATAACAGTTACCTTTTAACAATGACTTCCATGGAAACCTGAAGGATAAATGACTTCCATTTATATATAATTTTCATTCAAAAACCTATTTAGATTTTGCATATGACTGTGTATACATTTTGATATAAAAGCTTATATAAAATTTAGCATCAAGATTTATGCACGGTTTCATCTAGAAAGCTAATCAACTCTTGTTTATTAAATATTTTGAGATTTAGTCATTCCCTCTTATTGGGCATGCTTAGACATAGCCATATTTTGGGGTTGGTTAGGGAGACCTTTAAATTGTGTCTTTCATGTTAGATTGATGTTTCTTCAGTTCCCTAAGATGCTATATCTTTCCCCAAAAAAGGATGCAAGTCTGAAATTTTTCTGAGTTGTTTCATTTGGGTGTGTACAAATTATTCATGGAGGACCCTATTCATTAGTTTTATATCAACCCTATTAATAAAATGAATAGGGTCCTCCATGAAATGTTTGATATGCAATGCATTATGTACAAAATATTAATAGGGTTGATATAAAACTAATGAATAGGAAGATCAACAATGTGTTGAGACTGGAAAATGTATGAAGAGGAAGAGGGAGAGCAGCCCTGCAGAGGATATTGTTGATAACAAAATGAGTTCTTCAAAGGAGAATAACAACAACCAGAGGGTTATTGCAGCTTTTGATCTGAATCTTGAGGGAGAATCTAAGATCCCATGTTCTATGGGCCTGTCTTTATGATAATCAAAGAAATGGTAAACATCCACCATATCTATGTTTATAGCTATTATCTAGAACAACTTTAACAATGTTATTTCCACTGGCATGTCATGATCAGGTCTTGAAAATCTGACATTCAAATAAGCCCTAGTATTGGCATGAATTGGTTAAATATAGCTCAGTTTAAGTATGTTATTGCATCTTTGATAGTGTATCTGATTCACTGGCTTAGTAATCTTAATTAAAATTAGTTACCGGTTTCTAATGGCAGATGGGTTTCTGGGTTCTTTTGGCCAAAATGGTCTGCATGACCCATCAAACTGTGGTTAATTGGATGAGTTTAAATGTAAGAATAAACCTTATTGCAAGTGGACTTTAGGAGATTTGGGGGGATTGATTATTTAGAGAGATAAGATTAGAATATTCATACACCCACTAATACTGATGTTGTTTATTGCATAAATAAGATCATAATATTTGAAACCATGATAATATGCACACAGCTAGTGCTGGCTTTATTAATAGGGTTGATATAAAACTAATGAATAGGGTCCTCCATGAATAATTTGTACACAATGTATTGTATATCAAACATTTCATAGTACATCAATGAATAGGGTCCTCCATGAATAATTTGTACACAATGCATTGCATATCAAACATTTCCTTCAATAGACAAGTGTTAAGTAATCAGGTTCACGACACACTTGTAAATATTACAAAAATGCACAAACTACCACATTTGCCTATTATAGCAAGTTTATGAAGACACATGTGTCATTAAATGAGACTATTATCTTCCTCCACATATACAACAATTAATGTTGTCTGTCAGTATGATTTCCACTATAGGAACTCAAGTAAAAGATGAGGCAGAAAAATATTGCATGTGGCATTTGGTGTCTCTAACAGAAGATTTATTCAACTTCATTAACAAACCAAATGCCTAATTACTTTGTAATGAAACCACTAATAACATGTGAGTCCTATTTTAATAAATTTTTGATTAACTATAGATATTTGCATTTTGGAAAGATGCCAGAATAACAGAATATCCAGACTTAAGAGAGTGGAGTAGAATCTTTTATTTTAAAGCGTAACAGATTCTATCTAAAAAGAAACTAGAAACTTATTTTTCATAAGGATAGCAGCTAGAATTTCTTGAGAATAAAAATAGACGCACTCTCATGTAAGTCTAAGCAAAAATCAACAAATCAACCTCCATACCCCTCAAACCCTAGCCACAGGGAGAAGCATGGCGGTGCCACATAAAGAACAAAATGTCGAATGTTAGTGAGAAATCCCAAGTCCCAACATATTCATCCCCATTTTTTTAACAGGCTTACTCAGATTGAGCACATATAATCACATTGAGCACATATAATCACAGTGTTTAACCCTAAATACTGAATATGATACGGTTACTGAATATGATATGACATTGAGTTTCAGACACAATGGTGTTCGAAAACAAATTTGCAAATCGTCCTTCCAGCAAACCCTCCTAGTTATCCACCTTCACAATAAGTTTTAGTCACAACAAACCCTTTATCTGCCTTCATTCGACACCAGACACCAGTCACAGCAAACCCTTTATCCACCTTTGTTCGACAACAAACCCTCATCGACACCAGCCTGCAAAAAAAAACCCTCGTTCGATCGTCATATCCACGAAAAAAAAATGGGAAGATAAAAATAATGATCGAGAAGATTGCAGACCTGACCGTTAATAAAATTGGGTATATAATCACTCAAAATCGGGTTATCATTTCATATTCCACCTCTTTGGTGGGAAGATGCATATTCCCATTTTAGGCCCATATTCAGGTTTTGAGATGATAACCCAATTTTGACAATAAGGGTTCCAAATAGTGGATATTGCTCAAAATCGGGTTATCATCTTCTAATTCCACCCATCTTCCACCAAACAAACGGGGCCTTAAGATTTATCCAAAAACTTGTTCTTCATCCCTCTCCATAATAACATCATGTTCCTCTTTGTTCATGCCTTCCAAAAGAGATTGTTTTCCTACAAAAACAATTTCCTCTGTACTCACATAAATGTTATAAAAATAACCAAGGGATCCTTATTTTCCATCCTAAAACAAAATATTAGTTACAAAACCTTCACCTTCAACAATCTCTTTATCAACCAAGAGATCATCCATCAAGTCAAGCTTCACCTGTCCATCTTCTTCATCATTATAAATTCAACTTCCAATGTATTATTTGCTACAACATTATCTCCTATGCCAATATTATCATCCTTAAACAAGTTAGACTCAATAATGATCTTGCAAAATTTAAATCTTACATTTTTCCCTTCTCCACTGAAACTGTCATTCTGCCCCTCTTTGACTAATTCTTTAACTCTACTAATAAAAAAATCCACTATTTTTTTTGCATAGCTTTTCATCATTCTTACTCAATTATGCAAGAGGACCCAAGGTGTAAGAGCAATCTTGCATCACCCAAAAATATTTTCCAATTTTTTAATAAGGGCTATTTAAGGCAGGGTTACTATTTTCACAAATTTACCATTTTTAGTATTTTTTTTATTTAAACACATATTGTTCCAATTACTTACTCGAAGGTTCATTTTCAATATATAAGCATGTCAGTAACGTTTCATAGTGAGATCAAGTCCAATTTTGAAGATATTGAATTTTTTATTTTGACAGGGTGATATGAAAACTTTGAACTCAATTTTGAAGGCATTAGAGGCTCCATAACGAGCCAAAACTTGTCTGGGACAACACTACATAATCTTAACTATTGAGTGCTTTGAGAGATTTCTAAAAAGTGGTTATAATAAAAAATTGGGTACATGGTTCAAAAGTTATGGCTCCAAAAGTTGTGTCAACAATAGTCAAGTTTTGATACAAAAATAGAGAGAGAGAGAGAGAGAGAGAGAGAGAGAGAGAGAGAGAGAGATTACTTAGGCAGGAAATTGAACTGATGAGCGCCAAAATGGGAAAGTTTTAGTTTCTAGAATATTCTAATGTGGTTATTGGTGCTACATATATAGGGATGAAGGTGTTTTCCGTCTCAGTTCCAAAAGTGTAGATTATGGCTCTATCTTGCATATTATTGTAATTAAAATGCCCATGTGGTTGTAGCATGTTATTTTTTTGAATATTGTAATTTCGTCTCATTGAAGGTAATAGAAAGAAAGTGTTTATATTCTTACAATTGCTTGGTTCTTGCAATTTTCTATTTATTTTCTTGTTGTGTTGTGTGTGTTTGGATAGTAAGGGGAGTGCCCTTCATAAAGTGGTATCAAAAAAGTTCCTAAGTGTGTAAATAGATTGTTGAATATGAGGTAGTTTACGCCATGACTTTGGTTGCGGGTCTAAGAAATAAGTGAGGAAAATTCCTCCATGAAGGAACCATGAAGGAACCATGGTAGAAGAATCATTGGTGTGATAGAAGAGGGTTTTAGAGCCCTCTAGAGACAAGTGCAATCACTGCAAGAGGAGTTGCATAGAGAAATTAATATTAGTGAAAGAGATGTAAGTGAGGATGAATTTTAAGAGGAGGGACAGTTTGAGGAATAGCAAGAAGTGACTAGAGATCATGACGAAGCTAGGTTTTTTAGGGCCATTTTCAATATTGGAAAAGACCAAAAATTTAAGTTTCAACATTTTTTGGAAATTTTAATCTAGAAGAGTTGACCGATTGGATGAATGATATGGAAGAATACTTTGAATATGAGGAAACAAAAGTTCCCGAGAGGGTCAAATTCACAAAGGCCAAGCTAAAAGGTATGGTAAAATTTGGTGGAAAGAAGTTCAGTTGGAGAGAAATAGAAGAGGGAAGGAGAAGATAACAAGATGGGATCATATAAAACTCGATTGCTCAAAATATCTAAAATATTGTTTGTCACTAATAGCGAAAATGCGAAAATCTCACACAAAAAGGAAGGCCTTTTTTCAGCAGAGGCAAATAAATCTAGGTCTTATTCATGATTCTCTGCGGATGGCGAAGGATGTAAATAAGAATTGCCATGACAATCAAAGGGAAAATAAATGCAGGAAGAATCCAGGGGAAGGAAAAACTCAAAGTGAATATGCAGAATTTACAGGATACTGTTTCAACTGTTGGAATTATGGACATAAAAAGAATGAATGTCAGATAAAGGAACAGCCGCATCCCTCTTACGATCACCTAAGAGAATTCATTGCCAAAAAAAGGGAAAAAGCTAATAGCGAAGGTATGGAATAGTTAGTAAGCAATAAAGGAACAGGAGCCAAGCCTTCCCTCCTTGAAACTTCACAGATTAGTTGCGGTAAGGAAATGACCTCACCATCTAATAGGAATATGACAGAATCTAGGGTAGATTCACATAGGAGTGAGGCTATGGCTCTGAATCTATGCATAAAGATGAGCCCATACAATAGAATCCCTCCTAGGGTTAGGGATTATAGACATAAAGTCTTCTCAGTCCATCTTTTGGACTGGCAATTGAAGGTTTTTTTGAAAACCAAGTATGCAAGGCAAGCACTGGGTCATAGGATCACTGAGGAAGGAAAGGCTGAACAAATACATCATATGATTGGTAATCCCACATATATGGAAAGAGAAGGTCGGGCCGTATCTATAAAAATACATCCCGAAAGGCCTTTTGAATGATCTTCCATAAGACATATGATTAAGGGCAAGGAAGAGGAACTCCTTGAGAAATTGACAAAGAAAAATTCAGAATGGAAGGTGGTTAGAGGCAGAAAAAAGGTTTTAAAATAGTCCAAGCCTCTAAGTCCTTTCAAAATTTCCACGAATAATTCCTTTGGAAGGCTCAAGGAGGTTGATAACAAAGTTAAATCATACACTCCCCCCCCATAAAAGGGATAGGGTTGTAGGGGAACAGGGCTATAGAGATGGATATTTGAAGAAAGATGAATCCCAAACAACATCCAAAGATGTTTACCCCTATTCCAATAAAACCCTCACCTTTTATGAAGGATTGAAGGAGCAAAGTATTTGTGACAAATCTACTGTTAGCTACAATCTGAACAACAATAATAAATATAGCCCTCCCCACCGGAGAAGGTTTGAGAGACCCACATTTGGTAATGTTGCAGAAAATATAAATAATCATGATTGGATAGAAGAAATTCTTCATCGTGACACCATCAATACATCTTATACGCCTCCTCATAGGCACCTCAGCAAAGAAATAATAGGTAAAACACATGGTGAGATAATTTCATTAGATTACAATAAGATTATGTAGCAGCAAAAGCTTTTAGCCGAAGCAGGTATGATTTGTTGTTGGAAAGGAACTGGTGTATCAATAAAGGAAGTGATAAGTGGATTAGCGACACAACTCTTGGGAGAGGTAAGTATAACAATTCTCAGAGATAATTTTTTATACATTAACTGTCATAATGAATCCCTGAAAGAAAGAATTATGAACAAGAAATCTTTGAAGTTCAGAAATCTACCTTTTTCCTTTTTTGACTAGATGCCTATATTCAATCCATTACGTTTAAAGATTTCATTCTAGAAAAAGCTATCATCCTTAAAAATTTGCCTTTGGAATTATCTTGTAGAGAAACACTTCGTTTAATTGGCAATAAAATAGGTAGTTTTAAAAGAACTGCTGAGGAAACACCTCTACAGGCTGATAAAATAATCATTGTAGAGATGTATCATCACCAAAAATATATACCCCCCATTAAATTATGTTTTAACCATAACACTGTAATTATTAACCCAATAATAGTAGAAAACTTTATTGAAAGTAATAAAAATACATCAGAAGCTCATAAAAACACAAATTGTGCCTCCCAACCTAACAAAGATATTGAGATCTGTCTCTGTAGCAATAGAGGAGAATTTATATGTAGAACCCCAAAGGAGCAAGGTTTAGCCAACAATTCCTCTTACCCAATGATGGTGAATGAAACATCAAAGGATCAAGATGACCAAAAGGAACAGAGTGTTAATACCCCTATCAACATTTTAGAAAATCAACAAATAGATGAGACCTGGTTACCTTTAAGGAAAAATGCACAAGACACTATTAGAAAGAAATCAGATAGTGTGCTTAGCAGGGACAAAAAATTAATGCAAATAGAGTCCGAAAAAAAGGATAACAAAATCTACCAACAAGAGGAAAGAGATCAAATGGATTTTCAAACAGAATTACTTTTGGAACCTAAACGTGCTAAAGTGGTAGAACTAGTAGATCAGGTAAACAAAATAGAAGAAGAGATAAATCAAATCATCAATTACCTGGGAGTGTCTCTACCCGAGGATTTAACAGATAGTTTCTTGGACAATATATGTGACTTCAAGGAATTGAAATCCCAAAAGGAAATTTTAATTAAACAAATACAAGAGTGTATTGTAGAAGAAAGTAGGGATCAGGAAAATAGGCTTGAACAACCTCTCCTTCATATACCCTTGGATATGGAAGTTTCAGAAAAATCCCTTGCAGAATATCCAGAAAAACATCCAGACACATGAAAAGAAGATATAGACAAGCTGGGTGCAGAGGAGGTTGATATAACTTATATAAAAAACATAAATATTAAAAAATTAGAAGAAGGGGAATAAGGTGTTTTAATCCCTTTGGAATTAGAAGAGTTAAATCTGGATATATTAGGAACAACTGAAGAGCTAATAGAGATATATGGTAAAGAACTCATTGATAGGGTTGTTCCCTCAGATCTCCCTGTAGATGCACAAAAAGACTTGGATGACTGGGTATCTCCAAAGATAGGGGATGGGAGAGAAGAAACCCTGGTTAAAGATGCAATTGAAGGCCTATTTGGAATAACTAATGAGAACAGAGAACTAGGATTAGCTATGAACAAAGGTAGTCTTAGCACACCTAATATTAATAAACGTAAAAAGAAAAGAGGGAGAAAGTCAGCGGTTGAACTGAGAAATTTGGATGGTAATGCAGGTAACCAAATTAAAATAGCAGATATCCTGAATACAGGGAAGGGGAAGATCCTTCCCAAAGAGCAATGAAAGTCACTACTTGGAATGTTAGGGGTTTAAATGCCCCCAACAAACAACGCTTAATTAAAAGATACCTAAGAGACTTTGATTCAGAAATAATCTTGATATAGGAAACAAAGCTTAATAAAGAGGAAAGCATCAAGTTCAGCAAAAAACTTGGTATTTGGAAATCAGAATACGTTCCAGCAGTAGTTTTCTCAGGTGGTTTGGAAGTACTATGGGATCCCTGTAAAACAATAGCACTACTCACACACACTAACGCTAACTGGATGACATTAACAATTAAAAGCCTGAAATCTGATTTAAAATTCAACTTGACCAATGTATATGGACCTATCTCTAATGAGGATAAGAGAAAAGTCTGGTTAGAATTACAAAGTCTTCTAGCTGATAATCTAGAACAACCGTTCATCATTGGAGGGGATTTCAATGCTATCCTAAATCTCAAAGAAAAATACAGAGGCTCACAATATATATCACAAGCTCACAAGGATTTTAGCAAGTGGGCTACGGATAATCATCTGATAAGCTTAAATACAAGTAATGGAATTTACACATGGAATAATAGAAGAGAGGGTTTCAGCTACATAGCTGAAAAACTAGATAGATTTTTTACTAGAATGAATCCTGAGAATTTTAATCAAACAGTCAATACTGAAATATTACCAAAAGTAGGATCAGATCACTTCCCAGTTAGACTTTCCATTATAGAAAATTTTAAACCGACAAGAAGCCCATTTAAGTTTGAATTTATGTGGTTCCAGAACCCGAAATTCATAAATCTTTTAGAAGAATGGTGGGGACAAGTGTCGGTTAAAGGGTCGAAAATGTTTTGCTTAACAACAAAATTAAAAGCTATCAAACATAAAGCGTTAGAATGGAATAAGAATAACTTTAATAACATATTTAAAGAAAAAGCTCAGGTAGAACAAGAACAAACTAACCTCAATAATACAGTAATAGAACAAGGAATGAATGCCCTTAGCTACCACAAGGAAAAGGAGCTAATGGCTAAGTACAATGACATTCTCCTCAAAGAGGAGATATTTTGGAAGCAAAAGTCTAGGGAGTCATGGCTTAAAGAGGGAGATAGCAATACTAAATTCTTCCATAACACAACCAATTTCAAAAGGAACATTAACAGAATAGCCATAATTAATACGGGTGAGGGATCGACAACAGAGGACCCTGGAAAGATTTCAGAGGTTCTTACAAATTTTTATTATTCCCTTCTCAATTCACTAGAAGCTTTAGATCTCAATACCTAAAAAGAAATGCTTAAAGCCATTCCGAAATTGATTATGAAAGCGGACAATAAAATACTAAATAACAACCTATCTTTAGAAGAGGTAAGAGTAGCAGTATTTCAACTCCATCCAGATAAAGCTCCAGGCCCAGATGGCTTTCAAGCAGGCTTTTTCCAAAAGTGTTGGCATTTTGTTGGAGTAGAGGTATGGCAAGCAGTGGAAGCCACTAGAAACTCAAGAGCTCTTTTAAGTGAAATCAACAACACCTTCTTCACCTTAATTCCAAAGAAAAATGAAAGTATGGAACCAGGGGACTTTAGACCTATCTCCCTATGTAATACCATCTATAAGATCCTCTCAAAGTGTTTAGCAAATAGACTCAAAACCCTCCTCCCAAGAATTATCTCAGAAGAACAGATGGGTTTTGTACCTAACAGATTGATTCTGGATGGTATTATTATAGCGCAAGAGATAGTACATACTGCACAAATTACAAAAGAACCGAGCATGCTAATGAAAATAGACATCCAAAAAGCATACGATAAAGTAGATTGGAGATTCCTGTTTAAATGTATGGAAGCTTTCAGTTTCTCCAAACAATGGATCAACCTTATTTTTAATTGCATCTCATCTCCTAGAATTTCCATTCTTATCAATGGCTCACCAAAAGGTTTCTTTAGTATATCTTGGGGAATAAGGCAAGGAGACCCGATGTCCCCTTTTCTCTATGTTATTATGGTGGAAGCATTAGGAAGAGAAATTATGAAGCAAAAAGTAGAAGGAAAAATCATGGGATTAAAGGCTTCAAAAAATGTCCCAAATATTACCCATCAACAGTTCGTGGATGATACAATTCTACCTGGCTCCGCCAATAGACAGGAAGCGAGAGCATTCAAAAGCATTCTAAACACTTACGCCAAAGCCTCTGGCCAACATGTTAATCCAACAAAATAAAAAATCTTCTTTATTAATACCTACTCGAATATCGAAAAGGATATTTGCAGTATAATCGGATACAAAATTGGCAAGTTTCTATGTAAATACTTAGGAATTGACCTGGACACTGGCCTCTTATCTTCCAAACCATGGCAACAAGTATTATCTAAAGTACAAAATAAGAAAAGCTCATGGAAAGGGAAGTGGCTAACTAAAGCAGGTAGGACAACCATGATCAAATCTGTACTCTCAGCTATACCTAAGGATCACTTGTCAGTTCTCCCCCTTCCAATCAGCGTAAAAAAGGAATTAGATAAAATATTCTAAGAATTCTATTGGCAAGGACCCTCCGAAGACAAAAAGATTGCTCTTATCAAATGGGAGAATATGTGCAGACCAATATCAAAAGGAGGTCTAGGCATCAAAAACCTTCTTTGGCAAAACCAAGCTCTCGGGGCCAAACTCGTTTGGAGAATGTATAAAGATTCAAGCAGTAAGTGGGCATCTATATTATTACATAAATACATCCCTGAAGGGGACCCCATTAATATCTTCAGACCACAATCACATGTTAAAGGTTCAAGGATATGGAATTATATCAAAGAATGTAGAGAGATAATTGGCAAATACCTATCTTGGAATGTAGGAAGGGGAGATCAAGTGTTATTCTGGGATGACTCGTGGGCAGGCCTTACTCCCATAAACAAACTAGGATTTACCGAGGAATTTATGGAAGAATGCAAAAGAGTCTTAGGTGTATATATCAAGGATTACTTACAAAAGGAGAAAGATGATAGTTGGAGTGTCCTCAATAGAATTAATGAAAGATGGCAGGAAAAGCAGAATCTCCTAGCGGTGTTGAATAAGAGAGAAGTAACACTTAAAAATAGATCATATATTCTAATATGGACGGGATCAAGTACTGGTAAATACTCAGTTAAGGAAGGTTACAATTCTATTATTAGGGACAAAAACATGGATAACATAGACATACCATTAAACCTTTGTTGGAATAAAGCATGTCTTCCTAAAGCTGGTATATTTCTATGGGCAGCTCTACAAAATAGGATCCTTACAGCAGACAGGTTCAATAAATTAGGTTTCGAGGGGCCATCTAGATGCCCCTTATGTGAAAATCATTCTGAGGATGTTAACCACATTCTCCTAAATTTCCCCTTTTCCCAAGAGTGCTAGAATTGGCTTTATCAAAGCTTAGGATGGAAATCTACTTCCCATTATGATCTAATTAGCAATCTCAAAGCTTGGCCTGCACTCTATAAAGACAATCTTTTCAAGGATATATGGATAGTGGCACCTTCCATAGTTGTATGGGAATTATGGAAAGAAAGAAATAGAAGGATTTTTATGGATCAGAAATTAACCTGGATCTCAATCGCAAACAAGATAGAAGCTTCAATAGTAGAAACTATTAATAGCAAACTCAGGGATTCACAGCATTTGGAAGATTCTTTTAGGAGCTGGGATAATAGAATCAGATGCAAATGGCCAAAATTAGATATCCCTCCCCTCTTTGGCAAAGGGGGATCTAAAGTCAAAGTTGACAGATCTTCCTATATATGGCTACCCCCGAAAGCTGGATGGTATAAACTCAACTTCGATGGAGCATCGCGAGGTAATCCTGGGGTAGCAGGGATTGGAGGGATCATTCACAATTGGAAGTCAGAAGTACTCGCTAGATTCTCGAAACCCATTAACCCTACAACAAACAATATGATAGAATGTACATCAGCACTAGAGGGGCTTAAATTATGCAGGGACCTCAATATTAATAAATTAATTATTGAAGGAGATTCCCAAATTATCATCAATGCCATCTGCACTAGGAAAACTCCTAATTGGATCTTGAATGCAAAAATTGAAGAGATTAATTCAATTACGGAAAGTATTTCAAATTATGAGATCAGACATACCTATAGAGAAGGTAACACAGAGGTTGACAAGCTAGCCAATCTAGGGGCCAACGGAGTGGTAACTATGGAAAAATACTCTTGTTAAGGGTTGAAGAAGTGTTTGAAGGTAGATCTAGGCAAAGGACCAAGAAGGAAGATAAGCTCACTGATCATCCTACTAAATACAGACACCTCTTAGAACCGTCAGTTTTAGAATCTACCTAGGTTAGGCTTAAACATACTATAAGATTGATAGAGTTGAGATAAGGCTTCCATCAATAAAATCTAGCTGAAATTAGTAGACTAAGATAGAAAATGTAAGCTTAAAAAGATAAGACAACCAGGGGTTCAAAGCTTCATTGTATAGAATCTGAGCCTTTTTATGAATTTTTAGTATCGCGAGACTTTAAACCCCTCTATAGTATGGGAAAAGTTTATATGTAAGTTAAGGAATCTACATACATGTAAGAGATATAAATATAGGAGGCTCTCTCTTGCTAATAAAGGAAAAATATAAATAGAAGATTTAAGAAGTGAGAGAGCTACGCTTGATCATTATATCAATGGGAGGTAGTATTACAATATATAGTTAAATCTTAGTATATTAAGCTGTCTAATCATAGTATGGTCTAGGTATATATTTAATCATCCTAAAGATAGACTTCCTAGAGAACCCTTATTAATGGTCATAATTAAGGACATTGCTTTACTCATGATTACTTAAGTATAACGGCCTGGACCTTATATTTAATAAGGTAATCAAATACTAATTACCATTGAATCTCTAGGAAGATTGTAATCGAAGCTTCTTCACTTTTATGGACAGTCTAATCCTTAAGCAATACAACTACCAATAAACCTTTATATTTAATATAAACACCTCGGAAACAGTATTTCAAGTTAGCCTCAATATTCATTGGAATCCTTAATAGCAGTAGTCTTCCTTAGATTAACCATTTATACTATGGCTTCTTTAGTCTTTAGATGAC
The DNA here is from genome assembly GCA_027943335.1 of Chamaecyparis obtusa. Classification (NCBI taxonomy): domain Eukaryota; kingdom Viridiplantae; phylum Streptophyta; class Pinopsida; order Cupressales; family Cupressaceae; genus Chamaecyparis; species Chamaecyparis obtusa. The sequence continues at coordinate 617,125 of BSBK01012322.1, forward strand.
ATGGTCCCGATTAGCTATTCTAGCTTAACTTCTTTTCAGGGAACCTAAGAAAACATGGGCCTCACCCATAGCGATACTGGTGTATCTCTTGAATCATAAATATCCATCATAGTTATTTAACCAAATTGTCAAGCACTATCTTCTAATATTAGATCAGACTCTGCTTTAGCTTAACCTAGATTCCTAGATAAACATGGCATTACTAAAACTCATTTAAGCCTCGGGGCATAAGGATTTAGCATAAGTTATTTAAAATCCCCAAGTGCCCTCTCGAAAGCTCTTACAAAGCATAGTGTAATCATTTCTATAAAAGGAAGGAAGTTTTTACAGAATACCATATTATCATTCCTATGATTCAAGAACAAATTAGAACAATCTAGTAGCACTTCCAGAGGAGGCTTGTACCAATAATCATTGCAAGCTATCCACGACAGCAAAGGATGGAACTCAACATGATCACATTTCTAGTAACTTCCTTAAGCTTCCATCATATCCTTGATAGTTTTAGACAGAGCCCTGATTACATTCCTCATAGTATGAAATCAACCTTTCTTCGGTATACTTTAAAACATGGAGTCCAGACTGCTCACCTTTTACACCAAAGGAAACAGAGCCATGGCCTTTAGAGGACACATCCTCCCAGAAAGATGGAACCAGATCCTCAAAACATTGCCAGACTCCACGAGAAGAGCAATTGAACATGCGATGGGTGATCAACACTTTGATAATGAATTCACCTACCAAACAAATGGGGAAATAATGGTCTGTGGAACTGGATGCTATCTTCATTCTTGCTACTCTTAAATATAAGAATAGCTAAGAATATATAATGGTATTGTGCAAATAGTGGATTTGGTAGCCCAATACATTAGCTTACTATTTTATTCCAGTTTAGATTCTAAATGAATGTCTTCAGCCAGTTTAAGGTGATGTTGCTGTTGAAATGTGCTCTAAGGAATTGTGCTAAAGGAAATATCCTGAAGTATAAACTACAAACTAAAAAATCTTAGTTTAATGGCAATTTGTACAGCATTAAGTATATGGATAATATCGGACCTTAGTGAGACAATAGCTAGTGAAGGCTAAGATGGAAGCCTAGTCCCTATTTTCTCAAGCTTCTAACTTTTTGAGCAGTTGAGTGTATAGGCTATTCTGGTAACAGAATTGAGCAGCTAGACCCTTGATTTGAATGTTTGGTGATTGTTTTGTTCTAAACCTAATTCACAAAACCTAGAAAGTTATTAAAATTCTAAGGTCTGCGGGAAACATTTTTTAAAATTCTGCCATAGTATCAAAAACCCACAGTGTTTTCGAAAACCCGTGATGTTTTCGGTTTCCCTGCTATCTTTCGATCTGTCGATATTCCTATGTGTTTTTGATCTTTTGCCGAAAACCCTCGTTGTTTTCGACCTTTGCCCTCCAGCGTTGTGCACTCATCTTTTGGTGCCGAAAACTTTGTGTTATCGACCTAGGTCTTAACTGCACAGGTCTGACTAGATGGTGGGTCCAAACTCTTCCTGATTGGTTGTCGCATGGCCGCATGTCAGACTTTTCTGACATGCGATCATGTAACTACTTCCACCTAGCTGTGTGGGTCCCAGTCCTGTTCAGCTGCCTAGCGGTCTAATTTTTCTTAGGTGCGCAAGTGCGATGATGTGGGGCCAGTTTATTCAAAGCGACAGAGGGAGGAGATCAAAAGTCAGCGTGTGATCGCATGGAATATTCTTTCCCCATGCGATCATGCGCATGCTGTTGATTTTGTTTTTTCTAAGCATCTCTTCGGTGAAGTGGGCCAGGTGTCAGAGGGGAGGTAGGGGGCATGTTCTTATAGGCTGTCACATGGCCGCATGTCAGACTTTTCTGACATGCGATCATGCGACTGATTGCCATCTATCCACATGGGTCCCAATCTTCTGCGGTGTTCAGTTTCTTGGCGGTTAAGTTTTCATTCCGTGACTTGGCGACCAACGGTTATCTCCTTGTTGCTAGATTTTGGTGGTTAAGCGGCTAACATCTGGCGACTTGGCTGGCAATTAAGCTTGTCTTAGTCTCGCAGTTGCATGATGGTGGGCCCAGATTTTCAAAGTTTTTTGCAGGTGGGGTCTCTTCAGTGGTGACTGTGCTGGTGGTTATGTGGCAGCTTATGATTGGTTGTCGCATGGTTGCATGTCAGACTTTTTTGACATGCAATCATGCGACCGCTTGCCACGTGTCCCTGAGGCCCGATAGCAGGTGATGGGGCATCTTCCAGATGCTAAGTGGCAGTGTTCTATTGGCCGATGTGTGACAGATGTAGCGGTCTAATGGTCTTGTCACATGATCGCAAGGGCCATTTCCACGGCTTACGATGATGCGATAGAACCCCTGGTGTTGACTTCATGTGGTCTGGCGGTTCCCGATTGGTCGGTGGGTGGCGATAGTTTTGCTCGGCATGATTAAGGTTTGCGGGTTGTCGCATGTTCACATAGCCTGTCTCCTGGCTATGCGATCATGTAACAACTATTGTCACGGTGGTGGTTGCGGCAAGATAAAGGGGGTGTGGGTGGTCGCATGTTCGCATAGCCTGTATCCGTGCTATGCGATCATGTGACCAAGCACAAATTGAGGCTCATTTTCCTGTGGTAGTCAAGGTTGGTGACTGCGCAAATGCGCGACTAGGGGCAAATGGTTAAGGAGCACAAGCCCATGAAATGCATGGTGACCGTTTGTACTTGCTGAGTGTTTTTTGTGGCAGGAGGTACCAAAATTCAATTTTTGAATGGCTAGAGTGGGGTTAGGTGATTTTGAAATTTTGATTTTGAAATGATCGTGCTTGCATTGTAACCTTGGTATAAAGGGATATATATATATATATTCAACTATCTATATGTATATATATATGTATATATATAGAAGTATACTTATATAGATATATATATATATATATATATATATACATTCATATACATATATATGCATAGGTATTTACTTAATGATATATATATATATTTATATGTTTATATATAGGTATATATATAAATAAATACCTGCTCATATATAAGAATGGTATATATTCATATATAAAGGTCTCTATATATATGCATATATACAATTTATTTATTTGGAAATTGCCTGGCTGGTCTTGCTCTTTTGTCTTGCCTAGACCTGGTGCAGTAGGTGGAGAGTTGATTTCTTAGGCCAAATAAGCTTGGGCTATGGGTTATTTATAGCAATAGGGAGCTTATCTTCATTTGGTATGCAGTGATTAGTGCTAAGCGACATTTAAAGCTAAAGGGAGTATCCTTTCACCCTTTCTTGTGATTTATAGTTTAGACTTTAATATAGCACGGTTCTACTAATTATTTCTAATTAAGGTTTCAAGTTAAGGGCTGCAACTTATTTTCTCTAATAATGTAGTTGGTTTAAGGATGTTCGGTTCCTCTGCTTCAAGGTTTCTAAATCAGTTAGAATATGGATTAGAATTGTTTGAGTAGTACAATAATTTAACTCATATTGAGATAGTAGGGGAGCTTAATTGTATGAACTATGATCTATGAATTTCTGGTAAATTATTCTAGGTACATAGAGTCAGGTAACCCATGCTATCCTCCATTGGTAAATAAACAAGGTCTTTAACAATTATTTTAATTTAGTTTGAAACACTAACCATGTAAGAGGATAGGGTTTTGGATCCTTTTGTTTCTTTTGCAGATCGAATCACCCAACGGCAACAATATCACTCCTCTCTCAAAGGATTTGAATTGGATCTACAAATTAATACCCATATATTTGGATATGGAATTCAATCTTATAATTAAAATCACAAGTAAAAATTGTAAATATCTAAGCATATATGTACCCTGGACAAGTTCGAGCTATGGGTATGCCCACTGAAAACTATGTAATTTTTTTCAAAATCTTGATGTATATCGAGTCATGGGAATGCCCATGAAACTATGTATTAGTATTCAGACTTAAGTCCCAGGCATGGCTGGAGGTTTTCTCTACCCTGCTCTTTCCTACCAGTGCCTGCACTAAGCAGGGTTCTGTATGTAAAATCTTTTTATTATTAATAAAATTATAGGGCTTTAGCCTTTTACCCATCAAAAAAACAAAAAAACAAGATGGGATCATATGGTGGACAAATTGAAGAGACATTTCATTTTTGTTGACTATGCGATTGATTTTCTAAATAAAATGCAAGGTTTGAAGCAAGAAGGAAAATCTATCCAAGAGTATACAAAAGAGTTCTATGGAGTCCTTATCAGAATGGGCCATTATGAAGCCAACAAGGAGAAGATTGTTCATTACACAAATGGGTTGAGGTCGAATATTCAAGAAGATTTGATAATGGTAAGAAAGTATACCATTTAATATGTATATCAATTTAGTTTAAAGGTAGAAGAAAAATTGAACAAAAAGTTTAAGAGCAAGAAAAATGGAAGAGGTTATGGTGGAATGCCTAATAAACGGTCTTATGAGGGTTGAAATGAAGATCAGAAGAAGAATAATGACTCTAGTAGAAGTCAAAATCAGAGGGGAAGTAATTCCTATTATCCTTGCGATCAAAATAATGAAGATCAAAGAGGAAAAGGAAGAGGATGACGACCGAGAAGAGGGGTTTTTTGTGGAACGTGTTTCCAGTGTGGGGAAGAAGGACATAGATCTTATGTGTATCCCCAACATCAAGCAAGGACAAATAGGAGACTATCCAATAGTTCACAAGTTGCACATGTAGATGAGGATGTTGATTCATCACATTCTTAAGATTTTGAAAGAGGAGAAGTCCTTATTACTATAAGAGTCTTGCTAAATGATGAGAAAGAACCTGTGCAAAAGAAAAAATTGTTTCGCAAAAGATGTAAGTGTAATGGTAAATTATGTGATTTCATTATTGATGGTGGTAGTACTGATAAATTTGTTTCAAAGGAAATGGTTAATAAATGGAAGTTAGAGAGAAGGAAGCATCAAAATCCCTATCATATTACTTGGTTGTAGAAGGATCACAAGGCTTTGGTCAATGAACAATGTCTAGTAAAGTTTAAAATTGGAAACTATCATTATAAGGTATTATGTGATATTATGCCTATTGATGTTTGTCATTTGTTATTAGGGAGACCATGTAAATTTGATCATCATGCAATACATGATGGCTATAAAAATACCTATTCCTTGATAAAGAAAGAACTCTGACACAAGATGAAGCCATTGAAGGAAATAATAAAAAAGGTATGTAGTAATGTAAGAATATATTTAGTTGATGGAAGGGAGTTTCTATAAGACATGAAACATGAGCATACATATTTTTCTTCTATTCCAAAAGTTGATAAAGAGGAATTAGAAGATGTGATATAAATAAGGAAACATACACAAGAGGGGGGGGGGGGGGGTGAATGAGTTGTGACAAATAAAAACTTGACCAATGATTAACTTCCTTACTTAGATGTTTAAAGATAATCATTAAATAAGTGAACCATAATTTCAAGAACACATAACACCATAATTTTTATATGGAAACTCAGTTAAGGAAAAATTCACGGTGGGTTTCAAAACCACTAGATGATTTACTAGCACATATAATTCTATTACAGGTACAAAGGGGAATGCACATGCATTCATGATCACTTCCTAGAGCCCACTGCTCAAATACAAATGAGAGAAAATCTTGGGAAACAAAAAATAAAACTAGGGCTACAACCCCAAAATGGACTACAATCCACTATGGAGAACAATCCACTAATTTTGTGAACTGATTGATACCATATCTGATATGCCAATACAACTCCAATGAAGTAAAACTTTATTATGAATTTATTTTAGATTCCACTCATACCTCTTCACACATCCATTGATATATCATTCCATCCAACATCACTGTCACTCATTCCATCCCTTCGTAATCACACATGATTCCATCTTTAAATAAATTACATCAACACATTACAACAAGGTCAACCAATGATGTAATTACAAAAAAATATAAAGAGTAATACAAAATCCTTGATGTGATCCAAGGCATGTTCGAAAAGACATATCTAGGACCCAAATGTCCATCCACAAACATGCTATGATCTAAAGATCACGCCTCAAATCTTCACATGTTAACTAATCAAGTCGGCCAAGAACACCAACATGCCATAGGAAAATCACTGAATTTGATCACATAGTCCAAAATAATCCACCAAAAAAAATAGAACACGATCCATAAATATCAGCAAGAAACATGAATTATCACAACATTAACACAAATATCTCTATCTCAGACTTCACAACTTTCTCTGCACTGTTCACCAGGAACACTAAACATCAACCTTTGTCACTTAGAAATAATAGCTTTACATCATCCAAATCATGAATCATTTGATTTGAAGACATGTATCCCTTTCCTTAACTCACCACCAGGTTAGCAACCAAAAATATAGCATAACCAATCCTCACTAATCCAAAAACTGCAACATAGTCTCCACTAAAATAATTAGAAAATTATCCTCTAATAAATCAATCATAACTTCCTTGAACCATAAATCAAACCTCTGAAACTTGAACAAGATTAAGTACAGATATTCCTCAACACCTCTATAACTTCGCAATAACTGATTTGAAATACATTGTCTATGCCAAACCATACCTCTTAACTGAACAAACTAGGAAACTATCAAAAGAAATATGTTGACATCAATGACAAAACATTAATGTTAGCACATATATGCATGATATCTCCAACAATCTACCCCTTTGGTATTGATGGCAACATATGATGTGAAAAAACAAAGCACATATATGCATGATATCTCCAACAATCTACCCCTTTGGTATTGATGGCAACATATGATGTGAAAAAACAAAATCAATGTATAAAAAATCATATTAGAAATAATATCCACAATATATCAATCACTCCCCCTAAGTCTGACACATCTCTCAGGGCTATCACTCCCTCAATTCTCTCTTGTTTTTCACATGGATATCTTTCCCCTTCTGACATCAATGAAAAAGGCACATATATGCAATAAGTCATAGAGGCCAAAAAATACTTATCTCATTAGAAATTTGAACAACATATACCAACTACTCCCTGTAAGGAGCATTTACCAAAAGCACCAATCTAGAAGGAAAATAACCTCTGTGAAAACATTGGACTGCTACAAATATATGCATCTCTAGCTCTGATCAGGAGGGGCTATCACCCAAAGCTTACCTCAAAGATACTCAAAAGTATCCTTTGGAAAGGGCTTCGTGAAGTTATCTATAATTTGTTATTTTGTAGGCACATATTCCAATATTACTTATTTTTCATTCACCTTATCTTTTAAGAAATGATACGTTATAGATATATGCTTTGTTTTTATATGTAGGGTTCTTTGAAATATTGATAGCACTTGAATTGCCACAATAAATAGCAATAGACTCACCAAAACTTATTCTGATTTCTTTAAGCATTTATTTCATCCAAACTACATGACTATAGTTCATAGCAGCAACAACATACTCAACTTTAGCAGTAGATTGAGATACACAAGTTTGTTTCTTACTCAACCAAGAGACTAACTTCTTCCCCAAGAAGAATTCTCCACTTGTAGTACATTTCTTGTCATCCATATTACCTACCCAATCATCATCATTATAAACATACAAAGTAAGATCATCATCCTTAGGATACCATAGGCCATAGTCCACTATCCCTTTCAATTATCTGAATATCCTCTTAACAACAACAACATGTGATTCCTTAAGTTCTACTAGAAATCTCACAATAATGCAAGTAGAATTTGTCATGTCTGGTCTAGTCTGTGTTAAGTATAGAAATCCATCGATCATTGATCTGTACCTTTTCTGATTAGCAAGAGGGGAATCATCATTCTTTGTTAACTTGTAACCAATAACCATAGAGGTTCCAATATGTTTGAAATCATTCATTCCAAATCTCTTTAAAAACATACTTAGATTGTGATATGAAATCCATTTTTCTAATTGAGTAATTTGAAGACCAAGAAAGAACTTCATCTCACCTATCATTGACATCTCAAATTCCTTTTTCATCTGATCAGAAAAATCCTTACTCAACTTTTCATTTCCACCAAAAATGATATCATCCACAAATACTTTAACAATCTAGATATTTTAATGATCAATTATGAAATACAAATTAATGTCAACAGATCCTTTACTAAAACTAAGTTTCAACAAATATTTATCTAAAATTGCATATCAGGCTCCTGGTTCTTGTTTCAATCCATACAATACTTTCTTCAATTGGAAAACCATCAAGTTATTCAATGTATACTTCCTCTTCCAACTCTCCAATATTCAAGAATACAGACTTAACATCTATTTGATACACCTTGAAATATTTGTAAGTAGAATATGCAAGAAAGACTCTAGCAGCTTCAATTCTAACAAAAGGAGAAAATATCTCCTCAAATTCAATACCTTCCATCTATGTATATCCTTTCCAAACTAGTCTTGTTTTGTTCCTTACCACTTCACCATATTCATTCAGTTTATTTCTAAAAACCCATTTTGTTCCAATCACATTCTTGTCCTTCAGTCTAGGAACTAGGATCCATGTTTTTTTCTTTTCTATCTATTCCAAATCTCCTTTCACTTCCTTAACCCAACTTTCATCATTTCAAGCTTCATCAACATCTTTAGGATCAACTTTAGAAATCAAAAAATTTCATCTATGATTCTAGCATGTTTTCCACTAGTCATGATACCTTGATTTCAATCACCAATAATCTAATTTTTTGAATGATTTAACATTACATACCTTAGAGTCTTTATATTTTATTTTGTAGTAGACTCTTGAGTTTCCACTTCTCCATCAATAACTTCTTCATTATGTTCTGTCGATCTATTCTGGTTTTGATTCTATGATTCAACAATATGATTTTCTTCTTCACCATCTAACTCATAACTACATGAATTGACCTATTTTTGATAATTCTCATCAACTTTCACATTATCACTCTCCACTATCTTTCTCAACTAACTGTTAAAACATTTATAAGTTTTTATGTATGTAGAATAACCAAGAAATATACCTTCATCACACCTAGGATCAAAATTCCCTAAATCTTCATCTCTCTTGATATAGCATTTGCTTCCAAAAATTATAAAATACTTCACTGTGGGAACATGAACATACCAAATTTCATAAGGGGTCTTACCAGTGCCATGCTTTATCTAAACTTGATTCAAAGTGTAGATTGCAGTACTCATGAATTTTCTCGAGTACATTTGAGGTATATTTCCTTCCATCATCATAGTTCTTGCAATGTCAAGAATAGATTTGTTCCTTCGCTCTATAATTCCATTCTACTGAGGGGTTTTGCGAGCTAACATTTGTCTCCTTATTCCATTCTATTCGTAGTATGCATTAAATTATCTTGAAGTAAACTCTCCACTCTGTTTGATCTCAAACATAATTTCAGCTTCAATCATGTGTTAGTCTCAACCATATATATAAAGATCTTGAACTTGTCAAAAGCTTCTAATTTTTCCTTAAAAAATGTAACCCACATCATCCTTGAATAATCATCAATGAATAGTATGAAATATTTGTCACCACAATAACTCCTAGTTCTAGTAGGGCCACATAAATTTGTATGCACCAAATCTAACAATCTAGTTGAAGAATATATCTTTCTTTTAAAACTAGATCATGTTAGCTTTCCTAATTGACATTCCTTACACATTACATTATCAGGCTTTAACAATATTGGTAGATCTCTTACAACATGTATAGAAATTATCTTCACAATGTTATCAAATCTTACATGACAAAGTCTCTTATGACATGTAACCAATTGTCATCAATTATAGAAATCAAACATTTAGCCTATTTTCTATTCAAATGAAAAAAATTACCTCTAGTGTTGGTACTTGATGCAAATTTTATTTCCAGAACTTCCTCTAATTATGCACTCCCCATCCTTGAATTCCAACATGTATCCTTTACCAACAAGATGCCCAACACTCAAAAGATTATGCTTTAAATATTTAACATATAAGACATCATCAGTATTATTCTTATTATCACGTGTAATTGAACCTTTTCCTTTGATAAAAACAAGGAGTATTGTCACAAAATCTAACAACACCACCATCATATCTTTCCAATTTCATAAATTTGTTCTTATCTCCAATCATATGATGTGAACAAATACTGTCTATTACCCATTCATCTTTCACCTCAACATGTGAAGCTAGGGATTTCTCTTCATTCAAGAAAGTAGTATTTTCATCTCTAATAGCAATAAATTCAATCTCTTCTTTACTCTTATCAGGCTCTTCATCAGTCACACCCTCACTAGCATAATAACACTTCTTATGATATTTAGGCTAAAATTTTATAGGCTTATGCTTCAACACTCTTTCAACACATCTAGAAGCAAAATGAATAATATTATTGCAAGAAAAATATTTTAAAGGTAGTTTCCCTTCATACTTACCTACACCCTTTGGTAATCTATTTGCAATCATAGCTTTTAGATCTTCCATCTCTCTTTCCTCTTCTTTAATCTCTTCCCATTCCTTAGCATATCTAGATCCAAACTTAGATGAACATGAAGACATATCACCAAAATCATAATTTGGCTTATCTTTAAAAATAGTATCTTTAAATGAAATTCATAATTAGGAAGAGTATCATGAAATCTAGTCATTTCAAAAGAAGATAACTTACCAACTAGTGAATCCCTTGTCACCTTGGAAATGGTCTCGATCTCATCAATTGCAACAACTTTGTTGTCATAGACAAAAGGCAAAGATCTCAGAATTTTAGAAACAATCTCATCCTAATCTATTGCTCCACCAACACCTCTAATCCCAAAAATAATTGTGGTCACCTTTTGAACACAGGATTGAATATTTTCATCTTCACTCATCCTCAAGGATTCCAACTTCCCTATCGGGCTCTGAATATTCACTTTCTTCACACAAGAGTATCCTTCTTTTAATTCTTAAATTTTTATCCATACCTCATATGTAGTTTCCAACTCCATGAGATTTGTATATTAGACATCTTATAAGGCACTCAACAAGGCTTCCTTGGCTCTCATGTTATATATAATTTTTTTATTCTCATCACCAGTAGAAACAACCAAATCTGTGGGAGGCTTGTAGTATTTCCTTGTAACATCCCAATATTATAATCCAATGCATCTCAAATATGTAATCATTTTGACCTTACATAAAGAGTAATTGGTTCCATCAAACCTCAGACCATCCTTAAAATTTTCCATCCCATATCACCTAAAGTGGTTAATCTTCAAAATGAGTATCTAGCTCTGATACCAATTGATAGAAACAAGGAAACACACACAATTGAGAAGGAAGGGGGGATGAATCAATTGTGAAAAATAGAAACATAAATAATGATTAACTTCCTTACTTAGATGTTTAAAGATAATCATTAAAGAACTGAATCATCATCACAAGAACACATAACACCAAATTTTTTGCATGAAAATCCAATTAAGGGAAAAACCACGGTGGGGATCAAACCCACTAGATGATGTACTAGCACATATAACCCTATTAATGGTAAAAAGGGGAATAAACATGCATTCAGGATCACTTTCTAGAGCTCATTTCTCAAATAAAAATGAGGGCAACAACCCAAAATACAACTAGGGATATAACTCTAAAATGAACTACAATCCAATGTGGACAACAATCCACTAATTTTGTGAACTGACTAATAACATCTTTGATATTCCAATACAAATCCAATGAAGTACAACTTTATTTTAGATTCCACTCATACCTCTTTGCACACCCACTGATATATCATTCCACCCAACATCATTGTCACTCATTCCATCCCTTCAAAATCATAAATGATTTCATCTTTAAATACATTACATCAACACATTACAACAAGGTCAGCCAAGGACCTAATTATAAAACATTACAAAGAGTAATATAGAATCATCGATGTGATGTAGAAAATTTCAAAAAAGACATAGCTAGGACTCAAATCTCCATCCACAAACATGCTACGATCCAAAGATCATGCCTCAAATCTTCACAACACATTAACTCATCAAGTCAGCCAAGAACACCAACATGCCATAGGAAAATCACTAAATCTGATCAGATAATCTAATGTGATCCACCAAAAAAAATAGAACACAATCCAAAAACATCAACAAGAAACATGAATTACCACAATAGCAACACAAACATCTCTATCTCAAAATTCAAAACTTTTTCTACACTGTTCATTAGGAACACTAAACATCAACCTCTGGCACTTAAAAATAATAGCTTTTCATCATCCAAATCATGAATCATTCAAGATGAGAATGTGTGTGTTAATTATTATACATGTTATCCTAGAACACAACACTTCAATAAGAGATTAAATTGTTGGTTTCTCAATAAAATATAAAATCAAGGAAACTAAGCAAATTCATCCTATTGTTCTCTAACTAGAAAGAGTGTTCTTAAAACCTATTTTGCTGTCAGATTTAGACTTCAAACAATGACATTACACTACTAGAATGAAAGATTCAATGCAATTAAGCTAGGAAATTGAGAAATCAAGTTAAATAATGAAATGTCATTAATTCATTACCAATTAAGCTATGAATTGAAATGTGAGTTAAACTAGGAATTCAAAATGACAACACGTAAGTATGAATGCAATTAACTAGGTGATTTGTGAGTTTTAAAATTCTTCTTTTATAGAAACATTAGTGAATTTGACGGTCGATATTCAATTTGAGAGGAGTGATAGTGATTCATCCTCCTCTGATTGGCTGGTTTTGTCCTTATTGTCCCTTGAGAGGTGACATGTATTTTAAACCTTTTTATTAATTAGTTTTAATTAATTACTTTAGCCATGTATTGAAGGGATTGATTTAATTAATTAGGTTAGAGGTAATATGATTTTTGATCAATTGATGATGTTTAAATGCTTGATTAAGAAATTTTATTGATTTTATCAAATTATGCTAATAATCAAATAATCGAATTAACATAATTAGGAGATTGTTCCAAATTAGGGAAAATAAGGCCTTTGATTCTATTAGCCCAATTTAGTGTGATTACATTTGCCCCTCTTTTAATTTCTATGCGAGCAACACAATGATTCAAAGAAAATAGATGTTGTTACTTTAGAGAGAGGCCTAATATGAAGTGTTGAAACCACTCTGGATTCAAGGAGATTTAGAGAGCAGCTGGAACTACTCTAGATTCTAGGAGATTTAGAGAGAAACAAGAACTACTCTAAATTTGAGAATTCTGAGTTTGATTGAATGAAATTCAACATGATTGGAAAGTTTTAAGCTGTCGATTCTGAATTTGATTGAACAAGAATCGACCATACCAACTCCAAGCTTGATTGAACAAAGATCTATAGAATTTAATCAAAATATCCAGTTTGATTTGATGCAATGAAACTAAATATCTGAAAGATCGTGATGATGACGAATAATCAATTTGATTTGAAGAAATGAAATTGATCAATGTAAAAAAGATTTGATTTAGGCATAGATAATAAATTTTATATGATTTTTAATGATGTTAATTACCCAACAATTTCAACTTGATTGAAGAAATATTTCTTGCCCCTGGTGTTGAAGAATTGATTGATTTGAATCCTTGATCGGTTTGAAATGATTGATTTTAGGTATGATTATACCCCCTCGGGACCGAAATTGAAATAGAAATATGATAAAATCTTATTTTTAAGCATTGATGAAGACATTCAATTGATAAAAAATTTAGTTTGGATCAAGTATGAGATGTTTAGAATCTATCAAAATTCAACTAGGAATAATTTTAGTGTTAAAAGAACACTGTTTGACCAAGTTTGATGATTAGAATATGAGAGTTGACCAATTTTGACTAATGTTTAACCCAATATCCTGAAGTGAAAACTCAATGTGTGAGTTGGAAAATAACTTTGTGTAGCTTCTGGTAAGCTTTTGTTCATCATTTAGGCTCTGTTGAGTATTTTTAACCCTTATTTGATTGAATTTTATCTTTGTTTTGCCTTCTATAGACTGTCCATATGAGTGATAAACATTACAAAATGTTTTTGCCATGTTTCTGCTTTAGTTTCTCTTCATTCTGCCCCTGGTCAACTACATTTTGAACATAGTTGACTTTTTGTCTGCAAGGTTGACTTGGCTCTATAACTCTATGTTTACTGCTTTAAAGTGATATACATCACCTATTTCAATTTTAGTTCCGATATGGGTCTCCTGTGACATTTTTCTATGAAAGTGCCCTAGGTCATTAGGGTCTCCAGGAGGTTAAAATAGGCCCAAAAAGGTTATTTTACTATTCATTTTCACTTTTCACCTTCATAATTCTAGAACTTTGAGAGAGAAAATGGTGGTCCCAGTTGAGAGGTATTGATTTGAGCTCAGTCGATGACATCAACGACTTGCACATTATGCAGCTATGGTAAGTACCTGATAACACACCTTGTGAATACTTTTATTTAATTTTTTACTATATTTCATGCATTTTATAGGCAATTTAGTTTAGGATTGCACCAAGTAACCAGGGTCGCAATTGGTCAATCCCGTGTCGCATCTAGTTTTCAACCAGATTCTGGATTACATCCCATAGATTTAGGATCACAACCTACTTAATCGCTTTCAGTCATTTTTTCTTTTTTATATAACTTTCCATCAGCTAGTCGCACCCTATCCAAACATAGTCACATCCCATTTTGGGATCACATCCGGTAAATCCTGCATCGCATCCAATTTGCAAAGGATCACATCTCGCAAATCCTGAATCACATCTAGGTTGCAGGATCATTTTTGGTTTTTTGCTTAGAATTTTCCCAATTTAGGATTTTTGTTTGACCTGTTTAGCTAATTTTCTTTCAATTTTTTTTGCTTGATGCTAACATAGTGTAAATTTATTGTTTGTAGAACTAGTTTAGTGTGGTATCATTTCAGAGCCTGATGCCTACCCAGGTCTTGGAGCTTTTAGAGCAGCTTACTATGATAGAGAAATGTATAGTTGCTCATTGTGATCTTTGGTCTCTTGTAGATTTACCCGACATTTAGGTAAATCAAGGGTTGTTGACTTCTCTAGCTGAGGGATGGCACTTAGAGCACAACACCTTACACTTACCGACTGGGGAGATGATAGTGACTCTTGAGGACATGTGGTGGATTCTCTGAGTTCTAATTATGGGATTTTGAGTAGAGTATGATTCTGTTGTTGATGTGACGATGGATGATGTGCATTGATTATTTCAAGATGCTACCATTGCTCGATGTTACCTATCCTAGGATCACATGGTTCCCCACTACGAATGTCTTCCTATTTTTCTTGTTGGATTGATTGGTGGCCTCCTGATGCTAGATAAAGGACATCATGGGTTTATGTGTGATTAGTCCTAGATTATTGAGGACATGATTCAATCTCTACGAAGATTTTCCTGGGGGAGCTGCATACTAGCTCACATCTATTGTGAGCTCCATGAGATTATATATTAGCATTCTAGGACTATGACTATCAAGATTATTGTTCTTCATATTTGGGCATGAGAGCATATTACAGTGACACATCCTATTGTCAACTGATAGAGGGATCTAGAGACACCCTACATATTCATGTATTCTATCCTTATCCAACAGCTGCACCTGGGAAAGCTGGAGTATTGGCGCTGTAACTTAGATGATGTTACAGATGTTATATGGAGGCCATATTTAGATTGTGAGGAGTGGTGCATAGACGCCCACCAAATGCCCTATTTTTTCTAGATTTGATACTTGATCATCTGTACATGATACATAGTTGAGCACTTTATTATCGCACAAGTATTGAGACAGTATAGTCGAGTATAGGGCATGCCCTAGGGCCTAGCAGTATATGCCCAAGTTTGAGATGAGGAGAGTCAGTGGAGGGTCAGACTATCGTATGAGACTACATTACATGAGATCTCATAGATGGTTCCAGTTGCTTGGAATTACATGCCAGAGACAATCAATGGAGGTATTACAGATGCCTTTCATACTCATTATACACAACATCTATTTTCTAAGTTCACAACTCCTGATGATATTTCTCCTTGTATCGAGGATGCACTAGATTATGATCTTGTAGAGGAAGGTCCTGGTAGATCACATGGTGATAGGGGAAAATATAAGGGTCAAGGCCGAGGAGATATAGAGGAGATTAGGGGATGGAAGGGGTGATGGCAGGGGTGGAGATGGAGGAGGTGGCAGTGACAAAGGAGGGTATGGTGATAGAGGAGGTGGTGGTGACAAAGGAGGGGCACAATGGAGATTTTTTGGAGGACATAGGGACTAGTATGGTCATCATAGTATATTGAGAGTTGTACAACCCCATAGGGATTAGGGCCCTCTTTTACCTTGTCAATAGTAGCTATAGAAATCTACCAGATAGAGTAGTGGCAGAGGTGGAGGTCAACCACCTCAAGGTCCTCCTGCATATAGAGACCGAGATCCATTATCCAATTGTGAGCAGGAGAGGGAAGCTTTGAGGAAAGAAGTTGCCACACTACAGGTTCGGCTTGTTGAGGGAGACACATCATTAGATGATGTGAGAGGTTATAGGGATCAACAATTTTCCATTTTGAGATTAGAGTGAGATACGTATGCTCACACGATTGCACACTAGCGACAGAGGGCTGCCTATTATTATTTAGCTATTCCGGTGGCACAAAGAGAACCTTTGTATTCTACCATAGCACGATAGTCCAAGGGTGTGATTCCACCAACTATTCTTGCTAGAGCTAATGTGCCACCTCCCACCCCTCCCTGATCTGATAAGGGAGGGAGTCATACTTGAAATATGTTGATACATTTTGATGTACTTGTACTTTGACATATGTACCATTTTTTGATGTATATGTACCATTTTTTATCAATACTCTAATACTCTTTGGACTTTGATATATATACTATCATTTGATTCATATTACTTTTTTGATACTAATTTTCTCTTATTTCTTCACATGTTCTTATCTCGATATATATCTACTTTCTATATTGATCTCATCTTGTTCATACTTGGTCATGTGATTATATAGATGATTGATTTTTCAACTTGATTGTATCATGTCACTGATATATGCAAATATTTTTGTACCTTTCTATTTATGGATGTATGGATGCAGATGCATCTCTTTTGATGTATCTTTATGTTATGCATGCATTTGAGATGTAATGCGATGTGATGTATGGACATCTCTCTTTTATTTATGTATGGCAATGGATGCATTAGTGCAGATATATTTATGATCCTGACATGATCATATAGGTGTGTGGATATTAGTGTTTATATACTCAATCATATATTTGATCTTGATGATTATTTGATTTATATGGTCAAACTTGTAAATGTTGATATTTAGAATTTTCACTCATGTTGATGTTAATTAATCACATTCATAATGTCATACTGATGCCACTTAAAATGAATGCAATTTAAATTGTATGCATCTTAAATGAACTCAATGAACCTTAACTAAATGAAACTTAATGCAATTAAAATGAAACATAAGTTAATGCAATTAAAATGAAATGCAGCTTAATACAATTAAAATGAAATATATTTAACAAATGAAATACACCTAGATTAGGACTTCTAGGACTATCATTGTTTATTCAGGATAAGTCTTTATCATAATAGAGATTTTTAGTTCAGACCTAATAGGATAGTACAATTTTCACTGATAGATTTAGCAATAATGAAAATATGAATACTTCCCTCTTATATGTCATGTCAAAAGTGAACTTGAACATTAAAGCATATAGGCCATAATGTTTTCTCAGTAACTTCCTGTTAATATAAACATTTTGTTTGTTCTTGTGCCACACACACACACACACACATATATTCCCACAATGATCTTTTATTATTCATATCCTTGGGTATAGTTTCATTTTACGCACATTACTAGGAATTTGTTTCTTTTTTAGGTTAAAATAGACAAGGAAATAAATCCAACCTCACCAAAGCTTTCATAGGAAACAAGCTGAGGTATATGTGACATTCCAATCGTGATGGAGGCTCTTACCATAGACACCCATTCCATATGATCACCTTAGATCACTGGATTTATCACCACAAGAAGAAGACAAAGAAAATGTTATGCCCCCTATCCTTGTTTCTCTAGTCATTTTTTGACATCTTCAAGTTACTCAGGGAACACAACAATCATAAATTGATAATAAGTCATAGAAAACTAAGAAAAAATCATGATTTCCTTCTTTTTTTTTCTCTAGTCCATGGACATATTTGAGACAATACAGAAATACATGATCAACATAAATTTCAAAGCATTGGGTTGTTATTATGTAGTGTAAAGAAATACATTTGTTTAGTTTGCAATCACTTGTAGAAACTTTATCAATCATAGATTCTTTTCAATTATGGTTCGTGTCTAGTGTAGTAAATGTATCGTCTGTTTGGTGTTAGTGTTTAGGAACACTTTTATCTCCATGACTAGTGTTTAGGAACACTTTTTAGGTCCATGACTAGTGTTTGGACCACTTTTTAGGTCTAAGTATTTAAGAAATACTGTTGTCATTTTAGGTTGGTGGCATTAAGAAATGTTAATATGATTTAGAACAACAGAGAGGGAGGGTGAATTAGTTGTTCTCAGGTCCTGATGTATAAGACAAACTTAAAAACTTTACTTTAAATCATATCAAGCAACCAAAACAAACTTGGTCATCACTGATTCATCAATAGAAACATATAACAATGTAGTCCACTACCTAGCTGTATCTAACTTGTAAACCATAGAAATGTTCACACCAAAACATTCACACACAAGTATGACACCAGGATTTATAGTGGAAACCCAATATGGGAAAAACCACTTTGTAACATGCTACTATTATTTTCACTCTTCTGAAGTGAGCTAGGTTAAAAGCCAACCCTGTCAAAGGTTACAATGCACACTGTCAAGTGTGACCCGAATAAAGGATTTAATCACCCTATTAAAAGTGAGCCTGGTCAAAGGACTTACATACACTCCATTAGAATGCAACCTTGTTCAAAGGATTTAACTTATGACTATTAGATCAACCTCTGTTAAAAGGATTTTGACTATTACAATGGTTAGAAAGTAGCAGCAGTGTTGATATGAAAAACATACAACTTACTTTGCAAATATCAAATCCAATTCTGTACACAAATACTGGTTTACTGACTTTCAAACTTTTCCGTCTCCATCTCTAATATGCTCAGAACTTTTCTTCAAGCAATCACCACACTTCACCTTCAGCCTTTTTTCTTATACAGTCAATAAAATTTATCTTCTAGTATTTTGGTTTCACCCCAATACATCAACCTTTTTCTCCACTCTCATACTTCTAATCCAATGTTCAGGTTCCCTTAATACTTTCCTCAATTAGGTTAACTCATCTTTTTCCGCTTAATCTCATTCGTAGATCTTAGGGTTAGGTCAGATTCATTGAATCTACCCACATTTTATTCTTCACCTCCTTTTCTAGAAACATCTCAAATCTCATAAAGATTTACAATAAAACATTTTACAGTGCATTAAATGCTTCCATACAATCAATAAATAAAGTCAACACATTTTACATAATCCAAGAATTCAAACAATGTCATCCCCAAAAAGAATTCTCTTCAAATATAAAATTACTGATGCTTGGTCAATACTGTGATCATCCACTCAGTCTTCATGTAGAATGCTCAGTCATTACTAAAACTATTTCCTTGACATGCACTGTCTCCTCGGCAATTTACTAATACTCGGTCAATAGAGGATTTTGCTCGGCATCCACTAACTTAGTCGACACTAACATAACTTAGCTTAAACATGATTTTATCTATTTTTGCTCGGTTACGCCTACCAGTTTAGTCTTCAATCTTACTAAGATAAACAATACATTATCTCATCATTGTGCAACATAGTCAAGTACACTTTGTAGTATCAAGATAACTCAACCTTTCCCTAGGTGTTATTGTTACCAACCTTGCTTCACTCATTCACAACACTTCAATAGATATAGTACTTTCCTAAGTAGCAATAGTCTTACCAGTTAAGGTTTTGACATCAATGACAATACAACAATTGTTCCAATTACAGTTTCCAACAATCTCCCTCTTTGGCATTGATGGCAACACCATATGATATCACCTAAATAACACATGGATTACCAACCAATCCAAAACTTATCTGTCCATCAGAGAAATTTATAATATCCTTAGCTTTATTCTGATTTAGTATCTGTAAATCATACTTCTCTGACCATCAGTAGTAATCAGATCTCCCCCTATCCCGATCTTTCATTTTAGTTCATCTTCCTCTTATCTTTCAGTATCTTCTCCCTCAGTTCCTTCTCTATTCTCAGTATCATGTGTTATCATTATCAGTATCATTTTCAGTAGCTTCTCCCTATTTGACAAAAATGCCAAAGCAATAACATAACATACATTCAACAGATGTAGATAGTGTCTTTGCAGTTCAGTGTTTCTCCCTCTATCATCATACTTATGACTGATTCAGTGTTTGTGCTCTTTCTTCACAACTCTAGGGAAGTCCTAAAGTGTGACATTCTTCTGCATCAATGTGTCAGATATTCTGTTGTAGCATATTTGATGCAGTGCTCCTAGCTTGACTAAGTAGCCTCAGTTAGGGGAAGGACCCCTAATTTGCTTCTCAGGTACTCATGAGCTTCTTTAGGTAAAGCTTTAGTGAATATATCTGCTATTTGTTCTTTTGTATTCACATACTCTAGTTGGACTTCTTTGTCTTGTACCAATTCTCTCAAGTAGTGATATTTGATTGCTATGTGTTTGGTCCTTGTATGCATCACTGGATTCTTAGAAATATTAATAGCACTTGTGTTGTCACAGAAAATAACAACAGATTCAGTGATTTCTTCCTTCATTCCTACCAACAATTGTTTTATCCAGATCAGATTTGAACAGTTTACTGCAGCAACAACATACTCGGCCTCGGTAGTAGATTGGGAAATGGAATTTTGTTTCTTGCTTGTCCAGGAAACTAATCTCTATCCAAGAAAGAAAGCTCCACCACTTGTACTCTTCCTGTCATCTACATTTCCTGCCCAATTAGCATCAGTATAAACTTTCAGTTCAAATTTGTCATTCTTCTTATAATATAGCCCATATTTAGCAGTTCCTTTCAAATATCTCATAATTCTCTTCATAGCCATCATGTGTGTTTCCTTAGGATTGGCAGAAAATCGTGCCACAATCCCAACAACTAATGCAATATCTAGTCTGCTAGTATAACATACTGCAACTTTCCAATCATGGATCTATACAAAGTCTGATTCACTTCAGCAACATCATCATTCTTAGATAACTTCTATCCAGTAACCATAGGAGTTCCTACTGGTCTAGCATCTTCCATCCCAAAAGTTTTCAGTATTTCATTCACATACTTAGACTGTGTAATGAAAATTCTTTTGTTCATTTGATATATTTGTAAACCAACAAAGAATTTGATTTCTCCAAACATACTCATTTCAAATTCAATTTGCATTTCATTTGAAAATATCTTACACAAATCATCTTGTCCACCAAAAATAATGTCATCAACAAAAATTTTTGCTAACAAAATACCTTTTCCTTCTTCATCTTTCATATACAGATTGCTTGTGTCATTTTTCCTTGAAAATCCAATCTACATCAGATAGTTATGCAACCTCTCATACTATGCTCTAGGAGCTTGTTTCAATCCATATAATGCTTTGTTCAAATTTCATACCATGTGTCTTTTGTTTGGATCAATAAAACCTTCTGGCTGTTCTATGTAAAATTCTTCTTCCAATATACCATTTAGAAATGCAGACTTGACATCCATTTGATAAACCTTGAAATTTTTATAGGTAGCATATGCAAGTAGAGTTCTTACTCCTTCCAGTCTAGCTACAGGGGCAAATGTCTCCCCATAATCTACTCCTTCTTCTTGTGCATAGCCTTTTCATACTAGTCTAGCTTTGTTCCTAGTGATTTCACCATTTTCATTCATCTTATTTCGAAATACCCATTTTGTTCCTATAACATTCTTATTTTCAGGTCTCGACACTAGTGTCCAAGTATCATTTTTCTTGATCTGGTCAATCTCTTCATTCATTTCTTGTATCCAATCTTCATTCTCCAATGCTTCTCTTGTTGTTTTAGGTTCAAATTCACATAGTAGGCATGTTGGATCCTTGATCTTACTTCTGGTCTGAATTCCAACATCTTTATCTCCAATTATCTGTTCAGGCTTGTGATGTCTTCTTACATATTTTTCCAAAACAAGTTTAGCATTTTTCTCTTCTATTTCATCAGGTTCCCCAACAAGATTGTCAGATTTAGCTTCTGAATGCTCGACAACCTCTTCCTGATAGTCGGCAGTACCATTTTGTAGCTTGACGTGTTCTTGTTCTTTCTCGGCACTATTTTCCTAACGCTCGACATTACCTATTTGTCAGTCAGCATTACTTACTCAAGACTTAGCATCAGGTGCAATTCTGTTACTTGCCTCTTCTTCCTGTTCAATGTACACAAAAGATCTGTAATCTTCTGGTTCTCTTTTACTGTCAGCTTCATTTCTTTCTGCATACTCATCAATTCTTACATTCACACTTTCCACTATTTTTTCAGTGTTAGAGTTCAAACACTTATAAGCCTTACTTTTCATGGAATACCCTAGGAATATGCCTTCTTCACTTTTAGCATCAAACTTTCCATTCCTAGTATCTTTTAGTATATAGCATTTGCTTCCAAAGATTCTAAAGTATTTAACATTCAGTGCATGTCCATATCATAATTCATAAGGTGTCAGATGTGTACCTTTTTTGATTTGTACCTGGTTAAGAGTGTAAGTAGCAGTGCTTATAGCTTCTTTCCATTATTTCTGAAGCACATTCTTTTCAATCATCAATGTCCTTGCACAGTCCAAGATAGATCTATTTCTTCTTTCTGCTATACCATTTTGTGGAGGAGTTCTAGGTGCAAACATCTGTCTTCTAATACCTCTTTCATTACAAATAGATTAAATTCATTTGATGTAAATTCTCCACCTCGGTCAAATCTAAGACATTTCAGGTTCCTACCTGTCTCCTTCTCAACTTTATCCAAGTACCACTTAAAGAATTGAAAAGCATCAGATTTCTCTCTTAAAAACATTACACGCATCATCCTGGTATGATCATCAACAAACAAGATAAAGTATCTAGCACCACAGTAAATTTGTATACCCATAGGTCCATAAAGGTTAGTATGAAACAAATCTAAAATGTTTTTAGAAGTAAAGGATTTGCTCTTGAAACTTGACTTTGTCATTTTTCCTAACTGACATTCCTTGCACATTATATTCTCAAGTTTCTTCAGTCTAGGTAGACCTCTTACTTTCTTCTTCTTACTTATCTCTACCAAATTTTTAAAATTCACATGACACAGCCTCTTATGCCATAACCAAATATCATCAAGTTGTGTAATTAAACATGTTTCTGCAGATTGGTCAAGATAGAACAAATTACCTCTAGTCTACTCTCCACTTCCAATCAGTTCACCAGTGGCATCAAATATTTTAGCTTTCTTGTGATGAAATTCTACTCAGTAACCAGTTTTGTTCAACTGAGCAACACTTAACAAGTTATAATTAAGACCATAAACCCAATAAGAATTTTCACAAGATATCTTATCAGTCAGTTTAATCAAACCTTTTCCTCTAACAGGACATGGTGCATCATTACCAAATGTTACAATTTTACCTCTATAATGATATAAAGTTTCAAACTTATCCTTATCACCAGTCATGTGATGTGAACAACCATTGTCAATAATCCATTTATCATTCTTGTTCACATAGGAAATCAATGCAGTTTTCTCATCCTCATCAGATTCATCTTTCATTGCAACATAGACAACTTTAATTTCAACATCATCACCATCAGTGTCAGTTCCTTCTTCAACAATATAACAAGATTTCTCACCTTTTCCCTTGTAGTCTTTGTTCCTTCGGTAGCTTCTATCATCTCTTCTATCTTTGTGTTTGCTTTTCCTTTCATCATCTTTATCCTTCATGTCAGGACATCTAGCAGCTATATGACCGACCTTATTACATGCAAAACATATGATAGGGAGTTTACCTTTATACTTTACTTTTCCTCTTCTTAGTCTTTTAGCCATAAGAGCTTCTAGATCTTCAAGTTCTTCATCAGAAGTGTCACTGTCACTTTCACTTTCACTTTCATTTTCACTTTCACTTGTGCATCTTTCTTTTTCCTTCTTAGGTTTGTTTAAAACTAATTGTGACTTAAAAGCAGATTCAACATTTTCAATACTTCCAACAAGAAATACCTTTGTTTGTGAAGTTTGTTGTCAATTGTGGACTAGGGATGACCAAAACCCTATAAGAGAGTCCTAATGGCAACCAACTGATATTGCTACTTGCATGACCATTACCACTTTCCCCTAGAGAAGATGACTTCCTAGGACTTTGGTATAGATAGATTCTATTATAAGAGAATAGGATATTTCTTATAACATGGATCAAGATTTTGTTGGATATTGCTAATGCATTGAGAGGTGATTGATACATTTAATATTTTTAATCACTACGTTGAGTAATGATGGAGCTGCTGCAATTGTCATTATTGTTTGTCATTGATGTCAACATATGTTTCTGTGAAGAAGACAAGATGGTTACTACAATGTACAAATATTGTATGGATGTTTTAGAACATGCAAAGTCAGATAAGAGTATAGGAAGATGTTGTGATCTTATATCCAAGATTGCATCATGTAATGTTGCATATTGGATGACTTACAAATGTTTTGGTAAAGACTGGTCACTGGACAGTGACAGTGGAAGATGACATATTGAGTCTTTGTGTTTGTGGTATATCATTCAGAAGGTATTGATTTACTGTATGCGAGCTTAAGGGATGACATAAAAGGTACCAGAGAATGTTCATGGTCAGTGCAAGGTACAGAATGATGGATGATGTCAGCTATGGTGTGTGATCTGGAGAAGACTTATTTGGGAGCCGACTTCAGAGATGTAGTGTGCATTTTTTTTGGCGAATATGAATTAAGGATGTCGGTCCTTAATTGTTGTAATTTAATCATTGTATACTTGTTCTAGATACCGTGTGTATCTTAGCAAGGATTTATATAATTGTTTATATAATTAGGAAAGCCTAATCGGCTAACTTGATCATGTAGAATGTAATAGGGTATATATGTAAGATCTTTTCCTTGGAAAAGATATGGATGAGATGCATGTGATGGAAAGGTGATTGTAAAATCCGTGAGCTTGTGTCTGCTGCATGTAGAGCAAAGGATTACTGGTGTACTTCATTGGAACTAATCAAGAAAAGGAAGTTGTTGTCAAACAGTTCAAAAGATTGTGTATTTCTTCATATACACTTGTGTTGTGAACAACAAGTTCTGAAGGTGGATTTAACCTTCTTTGGGTAGTGAGCCCACCCTTCTTTCTTGACTCCGAATAGGGTTTGTCCTCTAACAAGGACCGTGTACTGTAATGTTTCAATAAGTTCCTAACAGGGTAAAATCTTCTAACAATGATACTATACTCTTCGTACATCATTTGTGGGTGCTAATTCCCACCAGGGTTTTCACCTTTAACAAGGTTTCCCTAGACCAAAATATTATGTTGTGTTGGAATTCATTGTGCTCATTGGATTTTATATTACTATTATTAAAAGTTTAAAGTTTAATAATCTATCATACAACTAATCCACCCCCCCCTCAGTTATATTATGGACTGTTATTCCTAACAATTGGTATTAGAGCTATTGGTCCTTAGAGAGAAAGTTTAAAAGCTTGAGGTGATCTTGGAGATGGCATTCTATAGGAAGGATAGTCTGAAGTTTGATCTTGAAAACTTTGACAGTTGGAAGAACAAGATGCAAACTTATTTGCTATGTTTGGGCATCGACTACTAGTTGATTACAAAGAATAAGGTAACTATGAAGACTGAGAATGATTTTCCTTCAGCTACTGATGATGAAAAGAAGGTATTCTCATACAACATGGTTTCAAGGGAAGCATTGATCAGTGCACTCTATGAAGGATAATTTACTGAAGTTAAAGACTTGGATTTGGCACACCATATTTGGCAAAGATTGGAAGCACTATATGAAGGAGACAAGTATACCAAGAAAGCGAAGTTATAAAACTGGAAAATAAAGATGGAGAAGCTACAAATGAATGATGATGACAACATTAGGGATTATGTTCAAAGGGTTACAGAAGTTGTGGTTGGAATCAGAAACTATGGAGGTACTTATGATGAAGAAGAAGTTGTTGCGAAGATCCATAGATCATTGACACCTGCTTACAAGTTTAAGGCTATATCTATTCAAGAAACTATACCTTTGACTCTGAATTTTAGTAGAGAGATGTTGATTGCAAAGCTAACTACCTTTGAAGCTGCTGAAATAAGAGATTATGTACCTAAAGTTGAATATGTATTTAAAGAATCTTCACACAAGAGAATAATGTCTACACTTATGAGCACCAACAGTGAGAACCTAAAAGAAGAGCTTGGTGAATATGTTGAGGAATGGGAACAGATACAAGCAGAGGAAAGAAAGATGGATGAACTTGTTGCACTAATTACTAGAAGAGAAAAGAGAGGTAAGGGTAAATTTGAAGGAAAATTGCCTTTGAAATTTTTTTCATGCAATAAGGTAGGTCATTTTGAATCTAGATGTCCTACAAGAGTTCCTAAGTACAAGCCTAATTTTTTCAAGTCTAAGTATTCAAAGGCTAAGTAATGTTAATATGCTAGTGAAGGTATTTTTGATGATGATGATTTAGATTATGAGGAGATTGGATTTGTTGCTATTAAACATGAACCAGTACATGAGGAAAAGGCTTTAGTATCACATGTTGATAATAAATCTGAATGGATTATAGAAAGTGGTTGTTCACATCATATGATTGGAGACAAAAATAAGTTTGTTAAATTAGTCAAGTATGATGGTGGTGTTGTAAGGTTTGGAGATAATCTTCCTAAACCTATCATAGGAGTAGGATCTATTATTCTAGATGGAAAAACTAATATTGATAATGGACTACTTGTTGATCGAATTAAGCATGAATTGTTGAGTGTTGGACAATTGATGGACAAAGAGTTTTAGTTACAACTCAATGATGGTAAATGTTTTATCAGGAGTAAGGCGGGAAAGCTGATTGCAACCGGTACTAAATCTAGAGGTAATGTATTTCAATTAAATACATCTGGGGCCTCTTGTTTTGTCGCAGAGGTAGATGACATTTGGTTATGGAACAAAAGGTTTTGTCATGTTAACTTTGATAATATTGTGAAGGAAAGTTTGACTAATGCAGTAAGAGATCTACCGAGGATTGTAAAACCATCTAACACTGTATGCAGAGAATGTGTTATGGGAAAATAGATAAGAAGCAGTTACAAAAGCAAAGCATATACATCAAAAGGAAAGTTGGATCTGGTACATAAAGACCTATGTGGACCTACAAGGACAAAATCATACTATGGTGAAAGGTATTTCATACTTTTTGTTGATGAATTTTCTCAAATGATGTGGGTTACTTACTTAAAAGAGAAATCAGAAGCATTTGATAAATTCAAGATATTTAGAGAAAAAGTAGAGAATGAATCAGGTTTAAAGATAAAATGTTTGAGATTAGATAGAGGTGGAGAGTTTACTTTAGACTTATTCAATTCATACTGCAAAGAGCATGGAATACAAAGGAATACATATGCTCCTAGTGTAATACCCCAAAAATGGCACCTTGCAATTCTAATAAATTTTGGTGCATTTCTTCAAATTTCTACATCATCAAAGTCCTATTGTACTAGGCAATTCTATCTTCTAATTGACTTTATTTGACTTGGTGTCAAATGCAATAAACCTCAAATTTGCATTAATCAAATACTATATTTAATTCTTAAATATCAACATTTATTGGCTAAATAAACCTTATGATTAATTAATTTAATTACAAAGTCGTAGTGCTTTTATTAAATTAATTTCACCCCCTTTAGCTAATACACATCAAAAGGAATTAAATAATTATTTAGTTCTTTAAGTGAAATATCCTCCTTTGAATTTAATTATTCAAATAATTTGAAAAGCCACCCATGTGGTAATATTTCATTTAATAAATTAGATAATTCCTCCAATTTGTTTCACCTCCCACCAAGGAGATGAAGAGTCGACTATTTCTTTGCAAGAAACTCTTCAATCTTCACCCGGGCTCTTCTATATTAGAGACCTCTCTTTCCTCATTTGAGAGGGCAATTTTTGAGTATCGAAACTATAGCGAATTGTTGTCTCATATTTTACATTCTTAAGCTTTGATAATCTTGCATTTTAGAATAATCTCATTTTAGAATAATGATGCATTCATTCTTAATTTAGTTGCTTTTATTACTATTAGATTCATTTTCTTACAAGTTTCTTACCTTAATTGGCATTATCATTCTTAGATTAACTTCAATTGCATTCTCATTCTTAGTTTAATTTCAATTTTGCAAATCATTGTTAGCATTTAAATCCTCCATTTTAGAGCTTGGTCTATGGTTGTTGGGCTCTCAATTCTGAGAGTGATTCAAAATCCCATCTAAATAGGAGGCAACAGGTCGATTCATGTATGTTTACAAAGTGAATAATTCATATTCATTTTTGTAATTAGCTTATGAGAAATGACCATGTTGAAGTCTATGGTTGAATCCAAGGTCCAAGTTTAGTTGTAAACATTTTGGCGCTCACCATGGGGCAAAAAATTCATTTCTGGCCTCATTCTCAAAAGATTTTTTCACAAAATTATGCACTCTATCATACATTCATACATCATTGTGTAGGGAATATCACATGAGATTCTCATTGTGTCAAATGAAGTTTTGCTGGTATTAGCATTTCCTCGCGCGAAAAAGGTGTTTCCTCGTGCGGGACTGTGCATTTCCTCGCGTGAGTCTGATAGCAGATTTTTAAAAAATTTTCAGTATCTATGTTTTCTATTGTAGATTTCTAATATTTGTTGTTTGGTGTTATTTTTCATATCTCTATTTTCCTACTACAGCATAATAGTGGGCTGCAAGACGTTTGACGAAGACATAACTTACGAACGGTTTTCTTGTAGGATGGCTGTCGAAGAAATTTAAAAATATTATGCTTGTTTATTGCTTTATTCACATAGTATAATTAGGGCCTTGTGTTTCTTAAGGGTCTTGATAGCAGGATAGGGTAATAGGCTCTTCATTACATGGAAGTGATGCCCATGGATGAATTTGAGACCTAGATTTTGCTAGCATGATAGATACCTGGGGAAGCAAGGAAAGGTAATGAACCTTTAGCATGTCCATTTGTTAAGGGATTATGCTCTTCTCTCTTTGAGAGAACCAGAAGCCCAAAAGCTTGTGGATTGGTTGAAGAGGAGTTAGCTCGGTGATAGACATGTCTTGTGTGTTTGGGTTGCGTGAAGAGGTAGAGAAGTATGCTCTGCTCTCTTTGAGAGAATCAAAAAATTTGACCCTTGGATCCAAGCTAAAGTCTGTGTCACCTTTAGAGGGCCTATCGGAAGTTGAGCCTCTGAGAATGACCCAAGTGAGTACACACCTATTGCCGGTGATTCCACCTCACTATAATAAAGTAGATTTGTTTCATCTAAAGACTCCAAATCCATGTTAACTTCTTTATCTTGATTACAACTATCATCTTGAGAAAGCTCTGTCTGTTGTACTGAGCAGCACCGCTCCTAGCCCTGCTTGCTGGGGTGTATGAATTTCAGGTGTCAGTGTGGATGCAAGGCCCTAGCCTTGTATCGGGGGCACCGAAGGTTAGTGTAAATGGAAGCCCACTAAAAACTCTCTTAGTTAGTTTCCTACCTGGATCACCTCTGAAAGGAGTGACTGGTCAGAATAATATCCTAGTAACTCAAGGATTGCACATCATTTGACAATGATTCATTGCTTAAATTTATCACATATCTACTTAGAACATCATGCTAAACTTCTTTAAATGTATCAATCTGGGAACGTGAACTTGAGATGATGGCTGCAAAGTTTATGCTTTAGTTCTTCCAAGAGTCATCACTACTAAAGTAAAAGCTATTGCTATAGGAGATTTATACTTAGAAACTGAAACTACAAATTAGCTCATAACTCAAAGGAAAGCTTAGCAGGAAATAGACAATGCTTCAAAAGTAAACCTATGCTGCAGGAAACAGTCAGTGGTTCTGTTACTAGTGGCTGCAGGAGCAACAATGCTTAACAACTTCAAAGAAACTTAACTGAATCCTACTTAAACATAAATAGGGGATTCACCTCCCACATGGGCCCCCATGAAAGTGTGAATGATTTACAACTCAGAGATTAAAATTTGGAACTATCATATTGTTACCCAAAAATTCCCTGTCATTCATTTTTGGCCGTGGTCCTATTTTCCAAAGAAGTGCTCTAGTGTCAAAAACTCAGTGTGTTTTCGACCTTCGCTCTGAAAGCCTAGGATGTTTTCGAACTTCAAGTGAAAACCTTGGTTATTTTCGGCCTTCTGTGCTTCGCACTTCTTCAGCGTCGACATTTTTCTTAATGGTTTAGTGTCGAAAACTCTCTGTGTTTTCAACCTCCAGTTTGAAAACCTTCAATGATTTTGACCCTAAGTGCGCAACTCCATAGGCAAGTCCTAGTTCCTCAAAGTTGTGCTAGTGTAGTGAAGATCCGATGACTATCACATGATCGCATGGGATCTTCTGATCCCATGAGATCATATGACAACTATTGATGTGGTATCAACAAAGATCGGTGGTGAACAACCTGAGGTGGCAGTCAGTGGCTAACATCTTAGGGTTGGTCATATGATCGCATGGGATCTTTCGAGCCCATCTGACCATGCAACAAACCGTCAATGGTTTCGGTGGTGCCGCCAGTGGTTATCAGGGAACATCTTATGGTTGGTCGCATGATCGCATGGGCTCTTCTGAGCCCATGCGACCATGCGACAAGCTGTTAGCGATTGCGATGGGGGTTCAAGCAGGCGGTCGACATAACAGTTTTAGGCTGGTCGCATGATCACATGCGGCTTCCTAACCGCATGCGACTATGCGACAAGCCTCTAGCAGTCGGCAGGGCTTCGGTGGGTGGTGACATATCCAGTCTGTAGTGCGCCTGATAACATGTGCCCCCATAGATTCAAGATCTATGGTAGTTGCATGTTTGCATGGGATCTTCTGATCCCATGTGATCATGCAACCGCCATAGGATCCTTCTGATGCTTCCAGGCAGTGTTGATGTGGGTCCAGCCAATGTACAGGTTTCCTGTTGATCCACGTAGTTTCCAGGTGGCAGATCTTGTGGCCCTGATGTCTTATGTGGTAGTGGAGGCTATTTTTTCAAAGGCTTGTCGCATGATCGCATGAAGCCTTTTGGGTTCATGTGATCATGCGACCAACATTATTTTAAAGCAGAGTGGGCCCGGGGTTGGTAAGCGGAGCGCGGTTGTGTGAATGGCATGTTTTCACGTGGTCGCTGAGTGGAGCCTGGGGTTAAGGAAAGTAAAAGCGACTTGGTGACCAAAGGAAGTGAAGCCCGAGGTGTCTATGTGGAAAACCGAATGGCGATTTAGCAAAGCTTGTCACATGATCACATGAGGCTTTTTTTAGCTCATGCGATCATGCGACCAGTGATATTTTTAAGTGGTGTAGCCTATTTTTGTGGGGTTTCTTCCAAGGTGAACATTTACAAGTGCGGGTAGCTAAAAAAATTGATGACTTTGGAGGTGGTTGTAGTTGGATAGAATTTTGTAGAGATTTTAGGCCATCGTTTTGGGTCCTTTCTAGTATCTGATCAGTTTTGAGCATTCATGGCTGAATGGGCTTGCAGGGAGGTAGATGGATTGAGGTTGTTGATCTGCAGGCAGGATCAGTATAGGGATGGACATGCAAACAAATATCTGATCAGCTATGATTTTTGTAGGGTTGAATTTATGATCAAAATTTGACTGCTAGGGTTGATTATTTTATTGCAAAAACTGTAAGCCTAGTTAGACTTTTGACTCCTGCCTACGTGCAGTTGAGTAATGTATATAATTTTTTTTTTGGAGCCTTAGTGCTCAGAGTTCACATTTTGTAAAAGGAAAGTCTCTTTCCTAGAAAGCTATCTAAGACACTTTCCTGTCCTTTGGTTTTCTCACAGTTTTTAATCTCCCATTGATAATACAAATATTGCAAAGCATTTTTTGTGACATTCTTGTTGTCCCTATGCTTCCTTTGTTTGGCTTGTCTCTTATTGGATTGAAGTTTATGCATGTTTTTCAATGATATCTCAGGTTTCCTGATTCCTCTTGCTTTCTGTAACTATGTGTGTTACTCAGTCTGATCTAATTTAGGTGTTTTGTGGGTATACTACAGCCCCTAGCAGCCTTGTCTCATTCCTACACCTAGTTATAGAAAAGGATGTTTGTTTGCAGGTCATAGGTTGAGCCTTTGTTCAGACCCTCCTATGAAATACTTATGCAAGCCTATCTAGTGAGTTGTAACTTATTAGACCTGATTCCTTCATTGGTTTCATCCCTCTATACTGAGATCCAAACCCCAGTTTCGGTGCATCACCTAGTAGGATAGATTTGCTTTATGTCATTTCCCTTTCATGTACTCCTTCTATCCCTTTCCCTCAAAAGTTT
This sequence comes from Chamaecyparis obtusa, assembly GCA_027943335.1. Classification (NCBI taxonomy): domain Eukaryota; kingdom Viridiplantae; phylum Streptophyta; class Pinopsida; order Cupressales; family Cupressaceae; genus Chamaecyparis; species Chamaecyparis obtusa. The sequence goes on from BSBK01012322.1 coordinate 649,737, forward strand.
ACTTTCTTGTTTAAAAGAAAATCAAGGTGATTATCCAAGAGGAACTAGCCTAGAATCTGGAGGTCTCATCTCGGTTAGCAAAAGGTCCCACAACCTTGAGATGATTCCCATGTTACACTGGATTATCAAGACTACGAGAGCTTGAGATCAGAGGCGCAAATTTAGTGTATAACACATATATTCATTTAACAAAACATAAGTACAATACAAAATATCAAAGTATTTCACTTCATTGCTGAATTATAGTATGAATTCCTCAAAACATCTAACTAGCTCAGAATCATAAGTTCCAACTTATTTAAAAGCAACTAAGAAAAAAAGAACACCTAAAAACTAGGTCCTTCATAACATAGCATAACAACTTGAGTTATAAGAGAGACAACATCATTTATGCAAGAGGATAAGCCATATTTAGTGCCTTAAGAATATAGGAACACTCGATAACTAGATTGACTTGGTCTGAACCAACAACCACAAAGTTATGGAAGTAGTGGAGCCATGATAGAAACTGAAACAGTTACTCACCTTAAAAGACCCACTCATCCTTGAGTCCATGCTCCTTGCTAACTTATTCCTCTCCTGCAAAAGGTTAGTATACCAGAATCCATAACACAAATCCAAGGCAAAGATTATAATAAGTTTTCCTATTTTAACGTAGCCTTGTCACACAGCTGCAGGAACACTACCCATTAAAACTAGAGAAGAGAAATACCGGATTTTATCACAATATCTATTAGTCTATACATATATATTCAGTCTTGTCCTTAGTTTCAAAAGTATTAAATATACATATGGTTAAAGCATAGAAACATAAAAGTCTGCATAATGTTTATGAAAAACTATAAGATATTTAAGTCTGGATTCAGAAAACCATAAAAAAAACATCCCATAAACTTGACTCATCATTCCCCCCAGCGTAGCTATTTGCTGGTCCCGCAGCAAATAAATTCTTTAACCTAGCTGTCAATCTGTAATCAGTAGTTGTCCTCATCCCAATACCTCCTTCTGCAAGACTCCAATAGAATCCCTTTGTTTCTCTATGTTTCTTCCACCTGTCCTTCTTCTTCTTCATATCAAAACTGTCCAAATTTTTTGAGTTTGCAAGGAGAGGAGACATCAGTAATGGAGGTTGAAAGGTTAATAGAATCCAGAAACTTTCCCTCTCTCTTCCGAAGGAAATATACCAAGGTGCGCGCTAGTTTTCCATAGTAAAGTCGAGAGGTGAATGTGGTTCTCTATTTCTTAGTTCCCTAGATAAAGTGTTCCAGCGCCACTGAATGGCATTTCTAGCCTTAGACAATTTAGAATCTACCAACTATTCATATGCATTAAATTCTTCATTTCTCAGTGGATAGATGACCTTGCTACCTGATTCAGAGGGGACAATTCTTAACCAATTATAATAGTAAGTTCGAGGATCTTTAGCTTCAAGTCTTAAATATAGGGGAATTTTTGGCTCCAAATCCCTATACAATTTGGCTTGAGTGTCCCAACTAATTTCATTATGTACCTAGGATATAAGGGCTCTGAGCTGAATATCCCCAACATAAAGTAAGGGATTCCAAACTTGGTCATTTGGGACTACAAGGTTGTGGAGATAAAGTTCACATAATAAATTCTAAATGGTTGCAGGAGAGTTATGGAAGGCTTGAGAAAACTAAGTAGGCTCTTGTAATGAGGGAGATTTGTCTTGCGTAATATAGGTCATCTGATAGTTTAATAGTTGTTCTTTAAGAAACAAGGCATAGACATGTGATGGGGATCTACAACCCATTAGGTCAGGAATTAGAGATGTGATTTTGTTAAGTTTCACACTCAGTTGTTCTATCTTTTCCTCTTGAACAAGTGTTTCCTGGTAATGATAGTCTATTACCCTATTTAGTTCTTTACATTGTTTTTTCCACTGCTCTCTCTTAGAATTTAATTGCTTAGACAATTGAAAGATAACAGATAACAAAGATGTTGAACTAGATTGATCTATTATTGAACTAAGGCAAGAATTGTTTGCTGCTTGAGGAAAAAATGACTTACCATTGTTAGCACTTGCCCTCTTCAAAGGATCTATCTAGATGATCATAACCCTCTCGGTATTAGAGCATTGTTGAGCCATTGAGGCTAATGTATCTAATCCTTCATTCAAAATTTTCTCTACTACCTTATTCACAAGGTCTGCATCAATATCTGGGTTTTCTTCATAGGGACTCTTTTTTGCTGTAGGAGAAAACATTGCGTCATCTACTTCCCTGATGTAACTACCAGAGTCATCACTATCTGAATCATCTTCCTAAGGATTCCTAGAGGTTGAACCTCTCCTTTGAAACACATAAGCTTTCTCTTCTGAGATGGAGTCATCACCAATTATGATGACTTCTTCATTTACTGGCTTACCAAGAACCTGCTTTATTTCAAAATTAGGAAACCCCTCAAATGTTTCCTGCTGCATAATCTTATTCCATTGTTCTTCCTGTTGAGAAGTTTTAGGCTATATTTTAGCTTCTTGTTGAATGTTTCTAACCTCTTCTTCCTTCCATCCAGAATCTTTTTCTACATTTGGCTCATCAAGTAGAATCTTTGCAGTTGTGTTTGACTTCCTCCTATTACTTCTCCTTAACAAAGTCTCTTCCTTCTTTTTTGGAACCTTCCTTTTTCTGGAAGTGCTTGTGGCTGCAGGAGATGCCTTAGCCTACCAACTAGTACCACGGTTAATTTTCTTTTTCTTGTCCTTTGGGGAAACCGTTTCCATTGCAAGAGCAACTTCAGCCTTTTCTATAGAAGTCCCCAATTCATCTTCGTGAGTTGATCTTGAAGTAGAGGAATGAGGGGAATTAGGGGTCCTAACCCTAGATTTCTTTTTGGATGAAGAACATTGTCCAATTTCAATAAAAAATTTCCTAACCCCTTTAGCAATTTGAATCCTCTGTCCCACTCTACGCCCAATTGGTTCTGGGGTTGGTTCCTTAAACCCTTGCAACAAAAATTCATCCCAAGAGATTTTTGACTACTCCCTTAAGGTTTTCTCAACTATTAATTTGATTAAACAGTGATGTGAGACAAAATTGCGTTTACCCTCCTGAACTAGAGTGGCTTGCTTCAACACTTGCTAAACACAAAACTAGGAACACTGATAGGCCTATTGTCATGCCTTAGACAACTCAAAAATTTAAAGTGAATGGAATGCAGGAATGAATGCCACCCTTCATAGGTAAAATATCTAATGACATGAACCACACATTACCTAAATGGCTCTGGAAGAGATAGTCTAAATGTACCTTGTTTCTGGTCAACTTCAAGTGGCGGATCTAAATGTAGAGTGAACTGAGCTCTGGAAGTAGTTGGATCAAGATTTTTTGCAAATTCCTCACCTTCCTGCAGTAACCCCATTACTTTTTCCAAAATTTCCTGTGAAAATGGCACCCTTATTCCTTTGACTGTAGCCACACCATCTTTTAAAGAGTTAAGAAACTAAAGTGCAACTTCATCATCCCAACTTGTTAACTTCTGAATATAATCCAACCAACCCCTTGCCTAAAAGTATGGCCTGTAGGCTTGGTCTTCTAGAAAAACATTATGCATAATGGGCTCCCTACGAATGAGGTCACCTCCCATATATGGTTGCCAAAATACCCAAAACAGAGTTGCAGGAGATAAAAATAGACAAGAACAATTCTGAACAAGGAGGCTTGAAAAGGTAGGTTACAGGAGAATTTCAAATTTGGAAATTTCAAGCAGTGAAGCTCAAAAAATGAGCTCATAAGTAATATAAATGCAGATTATCTCTTAACTTCTCATAATTACTCATAAGTACTCTCCACAGAACTCATACTTGACATAACTTGCCACCTTTACTTCATATGTACGAAATAACAACACAACAAACGAAAGTGTTTATTATGAAAGTGACAAGATCTTCTAGAGTGAGGAAGGAAAATGAGCAAAAAGCTCATCATGAGTTACTGTAGGAAGTGTGTCGCTAGTGATAGAAGAGAATTGTTGCAGGAACTCATCCTTACTCTGGGGTTTGTGATATAACTTCAATCGGTGACCATTGACCAATAATTTGAAATAAACTGGGTCAACTATGGAAAGTTGAACCACTCCATTTGGAAATACTGCAATAATCTCATATGGTTCGAGCCACCTGGTTTGGAATTTCCCTGGGTTATGCTAATAACAGGAGTCATAGAGGAGTGCCCAATCACCAATAGAAAAGACTTTGTCCTTAACATACTTGTCATGCCATTGCTTGCGTAGGTGCTTTATCAATTCTATGTTTTGCAGGGCAGATTTGCACCATTCATCAAGACCATTCAAACTCAGTATCCATTCTTGTTGTGCTACAGTGAGATCCATCCCAAGATCAAGAGCTATCTGGAGTGACTTATGTTTGAAATCTATAGGCATGACTGTAGAGTGACCATATACAAGCTTAAATGGGGTGAAACCGGTTCTAGACTTCCATGTAGTTTGGTAATCCCAAAGTGCTTCAGGAAGCCGGATAGCCCAATCTTTCTTATGGATGGCTACTATTTTAGTGAGAATAGACTCCAACTCCTGATTGGTAACTTCTACCTTCCCATTAGCTTGGGGTTGATAGGGTGAAGATTTACGATGCCTGATGTTATATTCTTCCATCAGAGCAACAATCAAATTGGAAGTAAACTGAGGACCTTGATCGGATTGAATCTCCCTTGGTACCCCAAATCAGGTGAAGATGAATTCATAAAGGAACTTTGCAACATTGTTATCCCTTGGGTGCTTCATAGGTTTAACCTTAGCCCACTTTGTAACATAGTCAATACATACAAGGTTATAAGACTTACCTTGTGAAGATGGCTCAATAGGGCTGACGAAGTCAATCCCCCATTTATCAAAGGGTTCAACAATTACCTGTGGCTATAGGGGCATTTCATCTATCTTGGTAGGTCATCCCATGCGTTGGCATTTGTCACATTTTTTGGTGTATTGGGCAGTATCTTTGTGTAAACTAGGCCAATAGTAGCCTGTAGTCAAGATCTTCAACGCTATTTGTTTGGCAGAAAAATGACCACCACAAGGTTCATCGTGACATGCCCTGAGAATATCATATGTTTCATCCTCCCTTATGCATCTTCTGGTTACTTGATCAGGACCATTATAAAACATAAATTCAAAAATCCATGAATAATTAAAGCTCTTTTCTGTCAACAATCTTCTTTCTTTAGCAGAGAAATGAGTTGGTGTCTTACCAATGGTGAGATAATTGGCAATATCAGCATACCAGGGATTGTGTGCAGATAGTAGGAAGAGATGTTCATTAGGAAAACTATCATCAATGGCTGCAGGATCATCAGGTACATGCAACCTAGAGAGAAAATCAGCTACCACATTGGTCTTACCAGGTTTATCTATTATTGTAATGTCAAATTCCTGCATAAGAAGCAACTAGCGAGCCAGTCTTCCAGAGATTGCAGGCTTGTTCATGAGATACTTAATAGCAGAATGGTCGGTATGCACATAAATCTCATATCCAGTAATGTAGTGTTTGAATTTATTCAGGGCATAGATGACTGCAAGAAGTTCTTTTTCAGTGACAGTGTAATTAAACTCAGCTCCGTGCAAATTTTTACTTATAAAGTAAATTGCATGCTCAATTGAGTCCACTTTTTGTCCAAGTACAACACTAATAGCATAGTTTGAGGTGTCAGTATGGATGTGAAAAGGCAAGCCCCAGTTCGGTCTTCTCAACATCAGTGCTGTATTGAGTACTTCCTTCAGTTGCAGGAAGGACTTTGCATAGTCACAATCCCAAGTAAATTCAGCATCCTTTTTTAGCAAGTTATATAGTGGTGCTGCAAGCTGATTGAAGTCTTTTATAAATCTTTTGTAATACTTGGCATGTCCAAGAAAACTACGCACATCCTTTTGTTTTGTTGGAGTAGGCAATGTGCTAATTACTTCAATCTTGGCAGGGTCCACTTGAATACCTTTTGAAGATATGAAATGTCCTAAGACAACCCCTTCTTCCATCATCATAAAGCACTTTTCACTATTTAGAGAGAGGTTATAGTCACAACATCTCTGAAGAACTTTCTCCAAGTTTTCCTTGGCCTCATCAAAAGTATGACCATATGTGGTAAAATCATCCATGTAAATCTCCATGCAATCAGCAGAGATATCAGAGAATATATTGATCACAACTCGCTAGAAAGTGGCAGGAGCATTGCACAACCCAAAAGGAAGCACTGAATAGGCAAATATGCCCCATGGGTAGGTGAACGTTGTCTTCTCCTGGTCTTCAGGGGCTATTTGTATCTGATTATAACAACTGAACCCATCCAGAAAAGAGAAGTATTTCTTTCTAGCCAGATTATCAAGGAATTGATCTATGAACGAAAATGGAAAGTGATCCTTTTTAGTGGCTATGTTAAGCTCCTTGTAGTCAACACAAACTCTCCACTTACCTCCTTTCTTAGGTACTATAAAAAGAGTGGAGACCCACTGACTATCAGAAATGAGATAAATGAATCCAGCATTTAACAACTTCTGCAACTCATTCTTAACTATATCCCTTAATGATGGATTAACCCTTCACTGAGGTTGGTGGACAGGTCTATAGTCAGGGCTGATATAAATTTTGTGAATGTAGAGCTTAGGGTCGAGGCCTTTCATGTTAGTATAATCCCAAGAAAAAGCTTTATGATGTTCTTTCAAAAGCTGCAGGACATCTTTCTGTTGAGAGAGTGTCAAAGCATTGTTTACATTTAACTCCCGTCCTGGGCTGACTTCTAGCTTAATGACCTTTTCTGCCATGGACAGCTGAGAAATTGGAGAAGACTCCATTTCATGAGGTAGTAATGTATGAAGGAATTTTGAAGTTTCTGAATACTGCAAAGCATTGGAAGGTGGTAACAGAGTTTCAAGAACACAGTCCTCTTGGGAACACACTTGGGATTGCACTCCATACTCATTCATGATAATGGAGGAAATTATTTCATCTTCTCTCCTAGAAGCTACAAATGGTTCCCTAGATATCATCATTAACTGGTGAATGGAATTGACCTCAGGTTTAGTATCACCCAAGTCTGGCCAGATTATCTGGTCATCTTGCAACAGAGGTTGAGCTGGGGAATATAGAGTCGGATTTTTAGTGTTGATTCCATTGGATATAGTCATTTTTCCTGACTGACAAGCTATATAGGCATCTGCAGTAGCTAGCCAAGGCCTACCTAGAATTATTGGATACCCTCCCATGTTAGCCTTTGGAGAAAGGACAACAAAGTCAACCTGATATTTCCAAGAATTCAAGGTGACTATTACATCCTCTACCATCCCATCAGGTGTAATGTTAGAACTATTAGCAAGCTAAAGGATGGTGGGGGTTTCCCTAAGACTGATGATATGCAACTGAGACATTACTTCCTTGGTCATGACATTTATGGATGCACCTAAGTCAACTAGAGCATTTTGGACTTGTATTCCTTGAATAATGACTGTGACCACAAGGCTACTAGGATCAGAATACTTTGGAACTGTCAATTTTTCCAACATTAGGTCAGATAACTATCCTAGGACATGTATGGTTTTGGGATCCTTTTTCTTCCTTTCGGGCTATTTTATACAAGATTCTTTGATAGATTTAGTATATGAAGGCACTTCTTTTATGGAATCTAATAGGGGTATTTTAACTATCATTTGCTTTAGTTGGGCAAGCAAGTCCAACACTTCTTGATTTTCCACTGGTGTAGCTTGTTCCTCCAACCTATGAGGAAATGGGGGCTCTTAAGCAGCAGGTTTGACTGGTACCTCAGTTGGCTCTATCGAGGCATCCTCAACTTCGGTGATAATATGCTGATGTGGAGGAGGAAGGGTTGTGCCAGACCTTAAATGAATATCATTTAGGAAATAGAATAGCTCTGCTACTGTGTTGTTGGTTTAGCATTGTTGGGATTAGGAGTAGGCTGAGCAGGCAATTGAGTCTGTTTAGGGGAAGTAGTGTTGGCTGCAAGAGGAGGCATCAGAGCTTGCTGTTGAGGTGGTGGCATCAAAGCTTGTTGATTTGATTGGTTCATCCAATTGTGTGGTTATTACCACCCCTACTGGGACTATTGCTAGGGTTTTTGAGGTTGTGACCAACCTTGTTGAGGTTGCTGCCATCCTGGCTGATGTTGCTGCCAACCTTGCTGAGGTTGTTGCCAACCTTGCTGAGGCTGCTACCAACTTGGCTGATGCTGCTACCAGCCTAGCTGAAGTTGTTGCCAACCTTGCTAAGGCTGTTGCCAACTATTATACCCACTAAATCCACTATGCTGTTGATTTTTCCATGCATTATTACTATTAAAATTTTGAAGAGGATATTGGGGAATACCTGGTCTCTAAGCCCATGGCCTTCACTGGGCGACGTAGAGCACCTCTCCATTCTCATCAATGGCTTTGAACTTGGTAGGAATAGGTTGGGACTCCAAGCTTGCAATAGACTTACACCGACAATTCTTTTTCTTCTCCCTACAGTGTGGACAGTACTCTGTTAACATTGCATCAGCTTCATCTTCCTTCTTGCCTACATTGTGTCCAACTGAGTAGCGACATCATTAATGATGTCTTGCTTTAAATTTGACAATAGATTGGATAGCTCCATTTTGGACACACCTGCGCCATTAGATTTGTGAGGCAAGGCTCTTAAGCCTTTTCCCTTTTTAACAGTAGCTCTAGAATAGTTCAGACATATACTCTGTATGTCATCCCAATTCTTCTGGGTAATGTCCCTCCCTACCATAAGGTCAAGGACCTCAATGCTTTCATCATTCACACCTCTCAAAAATAGATGCTTTTGAGATTCTTCATTCAGCTCATGTTGTGTGTTACGTTGCAGGCTAAACATGAACCTAGAGACATAGTCTTCCAAGGTTTCATCTTCCTTCTGTGACATTTTAAATATGTTATCTCCTTTCAAGTCCCCTCCTCTACAATAATCTTTGTACTTAGCAAGAAATAGGCTACACATTGCATTCCAATCTGCTACAACATCAACACCCAAACTCATAAACCATCTTAGCGCAACCTCCTTTAAAGTGGAGGGAAACAATTTGAGCTTATGGCCATCAGTGGTGTAGTCATAACTTTGAAAAAGGACATCAAACTCAAAGAGGAAAGTCTTTGGATCTTCTATGATGAGTCCATAGAATTTAGGAAGCACAACAGTAGGAATGTTTTTCAAATTTTGGTTACCTTGCTGAGTAGGAATAAGAAAAGGGAAGGTAGGGTGAGCCATTACATTGTCTAGATATGCTGGGTTAGCAAAAAGGTATTTAAATGGTAGGACTCTTCAGATGACTGTGGTGAAGGCAATTGGTCATAGGCATCAACAAACACATTCTCAAATGGTTCTTCTTCTCATGGGTTCTCTAATTGGGGTTCCTCAAGTGCTGGGTTAAAAACCTCAAATGGTTCTTCCTGATTAAGATTAGGTAGGAATAACCCTAGATGATCCCTACATCTATGCATACAAATATTGCAGAATACAACTAACTTAATGACTTTTGGGTTGAACTAAATTGACACCATCCCCGACAGCGGTGCCAAAAATGACTGGTCAGAATAATATCCTAGTAACTCAAGGATTGAACATCCTTTGACAGTGATTCATTGCTTAAATTTATCACATATCTACTTAGAACATCATGCTAAACTTCATTAAATGTATCAATCCGGGAACGTGAACTTGAGATGATGGCTGCAAAGTCTATGCTTTAGTTCTTCCAAGAGTCATCACTACTAAAGTAAAAGCTATTGCTACAGGAGATTTATACCTAGAAACTGAAACTACAAATTAGCTCATAACTCAAAGGAAAGCTTAGCAGGAAATAGACAATGCTTCAAAAGTAAACCTATGCTGCAAGAAACAGTTAGTGGTTCTGTTACTAGTGGCTGCAGGAGCAACAATGCTTAACAACTTCAAAGAAACTTAACTGAATCCTACTTGAACATAAATAGGGGATTCACCTCTCGCGTGGGCCCCCACAGAAGTGTGAATGATTTACAACTCAGAGATTAAAATTTGGAACTATCATATATTCATTTAACAAAACATAAGTACAATACAAAATATCAAAGTATTTCACTTTGTTGCTAAATTACAGTATGAATTCCTCAAAACATCTAACTAGGTCAGAATCATAAGTTCCAGCTTATTTAAAAGCAACTAAGAAAAATAGAACACCTAAAAACTAGGTCCTTCAGTACATAGCATAACAACTTCAGTTATAAGAGTGACAACATCATTTATGCAAGAGGATAAGCCATATTTAGTGCCTCAAGAATATAGGAACACTCAGTAACTAGATTGACTTGGTCTGAACCAGCAACCGCAAAGTTATGGAAGTAGTGGAGCCATGATAGAAACTGAAACAGTTACTTGCCTTAAAAGACCCACTCATCCTTGAGTCCATGCTCCTTGCTGACTTATTCCTCTCCTGCAAAAGGTTAGTATACCAGAATCCATAACACAAATCCAAAGCAAAGCTTATAAAAAGTTTTCCTATTTTAACGTAGCCTTGTCACACGGCTGCAGGAACACTACCCATTAAAACTAGAGAAGAGAAATACCGGATTTTATCACAATATCTATTAGTTTATTCATATATATTCATTCTTGTCCTTAGTTTCAAAAGTTTCAAATATACATATGGTTAAAGCATAGAAACATAAAAGTCTACACAATGTTTATGAAAAACCATAAGATATTTAAGTTTGGATTCAGAAAACCATAAACAAAACATCCCATAAACTTGACTCATCAAGGAGACATAATCTTTGTGTAGGGAGGGGGAAGAATCTCTCCCCTAGATTCTCACCATAGGCATGCACCTAGATGTTTGAAGGTGGTATATGACATTGGCCCCTACTTCAAGGGTAACCTTTGAACATATATTATTGAGTCTTTGGAAACACCAAAAACACGGGCACCCTCTAGGGGGTGACACGGTTGTGTGAGGTGAACACATGCATTTACGTTGTGAGGCATGGATTTTGTCTTCTCTACCATTTTCTTCATAGGGATAAATGAGTGTTTGTTTTGAGTCTTAAACTATCCAACATGATCAAACGTGTCAAGACTCCCATGATTCTTCTGAGTTACTTTGTCCTCGGTAGAAGTGTTTATGACTACTGATTGCATCACTATTGCTTGATCCAAACTTCATGCTTGTAAACGATTGGTTTCAACATTCAAACTGAGATTTGTTGATTCAAAACTATCCTAAAACTATTCGAAAACTTGAAATTCTGCTAGAGAACAGTTCACGTTGTGTCTCGAAATCTAATTTTTGTCTTGAAAACTGTGTCAATTTGTCAAACCCTGGTCTTTTCCCACATGAGATTTCAAGAAATTGTGAATTTACACACGTGAGACAACACATTCTCACACGTAGTTCAACATTTTCTCATGTGAGATTTCATTTCTTCACGTGAGACTGTCCCTTGATTTTCAAAATAGTGAGCTATTTCCTGTTGACTGGTCAACTTTTTGCCTAATCTGGTTTTTGCCTGGGGTCTGTCTGCCTTTTCTCCTATTGTGCATTGTCTGAAACTGGGTGTCTCAGGTCAAGAACCGAATGATTACTTCTTAAACTCACATTGTCTCTTTGTTGTCTGTCCTATCATGCTGTGTTCTTGTACCTTGCGATGCAATAGTCACATCTTGGCTGTTCTAGCCTTACTCTCGATGATTCATGTCGGGTGCATCTCACTTTTATCATCTTTTTTCTATCCCAGAGATAGAGTTCTAAGAATAATCCTAAGTCCTCCCTCATTACTTAATCTTTGTCTATGCCTGTTACAACTAGAAATGGCAACATCTTCCCCATACGTGGTACTGGACAAGGTAGAGGTAGATCTCGCAATAAAGGAAGAGGTCGTTCTAAACCTATCACACAACCTGAGTGTCAAGTGGGGTCCTCACGTTCCTCCTCATCGAGAGTCTTAAGAGAGAGTCCACCTCAATCCTCATCTCCTATCAGTTGGCCTAGGGTCAAGTGAACATTTCGCGTAGACATCAGTCCGAATTGGAATCCAGTGTTCCAAGAGCATTACAATTCGTTGTTTCAAACACAGTCTGACTTATTGTTTCAAGAACAACATAACCCATTGTCCCAAGATCAGCAAAACTCCAAAAGGTCACTTTCTCAAACCAGTCCTATTGACACTATCGACCCTTTTGACCCTATTGACCCTATCGATCCTATTGACCATATTGAGTCTGTTACCACGACCACTCGATATACTACACACGCTCATACTAAGTCTATGCACTTTGCACACTTGCACACCAATAAGATAGGAGACCCATTCCAATTACAAGAGGGTGAGTACATCAAAAGTCATGATCAATCTCGAAATGACCAACGTCATGATCAATCTCAAAATGACCAATGTCATGATCAATCTCAAAACAATCAGCAACAATATCACTATCACTCTCAAAATGACCAGAATTAAGGTTAGGCCCCAAGCATTTTTGAAATTCTTGCTAATGACGATGAAGAGATAACCCAAAATGACATAGATGTTGTGAAAGCCAATAAGAGTCTCCTCAAGATGATGGAAATTCTCCTTGTAGAAGAGAAGGAGAAACATTTTCTAGAACTGGCTAAACAAGGGGCCAAGTTACCCCCAGATTTCGAAGTAGAGACACTTGTGGCCAAAGAAGAGGAAACCGAGACCGCTAAGTTATAATAGATGGTCCGAGACATGCAAGACCAAATAAGTCAACTTGTGAAGGATAAGGATAAACTAGCACAATAGTTCACATTGGAAAAAAAATTTCCTTTCCCCTTCGATAAAAGTCTTCACATGCCACCTTTTCCCAAAGGTATAGAACTCCCCAAGTACGAGAAATATCTAGGTACTACTGATCCCCAAGATCACTTTAGAGATTTTGGTGCTCTATCCATGGAGTTCATACATGATCAGATGTATCTCATGCACCTCTTTCCTCATAGCTTGGGTGGGTCAGCTATGGAGTGGTTCTCTCGGCTACCCACTGGTATCAAGTCTTTTGATGAAATTGCTAATTTGTTCCTCTAGCATTATTCACACAATATCCAGCATCCAGTCAATATCTGAGATCTTTTTAATCTGAAATAGTGATAAGGGGAGCCTTTCTTGGTATTTCTCTAGAGATGGAGACAACTCTATACAAAATATCCTCGCAAACTACCCGAGTCTAAAAAACTCGACATCTTCTTAGATAATCTCATTCCTGATTTTGGATATCATGTACAGTTGCAAGGTCCCATAACTTTTGATAATATGACTAAAAAAGCTATGAGGATAGAAGAATTTATGGTCAAGAAAGGAGAGTTGACTTTGAACAAGGATAACAAACAAGGGTCTTCCTCCTCAAACAAAGATAAAGGTAAGTTTGTCAACAAAAACAAAGATGTTGTAAATGATGGAGTTGTTAACAATGTGACCCCAAAACCTTCAAAGTTTGTTTTCAACCTTACCTTCGATTTACAGGTGGCCAAATCCATTGAGAAGGCTATGATGAATACTCAGCAACCTTCAAGATTTTCCAGAAACAAACCTTGGGCCTCTTGACCCAAGTGTAAGTTTACTTCCTTGGGAGAACCCCTTGACGTGGTCTACAAGACTCTTGTGCAAAACCAAATACTCGCTACTTTGGAAAATTTACATCCCTATGACCCGCAACCGCAACCTTCTTGGTGGAATGAAACCACATACTGTTGGAAACAATTGTCTGAAGAAAATTGCTACTCAAATTATGTATTGTCTTTTATGTCACACAATGTCATAGTCCGCAACATTCAGTGTCTATCGAGCTCAGTCGGTTTGCCTGGCAGTAAAATCAACACTTACCGAGTTCACTTGGTTATCAAAGAAAATCAGTGTCTACCGAGTTCACTCGGTTATCAAAGGAAAATTCAGTGTTTACCGAGTTCAGTCAGTTGTCGAAGAAAAGTTAGCATCTACCGAGTTCAGTCGATTATCGAAGAAAAAGGATTGTCAATGTTTACCGAGTTCCCTCGGTCCCCAAAGATTGTAGAAAGTTATGGTCACCGAGCACTGTCGGCCCTTGAAGGATTTTTGCAAATAAAGTTTGCTTAATTCAGCCGACTGTTATACTAAGTAATGTCGATTTGACAAATCTAAAATCATATAAATAAAAGGTCAAATGTGAAAAATAAACAAGAAATATAGCAGAAGATATATAGAAGAAAGACAGGAAAGGTGTGTGCGAATTTGTGAAGGATGACCAGATATCCTTGAGGAGTAGCAGAGATATATTCGATCAGGAAGGATCACACTTATGCAGAACAGAGATCTGTAATCAGCAAGGCAGTTGCATTATTATACAGGTCATTTTCATTGTTACCTTTTTATCATTGTAACAGTGAATTCTAAATCTCTTAACCGAGTTGGTTTAACAACCATATTGTAAATCCTCTAACAAGGTGACAATTCCATTGAATTGTTCTCAAGACCTCTTATCAGGCCACTCCTAGCAGGGTGATTAAATCCTCTAACAAGGTCATACCTAACAATGTGTTTTGTAACCTTTTACCGGGTTGGCTTCTAACCGAGCATCACTTCAGAAAAGTGAAAATCAGTATCTAGATAAATTGGTGGTTTTTCCCATATTGGGTTTCCACGTTAAATTCTTGTGTCTCTTGTGTTCTTAATGGTTATCTTAATCATATACAAGTGCTGATGAATATCTAAAAGATAATTTTACTAATACTTTCTGCATCTACAAAGTTACTGCAATCTATTTACCGAGTGTTAAACAGATAATATTCATTAAGATATCCTAAGGGATCTGGAAAGAAATAATTGTGAAGTGTTTTATGGTTGACTGATTCACCCCCCCCTCTTAGTCACTTCATCCATATTCCATCACATACTATGATTATCACCAAAACAAGGGTCATAAGACTTTTGGCTGAATTCAACTTAGACATTAGATCCAAGATTTTATTGACAATGGAGATATTGTTGTGAGCGGTCATAACAAGAACTCAGATCATCTAGCATTTAAAGACCCCTTTCCTCCTCACAAGAAGGGCGAATCTTCCAAGACCAAGAATGTTGATGCCAAGGTTAACTACACATACACTACCAATGACAATGTCATTAATATGGTTGAACCTATTAAGGTCGAATATTGTGATGTGATCACTATCAAGGGGAGAGAGGATATTCCTAAGCCTAAGGCTTCATTTGTCTTGCGAGGCCCTATGTCTCATTCTTCCAAACCAGAATCATCTCAGGATTGTGCGAACATCATTATCCGGTCTCATGCGAAGATCACCATCAAGGGTCCCGACCCTTCTACATTCACATCGAAACAACCCACAGATAAAGCTATTGTTGGTCCTACCAACAAGAACTCAAAATTGGTACCCACGCCTAGTACTAATAATTACAGCATTCTAGATTAGTTGCAACATACCAATGCTCAAATCACTATCTTTGAGCTGTTGAAGATCTCGCCTACTCATAGGCAGATTCTTAATAAAGCCCTCACTGAGGCAAATGTCCCAAAAGATTTGGATCTTGATTGGTTTCAATCCATGGTGGGTCACCTAACCTCACTGCATTATTTTTCTTTCTTCGAAGAAGATGACCATTCATTGAGCCATCTGCACAATGCTCCTCTGCATATTGAAGTCATGATAGGCCCAAAGTGTGTCCACCATGTCCTCATTAACAATGGTCCTGGCCTTAATATTTGCTCTTCTAAGCTGCTCACCCAATTAGGCTATGATGAAGACTGCATAGATGCTCACAAGAAAATTACCATTAAGGCATATGATGTAGAGGAATGAAAATCCAAGGGTCTGGTTGTGTTGCCAATTTGAGTTGGGCCTGTTGAGAGGGATGTCATCTGTCAAGCTCTAGATATTCATCTTTTATACAACATACTGTTGGGTAGACCATGGATCCATGAAATGCAGGTGGTTCCATCTACATATCATCAATGTATCAAGTTCCCATTCCATGGAGCAGAAGTGATAGTACCTACCAATACCAACTATTCTTGCAATACACACACAATCTGTAGACAGTTTTGTTCCAACTAATAGAGAGTCTACTAAATTCTATGATGCCAAACTCAAAGAAATGGAATAGACTTTGAAACTCAAGGAAACATGCATGGGGGTATCAGATAGAACTTGTGTTATCATTAGCATCTTTGCCACCATCTTCACATTCCTACGGGAGACCCTCTGAGAGCAATAAACCCTCTCCCAGTTCTCCTCAAATATTCTATGATGGTGCCTTTGTATGGGCCATAATGCCACTAGAAGATGAGGATGAGGAAAGAGCTATTACATCTTGGCTTTATAAAGGAAAGGACACATCTGAAGAAATCACTCCTGCTCATGATATAGAACATGAACCAAACAATGAAGGTTTCAAGCTCATGAAATGCTTCAGCTATAAATGGAGTGGCTCTATAGGGGTGAATGATAATGGCTTACTTGAACCAATTGAAGCCACAAGTCATCAAACCAAGGACACCACAGGTCTAGGCTTCAAGAAAATTTTGTTTCATCTAGGGATTAAAAAATCTATACTAGAACCAGAATGTCATCCAGAACCTGAAGACACTACCACAGTTGCAAATCCAGAGCATAGCTCTGACGAGGATATCTTTCCCTATCCTATGCCTCTAGATCTTGCCGCATTCTTTGTAGAACTAGATGATCCTATTATACCTATCAATCTAGTAGAGACTGATAGTGATTCCAATGACATCACTTTAGTGCATCTACTCACATACGACCAATGGAGAACAATGCAAATTGCCAATCTCAGTTTTCAGGGTGAATAGTACATACCGTCATCTTTCCAAGAGCGGTTTGAACAAGATCAACTTCAACAAACCATCAGTACTACAAGAGATGAAAATGAGTCAGATGGTACAACAAGTGTTGATGGAATTCCCATATCAAGCATCACTGATTCACATGAGTATGAGTTTGATTCTCTATCTAATGCAACTTTTGATAAAGATATAGATGTTGTTCATGTTTATGAAAACCTTCTCGAAGTAGGTGAAGGGTCTAGTGTTAGGACGACCAAGTGTGATTCCACTAATGCTAACATTCCCTCTACTTTTGTTGTGATGTCTCAAAGGGACTCAAACACACCTCTGGATGAGATTGCTTTAGGTCTCAACTTGCTCATCCGTGCTTTTGATGACTATACTATGAACGCACTCAAACCTACCACTTCTCTTTCACTTTGCCATCCCAATCTGATCAACTGGAACTCTCCCTCTCCATCTAGTGAAGTCCTTATGTTCTGAAATGACTATACTCTTGCCTATTACCTTAATGCTATCAAACCTATAATGTTCTCCACCAATGAAGACAGTATCAACATGACCAAAGCTGATATCAAGTATCTCGGTCACAAAATTAAAAGAAAAAAAAAAGGTGCTCTGATGGTGAAAACCACATTGTGGCAGTGTCAGCCAAAAAAAGTAAAAATAAAAGACATATCTGAGGGTGAAAACCTCTCTGAGGCACCCAAGGATGAGATACTTGATACACTTCCAAGTCATTTTCAAGAGAGATCATCAATGCTGATTGAGCCAACCCAACTAGTGAACTTGGGTACAAAAGTTGCACCTCACATTATTCATTTGGCACAGTTAGTATCTACAGAAGAGAAAGAAGAGTTCACCAGTTTCTTTCAAAGAAAGAAAATCAATTTTTCATGGACTTACTTTGATATGCCTAGATTGGATCCTAATCTAATCATGCATCATCTGTCTATTGCACCAGGCATTAAGCCTGTCAAACAAAAGCTTCGTAAGATGCATCCACATGTGGTACTCTTAGTCAAGGAAGAACTAGAAAAACTTCTCAAAGTTGGTTTCATCAGAGCCATTGACTACGTAGAATGGATATCTAATATTGTTCGAGTTACTAAGCATGATAAATCTATTCGAGTCTGCACAGACTTCTGGGACCTGAATAAAGCATGTCCTAAAGATGACTTTCCATTACCCAATATTGACATTATTGTGGATATGAAGACAGGCTATGAAATGTATTCTCTAATGGAAGGCTTCTCTGGTTACAATCTAATAAAGATCACACTAGAAGACCAAGAAAAGACTGCCTTCAAATGTGCTTGGGGAACTTTCTGTTGGAATGTCATGCCCTTCGAAATTAAAAATGCTGGAGCTACATATCAAAGGGCTGTCACCACTATTTTTCATGACATGATGCACAAAACAATGGAAGATTATGTGGATGACACTTTGGCTAAAAGAATGCAATAGAAAACACATCTTATAGATCTAGTTCCTATACTAGATCGAATGGAACAATTCAATTTGAGGCTCAACCCAAAAAAGTGTGCATTTGGTGTAACTTCTGGCAAGCTGTTGGGTTATATCATATTTGCTAAAGGCATAGAGGTAGATCCTGAGAAGGTTCAAGCTATCATGGAAATGCCTCCACCAAAGAACATCAGTCAAATGAGAGGACTTCAAGGTAGACTACAATCCATTCGGCACTTCATTGCACAACTGGCCGATAAGTCACAACCATTCACCAAGACTTTACATAAAGGTGTGACTTATGAGTGGAATGAAGACTGTGATAGAGGGCTCACATAGATCAAACAATATCTTGAAAGTCCACCAATTTTGATGTTTCCTATTCATGGGAAGCCACTCACCTCTATATCTCAGCTATAGACACATCTCTGGGTGCCCTGTTGGCTCAACAAGATCATAACAACAAAGAACGAGCCATTTATTACATCAGCACAACTCTGGTCTCTTATGAGATGAACTATTTAGTCATTGAAAAATCTTGTTTAGCAGTGGTGTTTGCTTCACAGAAACTGCGACACTATATTCTTTCTCACACCACAAGGCTCATTGATAAAATTGATCCATTAAAGTACTTGCTCAGCAAAGTTGCCCTCATAGGTAGACTGGAAAAATGGGTCATGATACTTAGTGAATTTGAAATTGAGTATGTAGAGAGAAAGGCTATCAAAGGACAAGCAATTGCAGATCAGTTGGTAGAAGCTCCTCTCAAGGACCATCAACCGTTAAACATTGAGTTTCCAGATGAGTCCATAATGCTTCTTACACATAAAATATGGAATATGTTCTTTGATGGATCATTCACCTAGTAGGGGTCAGGTGCTAGAATATTGTTCATCACACCACAAAGATATTCTTTACCTAAGGCATACAAAATGTTGTTTCCTTGTACAAATAACATTTCTGAGTATGAAGCCCTAATCAATGGCATGAAGATAGCCATAGAATGGCATGTGGATGAACTTAAAGTCTTTAGAGACTCACAATTGATCATCAATCAGGTTAATGACATCTATCAGACTAAAGATGATAAGTTGGTGCCTTATAAATGGATGGTCGATGATCTAAGAAAATACTTTACACATATCACTTTCCACTAGGTTCCAAGAATAGATAACAAAGCAGCTGATGCCATGGCTACTCTTGCCTCCATGCTACAAATGCCAAAAAATGACTTCAGACATGAATTCTTGGTGGAGACATTACGCTACCCATTCTTCAATACCCTTGAATCTAGGAAGATCTATTCAGTCATTGGACATGATTCATCCTGCTACCATCATATCTACTCCTACCTCCGGGACCAGATTATCCCAGACACTTACACCCAGAATGAAAAATGTCACCTAATCTGTAGTGCTTCATGCTATGTCATTGTAGCTAAAGACTTGTATAGGTGAGGTCTATATGGTACCCTCCTTAGGTGTTTAGAGCCTGACAAGTCCAAACGTGTGTTAGCTGAGGTGCACGAAGGCATCTATGGTTCTCATTTGAGCGGCCTGACATTAGCTCGTAAACTTATTAGAGCTTGTTACTATTGGTTGGATATGGAAAAAAAAGCTACACAATATGCCAAATCTTGCAAACAGTGTCAGCTCCATGGAAATCTGATTCATGCTCCTGCCAAGGAGCTCATTCCCTTCATTAGTTTTTGGCCATTTCAGCAATGGGCCTTTGATTTGGTGGGTCAGATTCATCCCTCTTCCTTAGGAGGACACAAGTTCATTATCACTGCTATAAATTATTTTACTAAATGGGTTAAAGCAGTACCTCTAACCATAGCTGAAGGAAAATTTGTAGCTCAGTTTATATTGAATTACATCATCTGTAGATATGGTGTACCCTCCTTAATAATCACTAACAACGGGGGGCAGTTCAAGAACAAGGATTTGAAGGAATTATGTACTAAGTTCAAAATCATTCAGCACTGGTCTTCTATCTATTATCCCCAAGGTAATGGACAGGTAGGAGCATCCAACAAGACAATTCTCAAGATCCTACACTGCACAGTTCACAAATCTGGTAGAGATTGGCACCTCTAGATTAATCCAAATTTATGGGCCTATAGAACAAGCATTTGAACAAAAATAGGGGCCATGCCCTTTGCCTTAGTTTATGACACAGATGTTGTGTTTCCTATTGAGGTCGAGATTCCTACATTGCGAGTCTCTCTGAAGAGCCTCATTACTAATGAAGATATTAGAATATCTCGGCTGCAAGAGCTAAATTACTGGATGAACGTCAACAAGTAGCGTTTGATCATCTCAGAGCATACCAGAAGAGAATGTCTAAGAGCTACAATAAGAAGCTTAGACCAAGGGAATTCCAAGTGGGTGATCTCATCCTGAGAGAGAACCCCAAGAATTAACAACAGCAGATCCAGAAGGGAAAGTTTGAACCAAATTGGCTTGGTCCTTACATTATCACTGCAACATTTGGGTCTGGTGCTTACCAAATATCTACTACTGAAGGAGAACAACTCAAAGAACTGATCAATTCTCTACACCTAAAGTAGTTGTATAGTTGAGACATCTTCTACATGCTCTTGTACATTCTCTATTCTGAAAAAATCCTAAAAATTGTAAAATGTCCTTAAAAAAATGATCATCTTAGTGAAAACCTGGTAAACAGGCACTTTGATGTATCTATTATCCTGGTGAAAACCTGGTAAACAGGATTTTTGATGCATCTATTATCCTGGTGAAAACCTGGTAAACAAGCGCCTTGATAATACCAAAAAAAATGAAAAATAAAAAAATACGAAAAAATAAAAAATACAAAATACAAAAAAATCAAAAAAGAGAAAAGTACAAAAAAATTAAAAAAGAAAAATGTGCCATTAATGAAAACCTAGCAAACAAGCGTCATAGTAGAAAAAATAGAATCTCTACCAAGATGGTGAAAACCTGGTAAATAGGTGCCTCTTGTTTCACAATGCTATACCTATTACAGCATCGCTTGGCTCTATACAGCTGCTCCTCGCTTTCCTGCTTTAGTTTTCTTTCTTGCTTTCCTTCTTTAGTTTGCTTCCTCACTTTCCTGCTTTAGTTTGCTAGCTCATGCATTCTCTCTCAGCTATCTTTGAGATTATGCTTGACTTTACATGGATTGAAACTGGTCACACTTGGAGGCACCTTCCTGGTCTAGGGGGCATTGTCCTATGATTTTCAGAGGATTTTTCTTGCATCAGTCACCAGTGATTCTCACTGCGTCTGTCTATTAATGCCTAGCTATTATTAAGATTTCTCTCCTTGAGGATCTCTCATGTATCAGTCACCAATGGCTCTCACTATGTCTGCCTACTGATACCTAGCTATCACTTGGATCTCTCTCTTGAGGATCCCTCGTACATCAGTCACCAGTGGTTCTCACTGCATCTGCCTGCTGATGTTTCGTCTGTTCTTAAATCTCTCTCCTTGGGGATCTCTTGTATTAGTCACCAGTGGTTCTCACTATGTTTTCCTGCTAATACTTCATTTAGCACTCCGATTTCTCATTGAGACTATCTCTCACGTTGGTCACCAGTGGTTCTCACTGTGTCCACCTTCTGTCGCCGTCCTGTTGAGACTTCTCGCACTATATAATTCTGATCCAACATCAATCCGCTCAAACTAAAACTGAAAATTGGATTTGTAACTCTCTAAAGCATGCTAAGCTTTTCTTTTGTGTGTTTGTCTTTTTGCTTTATCATTCGTCCTCGAGCAACTCTAAGACATCTTTCTTGACCGAGAGAATCAAAGACTAGGGGCATGATCTTTTCTTTACTTTCTATTTGTTGGTTTAGTTTCAATGATCCAAAGGATTCATATAAGAGGGTTCTCCACTATGAGAGCCTTCATCTCATGTTGGATGGCCATGTGTACCTCAATTCCTTTTATATGGAAACTTTGGTGAGGTTGGTTCTTCTCCTTTTTTATTTGAGTGACTTCTTTTTGCTACAAGTGAAATTGCAAATGCTCATCCTGCGAAGTGAACGTAAGGGTCACTATAGGCACCTTTGATATGCTTATCATTCACTTAGAAAAAAGAGGAACCCTCATGTGTCTGACATGTTTGTGTGTAGGTAACATTCAGGTCATTCTAGCAACTATGCTCTGATGCTTATGTTAACTTACTAAATCAAAAGGAATAGGTGTTCAGGTCATTCTGGCTTGTTGTGCCCTAATACTTACACCTCATTCCAAAAAATCTAATACTAATGTCATATTCATCTTCTCATGATTTCAATGTTAGTGAGGGTTGTATGACATCCTGCGACTATCCAATACTAAAAACTCTATGATGATAATTATGCAATGGGTCCAACAACCAAGTCCTAGGGATTGCATCTAGCTTAGGCTTTCATTTTCATTCTAGGCTTGCATAGCGAGAGTTTTGATGCTCACTTCATTGTCTTCTTTTGGATTTATTCTCCAAGGGTTATCATCTTATGTCCCGGGTTCATCTTGGATGCACAAGTGTCTGATCCTTGCCCTCGATCTTCAAACATTCTTTTGGTTAGTACCTGTCCTGTATTGCAATATCCTACAAGAGATGATTAGTACCATATGCAATGCATTTCCATTGCATCCACAAAGTGCATTTCCATAAACTCATTTACATATATTTACATCTGCATATTCATATACATGTGCATCCATAATAAGCATAAATCAAATCATACATTGCAGTTATCTATCATTGCATTTCATATTGCATACATATATAACAAAAATAACATGCGCATTTCATCCATACATAAATAAAGGAACCATGTGCATCTCATACATATCCATGTGCATCTCATGTCTATATACTCATTCATCATATAGGAAACATCTCATAAAGCATGAACATCCAAAGCAATATGCAACATGTACAATGATATCAAAAGACAAGCTCAGCTATATATATGTTGATCAATAGAATGTCATTGTACACAAAAATGGTGCTACTCGAGCATAGTCTATCAAAAATGGGCTACAATATATCATCAAATGTATCATCATCTAGCTCTATCCGTCACCACCTAGAGGAGGTGGAGGAGGTGGCATATCTCCATGTGGGGAGGTCTCTGTGGTGAAGGCCCCTATGGAATTTCTCGTGCTCCAGCATACTCTAAAAATGGTAGAACTTGCTCCGCTAGATCTGGAACTACGCCAACATATGCTACATAATAATAGGCCAACTGAGTGGCCTCATATCGGGTCTCTATCTGAGATCTAGCCAGTGCCTCTCGTAGCTCTTTGATCTCTTGGTCCCTCTCTATAATTCGGGTGTCTCGGATGGTGACTTGTATGTCCCTCTCTCTATGCACCTATCGGACCCTATCTTAGCTCTTCCATAGAGCTTCCTATAGCCATGTGCCTTGATCTCCTGGGGGTGGTCCCTATGGAGCCTGATCCTACATATCTGTATCCTTGATTTGTGCCTCCTTATTAGGAGGCTACTATTGTGATGTCTCTCCAGTCCTCTGCCTAGTGGATCTATCTTGGCTACCACTAGGACCCACACCTGAATCTATGCCCATCTACCTGATCCTCAATCTGAGTACCCACTGTTGCTGTGCAACCTGCTATTGTGCAACCTGCTACTGTTGTGCAGGCTTCTATTGTGCAACTTCTTGTTGTTGTGCAACCTGTTGTTGGGCAACCTGTTGCTACTATGTAGGCTACTGCTGTGCAACCTGTTGCTGAGCTACCTGCTACTACTATGGTGGTGGTTGTGCCTACTGACCCATGCCAATAGGATCTATGAATCGGGGATAAGGATGTGCCAATATGTGATCCCTGTATGCTAGTGTCATCCTGGCATTGGTCACACTTGCTAGATAATCCCATCGAGCTAGTGGTACTCGTGCCTCAATCATGTAGTGTCCCTGATCTAACCTCAGCTGTAAGCCCCTCTTCGCCTCATCGACGAAGTGAGCATAGGTGCAGTACTCTCGTGATATGTCATGAGCCCTACCAAACTACCTCAAGACTCGTGATAGAGGGAATCTCTCAATAATGCTAATGGTACACCCAATTAGAGGACGTGAACAAAATATGTGTGGGAGCTTGTGTCAGGCATCATCCCATACCTTTATCACCACCCATGGCCGCCAAACCACTGCAACCATGTCATCAATCTATGCCCGACACTGTTCGGTCTTACCCAGCGCTAGTTGGGTCATCGATCTGACATACTTGTATATATATGGCTCCAAGGGCTTCCTAGTATCATGAAACACCGGCCTGCACACGTGGAGATTCTCCTAGGCCCATATCTGTAGAACAAAAACTCCTGTGGCCATAGTTTGAGAACCTCGATACTCGATCTCGTGCATCCCATGATACATCTAGGCTAGCATACACTTTCTCGATCTGAATCTTATAGTCAGCCTATCTAACATCCATTGTAGCATGCACCCCCAACCGCACTCTAGACCGTGTTGTCCTTGATCTAGCATAAGATAATAGCCTAGAAACACTACTAGAACAACCACCAATCTATGTCCTTCTCCATACTAGCCGACCAAGTCATCCCATGTGATGGCCCAACCCATCACCAGCTCATCTTGAAATATGGCCCTCAGCACCAAAGTGCCCACTCTTTGCTGAACATCATACTCCACGCATGTGTCGTGGAAGGGTACTCTAAGAATCTTGTATATGTCCTCTAGGGTGACTGTCATCTCCCCCACAGGCAAGTGGAATGTGTTCATCTCCAAATGGAAATGCTCAATGAGGGCCCCCAATAATCTATGATTTACCTTCATGTTGGGTGTATCACATAGGTACGATAATCCTAATCCATCAAGATGTGCCCCCTCTACGTCATCTAGACACCGCACTAGATCCCCAATGATTGGATGGTGGGATCAAAACATGATGTCTAGGAAGTCAACCTGCAATGCAAGCAACAACACTTGATCAATATCTCAATCATGATGATTCTCAAAGGAAAAATAGCACTTAAAACTATGCACCTATCCTAAACTGCCTATATCACGCTCTACTTTGCTGAACTTACACAATTTTAATGCAATTTGGACAAACACTCTAAAACTCTACAATAGTTTCCCACGTGAGGAAGTAGGATCCTCACGTGAGCTTTTGCAGTCACATGAGACTTTATCTAAGTTCGTGTGCAAAATCCTCATCGAGGAGGGTTTCTCGCGCGACATCTACGACCACCTCCCGCGAGTCCGCGGAGGTGCCCTGCGCAAGGAAGCACTCTTTGGATCTTTCCTTGTGTGAGATGCGCTTAAGGCCCCCATGAGGAAACCTTTCCCTAATGTGAACTTTGGTGAGATAAGTCCTAAAAAGCCCTAAAACTAGCCTAAGTCTACTCAAAGCAATAAAAAATTGACATGCAAGCTGGGTTTTTGACTACTCACAGGTGGGTCATAGTCCGTTGGTCGGCTGTGTTGTCGGGAGCACTTGAATTGATGGGATATAATTGGCATGCTCTCCATTTCACTCTGAGCTCTCAAAATCGCTAAAGAGAAAAGTGAATAATGAATTGAAAATGACCCTTTCGGGCCTTATATAGCTTTTGACCTAATTTTAAAAAGTGCTCCATTTTGTGGGAAAACTTCACCCTTGGCTAAATCGACCACTCTTAATCCATTTTTAGGATCGAAATCAAAATCTGACACTCCTAGATAGCTCAAAATCACTTTTTAAATTTCTAGGATCAACATGAACGGACGTTTGTGCAGTCGACATTCTGGTGACGCTTTCTTGCCAAAATCTTATCTTATCATCATTTTCTTGAGATCTTCAGTATTTTCATCAAAAGTCAACTCTAGTCAAATCTATTCAAGCATGGTCAAACTTGGTGAACAGGACCTCCAAATCACTTCAGATCACTTTTGCATCTTCTCGATCCTTTTGTAATCCATTCTGAGTTCCTCTGGATCTCTGATTTTATCTCTATCTACAACCTTTTGTTGTCAATCATCTTTTTGACATGTCATCTTTCGATTTCAATCCCGAGGGGGTAGGATGATTGCATCATTGAATCTTATCAAATTATTCTCGAATCAGTCTGATCTAAATCAAAAGTCCTCATCGCTCGGGGCATCTCATCACTAGGGGCATCTTTGGGCCTCATATCTTGTCATCTTGTCATCTATCTGTTAGGCATCTGAGCAATCTAACTCGGATCCTCAAGGATCAAGATTCATTCTGGAGATCATTCTCAAAATCTCATTAGGTATTGAGGCAATCTAACCCTAATTCCTTAAAGTCAAGCTTCATTCTGGAGATGGCTCTTGAAAGCTCTTTTTGACCATTATCTGGGCAACCTAACCTAGATCTCAGAGGACTAAGCTTCGTTCTAGAGATAGTCCTAAATCTGCATCAGTTATCATTTAATTAATGGGTATTGGGGCAATCTAACCCCGACTCCTAAAGATTGAGCCTAGTTCTAGGGACAGTCTTATCTAAAGTGGTAATCTTACCGATGTCTTCACAATCTAACTTATACTTTGGAGAATCAAGCTTCATTCTGGAGATGGTTCTACAACTCGATCTTATCAATGTCTTGGTGATCTAACCTCGACTTCTGAGGGTTAAGCTCCATTCTAGAGATAATCCTGAAAACCTCATCAATTGTCACATCAAACTATTCTTTGAATCAATGTGTTGCTCAGACATCAATTCAAAGAGGGGCAAAATGTAATACCCCAAAATTGGTACCTTGAAATTCTAATCAATTTTGGTGCATTTCTTCAAATTTCTACATCATCAAAGTCCTATTGTACTAGGAAATTGTATCTCCTAATTGACTTTATTTGATTTGGTGTCAAATGTAATAAACCTCAAATTTGCATTAATCAAATACTATATTTAATTCATAAATATCGACATTTATTGGCTAAATAAACCCTATGATTAATTAATTTAATTACAAAGTCCTAGTGCTTTTATTAAATTAATTTCACCCCCTTTAGCTAATACACATCAAAAGGAATTAAATAATTATTTAGTTCTTTAAGTGAAATATCCTCCTTTGAATTTAATTATTCAAATAATTTGAAAAGCCACCCATGTGGCAATATTTCATTTAATTAATTAGATAATTCCTCCAATTTGTTTCACCTCCCACCAAGGAGATGAAGAGTCGATCGTTTCTTTGCAAGAAACTCTTCAATCTCCACCCGGGCTCTTCTACATTAGAGACCTCTCTTTCCTCATTTGAGAGGGCAATTTTTTAGTATTGAAACTCTAGCGAATTGTTGTCTCATCTTTTACATTCTTAAGCTTTGATAATCTTGCATTTTAGAATAATCTCATTTTAGAATAATGATGCATTCATTCTTAATTTAGTTGCTTTTATTACTATTAGATTCATTTTCTTACAAGTTTCTTAGCTTAATTTCTATTATCATTCTTAGATTAACTTCAATTGCATTCTCATTCTTAGTTTAATTTCAATTTTGCAAATCATTGTTAGCATTTAAATCCTCCATTTTAGAGCTTGGTCTATGGTTGTTGGGCTCTCAATTCTGAGAGTGATTCAAAACCCCATCTAAATAGGAGGCAAGAGGTCGATTCATGTATGTTTATGAAGTGAATAATTCATATTCATTTTCATAATTAGCTTATGAGCAATGACCATGTTGAAGTCTATGGCTGAATTTGAGGTCCACGTTCAGTTGTAAACACCTAGAACTCCACAACAGAATGGGATAATAGAGTGAAGGAACATAATTATACTTGATGCTGCAAGGATAATGTTACTTGAAGGAAATGTATATCATATGCATTGGAGAGAGGACGTTGGAACAACGGTGTACACATTGAACATAGTTCAAATCAAAGAAGGTACAAGTAAGACTCTTTATGAATTATAATTTAATCATACTCCTACTGTAAAATATTTCAGAATATTTGGTAGTAAGTGCTACATCAAGAGAGATGATGAGATAGGAAAGTTTGATGCTAGAAGTGATGAAGGAATTTTCCTTGGTTATTCCACTAAGAGAAAGGATTACAAATGTTTCAATCTGAGATTAAGGAAGATGATTGAAAATATCAATGTTAGAATAGATGAAAGGTTTCAAATACAAGAGAGAATGTATGTTTGTAATCAGGTAACAGAGATCAAAGAGGTTGTTGCTGCAGAAGAGGAAGAAAATGTTGAGGCTGAATGTGAAAATGAAGCTTGTGATGATGACACAAATGAAGCTATTGAGATTCCCCAGACTTCGAGCTATGTAAAGAATAATCATGCTGAAAAGTAAATTATTGGTAATACAAATCAGGGAGTATTGACTAGATCAAAGGGCAGAGAAGAAATTTGTTTGATTTCTCAAGTTGAACCAAAGACTACATATGAAGCTTGTAGAAATGAATATTGGATAAAAGCTATGAAGGAAGAGTTAGATCAAATAAAGAATAATAAAACTTGGGAATTGGTTCCTAGAAATAAGAACAAAAATGTGGTAGGAACTAAATGGGTTTTCAGAAAAAAAAAATGAAAGAAGGAGTTGTAGTAAGAAACAAAGCAAGACTGGTATGTAAAGGGTATTCACAACAAGAAGGCATAGATTTTGAAGAGACATTTTCTCCTATTGCTAGAATTGAAGCTGTGAGATTATTCTTGGCTTATGTTGCACATAATAACTTCAAGCTATATCAGATGGATGTAAAATCTGCATTCTTGAATGGCGATCTTAAAGAAGTGTATATAGAACAACCTGACAGATTTCCTTTATATGAAGATGGAGACATGGTATGCAAGTTGAAGAAAGCTCTGTATGGGATGAAGCAAGTGCCAACAGCTTGGTATGCAAGGTTAGATAAATACTTACTTTGGCTTGGATTCAAAAAAGGTAATGCTGATAGTAATTTGTATTTAAGAACTAGTGAAGATGGAGTTTTGATAACATAAGTATTTGTTGATGATATTATCTTTGGAGGCAATGATGATCTACGTGAGAAATTTTCTAAAGAAATGAAAAATGAATTTGAGATGTTCATGATAGGAAAAATGAAATTATTTCTTGGACTGCAAATAACTCAGAATAAGGATGGCATTTTTATTTCTCAGACCAAATATCTTGAAGACATGCTAAAAAGGTTTGGAATGGAAGACTGTAAACCAGTTGGTACACCCATGGTGACTGGTAATGAGCTAAAAGTTGATGATGAATCAAAGTGTGTTTTTCAGACTAAGTACAGATCAATGGTTGGAGGATTACAATATCTAAATCACACCAGCCCAGATATTGCTAATATTGTTGGGATTGTGGCTAGATATTAGGCAGAACCTAAAGAGACACACCTAGCTACTATAAAAAGGATATTAAGATATCTGAAAGGAATAATGGACTATGGCTTATGACTTATGGTATGATATAAATGATAGCTTTGAACTTCATGCTGATACTAATGTTGATTGGGCAAGAAATATTGATGACATGAAGAGTACTAGTGGTGGTGCATTTTTTCTTGGAAAAAAATTGGTTTCATGGCTAAGTAAGAAGCAAGATTCTATAGCTCAAACTACTGCTGAATCAGAGTATGTTGCTATTACTATTAATTGCACTCAAATTGTTTGGATGAAAAAAATGTTGAAAGACATTGGAATAACTTTTGATGAGCACATGGTTATCCATTGTGATAACACCAGTACAATGAATATGTCAAAGAACCTGGTGATGCACTCTAAAACTAAACATATTTCTATCAAGTATCACTTCTTGAGAGACAATGTGGCAGAGAAGGAAATAAAGTTGGAATATATTATCACAAAGGAACAGATTGCAGACATCTTTACAAAACCGTTGCCAAAAGATACCTTTGAATATCTTAGAGGTATGCTTGGGGTTCAGGCCCATCCTAGTTAGAATTAAATGATGCAGGGATGCATCAGTCTAGAGGTTTTCAAATCCTTATCATATTTTGGACTGGGTGTATGGATCTACTCCTCAGGGGGAGTGATCGTGGAAGAAAGTTGTTGAAGACAGTTATTGACTTATGACACCCTTTTCCATTGTTTTCAAAGGGGGAGTGTTGCTATGAGAAAACCCCTACTATATGGGGAGATTGTATGGAGGTATACTATGAGATTATTGTTTGGTTACAGAAATTTGGATTGATAAAACTTTGGGTTAATGGATATTCCCATATGTTGACATCAATGCCAAAGGGGGAGATTGTTGGATATTGATAATGCATTCAGAGGTGATTGTTACATTTAATATGTTTAATCACTACGTTGAGTAATGTTGGAGCTGCTATTGTTATCATTAGTGTTTTGTCACTGATGTCAACATATATTTTTGTGAAGAAGACAGGCTGGTTACTACAGTGTACAAACACTGTATGGGTGTTTCAGAACGTGCGAAGTCAGATAACAGTATAGGAAGATGTTGTGATCTTATATCCAAGATTGCATCATGTAATGTTGCATATTGGATGAGATACAGATGTTTTGGAAAAGACTGGTCACTGGACAGTGACAGTGGAAGCTGACAAAGAGAGTCTCTGTGTTTGCAGTATATCATTCAGAAGGTATTGATTTACTGTATGCGAGCTTAAGGGATGACAAAAAAAGGTACATTGGTCAGCACAAGGTACAGAATGTTGGATGATGTCAGCTATGGCGTGTGATCTAGAGAAGACTTATGTGGGAGCCAACTTCAGAGATGTAGAGTGCATTTTGTTTTGTGAATATGAATTAAGGATGTTAGTCCTTAATTGTTGTAATGTAATCATTGTATACTTGTTCTAGATACCATGTGTATCCTAGCAAGGGTTTATGTAATTGTTTATGTAATTAGGAAAGCCTAATCATTTGACCTAATCATGTAGAATGTAATAGGGTATATATGTAAGATCTTTTCCTTGGAAAAGATATGGATGAGATGTATGTGATGTAAAGGTGATTGTGAAAGCTACGAGCTTGTGTCTGCTAGATGTAGAGTAGAGGATTACTGGTTTACTTCATTGGAACTGATCAAGCAAAGGAAGTTGTTGTAAAATAGTTCAAAAGATTGTGTATTTCTTCATATACACTTGTGTTGCGAATAGTAAGTTCTGAAGGTGGATTTAATCTTCTTTGGGTAGCGAGCGTAGGCAATGAGCCCACACTTCTTTCTTAACTCCTAACAGGGCCTGTTCTCTAACAAGGACTATGTACTATAATGTTTTAATAAGCTCCTAACAAAGCTAAATCTTCTAACAAGGATACTATACTCTTAGTAAATCATTTGTGGGTGCTAATTCCCATTGGGGTTTTTTACCTTTAACAGGGTTTCCCCAAGACCAAAATATTATATTGTTGTGTTGACATTCATTGTGTTCATTGGATTTGATATTACTGTTATTCAAAGTTTAATGTTTAATAATCTATCATACAACCAATTCACCCCCCCTCTCGATTGTATTATGGGCTGCTATTTCATACTTTTTGTTGATGACTTTTCTAGAATGATGTGGGCTACTTACTTAAAGGAGAAATCAGAAGTATTTGATAAATTCAAGATAGTCAGAGCAAAAGTAGAGAATGAATCAAGTTTAAAGATAACATATTTGAGATCAGACAGAGGTGGAGGGTTTACTTCAAACTTATTCAATTCATATTGTGAAAAGCATGGAATCCAAAGGCAGACATATGCTCCTAGAACTCCACAATAGAATGTGATAGCATTGTGAAGGAACATAACTATACTTGATGCTACAAGGACAATGTTTTCTTGAAGGAAATGTATCTCATATGCATTCGAGAGAGGTTGTTGGGACAACAGTGTACACATTAAACATAGTTCAAATCAGAGAAGGTACACATAAGACTCCTTATGAATTATGGTTTAATCATACTCCTACTATAAAATATTTTAGAATATTGGGCAGTAAGTGCTACATCAAGAGATATGATGAGATAGGAAAGTTTGATGCTAGAAGTGATGAAGGAATTTTCCATGGTTATTCCACTAAGACAAAGGCTTACAAATGTTTCAATCTGAGACTAAGGAAGATGATTGAAAGTAACAATGTTAGAATAGATGAAAGGTTTCTAATACAAGAGAGAATGTATGACTATAGTCAAGTAATAGAGATCAAAGAGGTTGCTGGTGCAGAAGAGGAAGAAATTGTTGAGGCTGAATGCGAAAATGAAGCTTTTGATGATGACACAAATGAAGCTACTAAGATTCCTAAGACTCTAAGGTATGTAAAGAACAATCATCCTAAAAAGAAAATTATTGGTAATACAAATCAGGGAGTATTGACTAGATCAAAGGCTAGAGAAGAAATTTGTTCGATTTCTTAAGTTGAACCAAAGACTACAGATAAAGCTTGTAGAGATGAATCTTGGATAAAAGCTATGAAGGAAGAGTTAGATCAAATAAAGAAAAATAACACTTGTGAATTGGTTCCTAGACCTAAGAACAAAAATGTGATAGGAACTAAATGGGTTTTCAGAAACAAAATGAATGAAGAAGGAGTTGTAGTAAGAAACAAAGAAAGATTGGTATGTAAAGGCTATTCACAACAAGAAGGCATAGATTTTGAAGAGATATTTTCTCATGTTGCTAGAATAGAAACTGTGAGATTTTTCTTGTCTTATGTTGCACATAAGAACTTCAAGGTATATCAGATTGATGTAAAATTTACATTCTTGAATGAGGATCTTGAAGAAGAAGTGTATATAGAACAACCTGATGGATTTCCTTTATGCAAAGATGGAGACATGGTATGCAAGTTGAAGAAAGCTATTTATTGGCTGAAGCAACCGTGAAGGGCTTGGTATGTAAGGTTATACAAATACTTACTTCATCTTAGATTCAGAAAAGGTAATGCTAATAGTAATTTGTATTTAAGAACAAGTGAAGATGGAGTTTTGATAATAGAAGTCTTTGTTGATGATATTATCTTTGGAGGCAATGATGATCTATGTGAGAAATTTTCTAAAGAAATGGAAAATGAATTTGAGATGTCCATGATAGGCGAAATGAAATTCTTTCTTGGATTGCAAATAACTTAGAATAAGGATGAAATTTTTATTTCTCGGATCAAATATCTTAAAGAAATCCTGAAAAAGTTTGGAATAGAAGACTGTAAACTAGTTGGTACACCCATGGTGACTGGTAATAACCTGACAGTTGATGATGAATCAAAGTGTGCTTTACAGACCAAGTAAAGATCAATGGTTGGAGGATTACAATATATGACTCACACCAGACTAGATATTGCTAATGTTGTTGGGATTGTGGCTAGATATCAGGTAGAACCTAAAGAGACACACCTAGCTGTTGTGAAAAGGATATTAAGATATCTGAAAGGAACAATGAACTATGGCTTATAGTATATAGAAATGATAGGTTTGAACTTCATGCTTATGATGATGTTGATTGGAAAAGAAATATTGATGACATGAAGAGTACTAGTGGTGGGGCATTTATCCTTGGAACAAAGTTGGTTTCATGGCTAAGTAAGAAGCAAGATTGTATAGCTCAATCTAATACTGAATCAGAGTATGTTGTTGGTGCTATTAATTGCACCAAATTGTTTGGATGAAACAAATTCTAAGGGATATTGGAATAAATTTTGATGAGCTTGTGGTTATCCATTGTGATAACACCAATATAGTGAATATGTCAAAGAATTTGGTGATGCACTCTAAAAGTAAACATATTTCTATCAAGTATCACTTCTTGAGAGACAAGGTGGCAGAGAAGGAAATAAAGTTGGAATATATTAGCACAAAGGAACAAATTGTAGACATCTTTACAAAATTGTTGCCAAAAGATATAAATTTGAATATCTCAGAGGTATGCTTGTGGTTCAGGCCCATCCTAGTTAGTATTACATGATGCAGGGATGCATCAGTCCAGAGGTTTTCAGAGCCTTATCATATTCTAGACTAGGTGTAGGGATCTACTCCTTAGGGGGAGTGATCATGGAAGAAAGGTGTTGAAGACAGTTATTGACTTATGACACCCTTTTCCATTGTTGTCAAAGGGAAAATGTTTCTATGAGAAAACCCCTACTATATGGGGAGATTGTATGAAGGTGTACTATGAGAGTACTATTTGGTTACAAAACTTTGGATTGATAAAACTTTGGGTTAATGGATTTCCTCATATGTTGACATCAATTCCAAAGGGGGAGATTGTTAGATATTGCTAATGCATTAGGAGGTGATTGATACATTTAATATGTTTAATCACTACGTTGAGTAATTATGGAGCTGCTGTTGTTGTCATTAGTTTTTTGACATTGATGTCAACATATGTTTCTGTGAAGAAGATAGGCTGGTTACTACAATGTATGGACACTGTATTGATGTTTCAGAATGTGTGAAGTCAAATAAGAGTATAAGAAGATGTTTTGATCTTATATCCAAGATTGCATCATGTAATGTTTCATATTGGATGAGTTACAAATGTTTTTGTAAAGACTGGTCACTGGACAGTGACAGTGGAAGCTGACAGAGTGAGTCTATGTGTTTGTGGTATATCTTTCAGAAGGTATTGATTTAGTGTATGTGAGCTTAAGGGATGACAGAAAAGGTACTGCAGAATGTTGGATGACATCAGCTATGGCGTGTGATCTGGAGAAGACTTATTTGGGAGCCGACCTCAGAGATGTAGCATGCATTTTGTAGGGCAAATATGAATTAAGGATGTCGGTCCTTAATTTTTGTAATGTAATCATTGTATACTTGTTCTAGATACCATGTGTATCTTAGCAAGGATTTATGTAATTAGGAAAGCCTAATCGGCCGACTAGATCATGTAGAATGTAATATGGTATATATGTAAGATCTTTTCCTTGGAAAAGATATGGATGAGATGTATGTGATGTAAAGGTGATTGTGAAAGCTACAAGTTTGTGTATGTTGGATGTAGAGTAGAGGATTACTAGTGTACTTCATTAGAACTGATCAAGCAAAGGAAGTTGATATCAAACAATTCAAAAGATTGTGTATTTCTTCATATACACTTGTGTTGCGAACAGTGAGTTCTGAAGGTGGATTTAACCTTCTTTGGGAAGTGAGCCCACCTTTTTTTCTTGACTCCTAACAGGATCTTTCCTCTAACAAGGACTGTGTACTGTAATGTTTCAATAAGCTCCTAACAAGGCTAAATCTTCTAACAAGGATAATATACTCTTAGTACATCATTTGTGGGTGCTAATTCCCACCGGGGTTTTTACCTTTAACATGGATTCCCTAAGACTAAAATATTATGTTGTTGTGTTAGCATTCATTGTGTTCATTGGATTTGATATTACTATTATTCAAAGTTTAAAGTTTAATAATCTATCATACAACTGATTCACCCCCCCTCTCAGTTGTATTGTAGACTGCTATTCTCAACAATTGGTATTAGAGCTATTGGACCTTAGAGAGAAAGCTTAACCTCTTGAGGTGATCTTGGAGATGGCATTCTATAGGAAGGATAGTCCGAAGTTTGATCCTAAAAACTTGGATAGTTGGAAGAACAAGATGCGAACTCATTTTCTATGTTTGGACATCGACTACTAGTTGATTACAAAGAATAAGGTAACTATGAAGATTGAAAATTATTTTTCATTAGCTACTGATGATTAAAGAAGGTATTCTCATACAACATGGTTGCAAGGGAAGCATTAATCAGCATACTCTTTGAAGGAGACTTTACTAAACTTAAAGACTTGGATTCAGCACACCAGATTTGGCAAAGATTGGAAGCACTATATGAAGGAGACAAGTATATCAAGAAAGCGAAGTTATAGAACTGGAAAACAAAGATGGAGAAGCTACAAATGAATGATGATGAAAGAATTAGGGCTTATGTTCAAAGGGTTACAGAATTTTGGGTTGCAATCAGAAACTGTGGAGGCACTTATGATGAAGAAGAAGTTGTTGCAAAGATCCTCAAATCATTGACACTTGCTTACAAGTTTAAGGCTATATCTATTCAAGAAACTATACCTTTGACTTCAAATTTTAGCAGACAGATGTTGATTGCAAAGATAAATACCTTTGAAGCTACTGAAATGAGAGGTTATGTACCTAAAGTTGAATTTGCATTTAAAGCATTTGCACACAAGAGAACAATGTCTACACTTCTGAGCACCAACAGTGAGAATCTAAAATAAGAGCTTGGTGAATATGCTGAGGAATGGGAACATATACAAGAAGAGGAAAGAAAGATGGATGAACTTATTTTTCTAGTAGAGAAAAGATAGGTAAGGTTAAATTTGAAGGTAAATTACCTTTGAAATGTTTTTCATGCAATAAAGTAGGTCATTTTGAATCTAGATGTCCTACAAGAGTTCCTAAGTACAAGCCTAAGTTTTTCAAGTCTAAGTATTCAAAGGATAATGAATGTTATTGTGCTAGTGAAGGTATTTATGATGATGATGATGATGATAGTCCCAACCGGTGTTGAGAGGGGAGGGGTGAATCAACACCTATAAAACTTTTTATAAATCTAATGAAATATACTTCAAACTATAAGAAAAATAGATTCAAGCATAAAAGTAGCATCAAAAAATAAATCCACAATGTGACACCATATTTATCACGTAGAAACCCAAATTGGGTGAAAACCACGGTGTGAGGAGACCTCACAAATTCTACACTCTTCTAAAGTGCACCTTGTTAGGAGCCTTCCTTGTTAAAGGATTAAAATGCACTATTAGATATGACCCGATTAAGGGATTTGATATAATAAGGTTGGTTAGTGTCTGCCTGGTTAGAGGACTTAGAACACCTGAAAAGATGTCACTCGATTAAGGGATTTAATACAAGGGACCTGATAAAGTCCACCCAAAATACTAGGACTTAACTATTGTAATTGTTAGAAAATAATAGAAGGATTGACCTTTTACAAATGGCTTTGCATAGCCTGATAAGATCTCTGTTATACTCAACTGAGAAGCATCACTGATCACTGCTAGTATGTTCTCCTTTACTGTTGTGCTTCTCTACACACTCTTCTCTCTTTTCTTCTCTTTTCTATTCACCTTAGCTTCTTCAGCGTATAGGTTCACTCTTTTCTTTGGAAGAATGAGGGAAACTTATATTCTTAACAGTCAAAAGAATATATAGAGTCCTTGCCCTAATTGCACTTCTCATGCATGACCTAATTACAAATCTCCTTCAGATTCATCACCCAGTGGAGTATTAGTTCACTGAGGAAACATTTGATGCATGTTCTTGCTTTATCTACTTTATGAAGAAAACAATAGATGCGTGTCAAGCACCTTTCCTTCGCATGAGATAACTCCATTTTTTAAAGCCACAAAATTTGGCTTTAAAATCTTCGAATGCGCATCAAACCGATCACCATGTTAACTCAAAGTCTTCCAGATTTAGTGCAGTAAATCTTGGTCAAAGAGTTGGCTAAATAGATAGTTGACTATGAATTCCCTGGTTCATCTTATCATACCGAAGTCTTCTCTTAATCAATTGAGATCCCTATGTTGAGAACAGGTAAGAACTTTGACCTGTTACCTTTCCTTCCATTGCTTACTAGTTGCACCCTTTCCTTAGTTGTGTTTTCCACACCAGTTGTGTCTTTTCCTTGGTTGAATCCTTTCCTCGGTTGCCAATGTACTTTATTAATTAGTGACTGGGGTTGCGCTTGATGAGCAGATATAGTCTCTTTTATAGTGTCACCAGTTTCCAAACCAGTCTCTTTACATACAGATCTACTACTGGTGTCCTCCTTAGATCCTTAGATTGAGATGTCAATACACCTTCTTTTTTCCTCTTTTTCCAATCAATGACAATACTTAATTTCCATGTGCCAGTAGCAAGCTTACTGGTTACCATCTCCTAATGCCAGCAATCTCCCCCTTTGGCATTGATGGAAAAACCTTAATGGGCAATCATGTCACATGTCCTAAGCTTGTATCACAATGCACTGCCACTGCTAGTCATCTACCATTTTGTTGCCAAACTCTCCCCCTTTTGACAGTAATGCCAAAGGCTAGTCAGAAAGACTATCTTAAAAAAATTTGCTCCCCCTTTGAGCATCAGTCATTTTCATCAGTCCAAATAAGATGAGGTAAAATTCTTTGTTAAAGCATAATGAACTGATGAACACCTTTGCAAGTTTACTGATGATTAGGTAGGGGTATCACCCCTAATTTACCTCTGAGATACTCAAAACTACTCTTCGGTAATGGCTTTGTGAAGATATCAACAATCTGTTCTTTTGTGGGAACATACTCCAATCTTACTTCTTTATTCTGTACTAGCTTTCTTAACTAATGATACTTGATGGCAATGTGCTTTGTCTTGGAGTGTATAACAGGGTTTTTGGATATGTCTAGTACACTTGTACTGTCATAGTAAATTGTAATCAGTTCAGGTATATGTTCTTGGATCCCTTCCAGTAGCTGTTTGATCCAGATTGCCTATGTGCAATTGATTGTTGCAACAACGTATTCAGCTTCTACTATAGACTGTGAAATGCAATTATGTTTCTTTCTTGTCCATGACACAATCCTCCCACCGAGAAAGAATGTACCACCACTTGTGCTCTTTCTGTCATCTATATTTCCAGCCCAATTTGTATTAGTGTAAAACTTTACTTGGGAGCCTCCCTTGTGAGGAAACCACAAGCCATACTCCTCAGTCCCCTTTAGGTATCTAAAAATTCTCTTCACTGCTATTAGATGTCTCTCTTTAGGAGTTGAAGATAATCTTGCTACTATGCCAACCGCATGTGCAATGTTCGGTTTGCTGTGTACTGCATATTGTAATTTGCCTATCATAGACCAATACAATGTTTCATTCACTTCTTTTGCATCATCTTCCTTTGACAGCTTTAGGTTAGTTAGCATCTATGTACCAACCGGTTTGGATTCTTCAAGTCCAAAGGTTTTAAGAATTTCTTTTACATATTTGGACTAAGAAATGAAGATACCTTCCTTTAGCTGATAGACCTGTAGTTGAATGAAGAATTTAATGGGTCCTATCATAGACATTTCAAATTTTTTCTTCATTTCTTCAACAAAGGCTTTTCTCATCCTATCATCTCCTCCATAGATGATATCATCCATAAAGATTTCAACAATTAGGTTCCCATCTTTTCCAGTCTTGAGATACATGTTGTTGTCCTTGGTTCTTGTGAATCCTATGGTCAGGAGGTATGAATGCAACCTTTCATACCAAGCCCTTGGATCTTTTTTTAGCCCATAAAGAGCCTTTTTCAGTTTACAGACCATACCACCCTTTTGTGTAGATGTGAAACCTTTTGGTTGTTCAATATAAACTTCCTCCTCCAGTATTCCATTCAGGAATGTAGACTTGACATCCATCTGGTATACTTTGAATTTCTTGTAAGCAACATAGGTAAGAAGAATTCTTACTCCTTCCAATCTAGCCACAGGTGCAAAAGTTTCTCCATAGTCCTGTCCAACTTCCTGGGCATATCCTTTGCAGTTCAGTCTGGCTTTGTTTCTTATTACTTTTCCCTCTTCATTTAGCTTGTTCCTATAGACCCACTTTGTCCCAATGACATTCTTATCTCATGGTCTAGGCACAAGCACTCATGTATCATTCTTTTCTATCTGCTCAATTTCTTCCTCGATGGCCTTGACCCATTTTTCATCTTCTAGAGCTTTCCTGGTGGTTTTGGGCTCTATACAGGAGAACAAATAGATATTATCTCTAGCCTTTTTCCTGGTCAAGACATTTTCATGTTTTTCACCAATTATATTGTTAGTTGAGTGATATGTGACAAACCTTGGGAGAACTAGTCTCTGTTCCCGGTCGAGATCTTCCGGTTGAGTAGTTTCTTCAGCATGGTCATGAACAATTTCTTGTTCATCATCTTGAGTTGATCTGTCAGCTTTAGGTACAACCTCCTACACCAGAGGTCTATTCTTGTGTTCTTTTTTATCTTTAGTGGTCACTTCATTGAACTCAAAGAGATTTCCTTCATTGTGACCTTGCAGACCGTCATATTCATTATGACCGATCTTCTTAATTGGTTCTGAATATTCATCAACTTTTACATTGATGCTTTGAATTATTTTTCCTATTCTCTTATTCAGACACTGGTAGGTTTTACTTTTGGTAGAGTAACCCAGAAATATTCTTTCATGACTCTTGGGCTCAAACTTCCCAGAGTACATATCTCTTTTAATGTAACAGTTACTACCAAAGATTTTGAAGTAGCCTACACTACAAGTATGATTGAACCATAGTTCATAGGGGGTCTTACCGGTTCCTTTCTTGACTTGAACTTAGTTCAGTGTATAGATAGCAGTGATGATAGCTTCTCTCTAGAAGTGATGAGCAAGATCCTTCTGGATCATTAGGGTTCTTGCATAGTCAATCAACATCTTGTTTCTTCTTTCTGCTACTCCATTTTACTGAGTCCTAGGTGCAGATAGCTACCATTTTATGCCATGTTCCTCACAGTAGTGAGTGAACTCTTGAGAAGTGTATTCACCTCCTCTATCTGATCTTAGACACTTTAGGCTTTTACAGTCTCTTTCTCCACTCGAGCCTTGTAGATTTTAAACATGTGAAATGCTTCTAATTTTTCTCTGAGAAAGAGTGTCCACATCATTCTTGAGAAATCATCTACAAAGAGCATGAAGTACCGGTCTCTGTAGTAGCTCTTTGTTCTCATCACACAAGTCTGTATGCACAAGATCTAGAACATTTTTAGTAGAGAAAGATTTACTGAGATGGAACTTGTTCCTATCAGTTTTCCTAACTGACAATCTTTGCAAATGCCTCTTTTAGGTTTTGTGATCTTAGGGAGTCCTCTTATTGATTTCTTCTTGCTCACTTTGACAATATTGTCAAAGTTTATGTGGCAGAGTCTCTTGTGCCATAACCAGCTATTGTCATCTTTGGTTACAAGGCAGATCTTGTTTGATTCTCCTTTGACTGATGCAAAGAGATAGGCTCCTTCCATTGAATCCAGGTAGAACAAGTTCTCTTTGCTCTATCTATCAGTTGTAATATCAGCTCCAGATTGATTTTTGACAACACAAGAACCTTGTCTGAATTCCAATAGGAATCTTTTTTTGTTTAGTTGTGCAACGCTCATTAAGTTGTACTTGAGTCCTTCTACCCAGTACACATCTTCATAGACAACATCATTGTTGAGTGCAATAGAACCTTTACCTGTGATAGCATAGGGAGAATTATTTCTGAAGGTTACTGATCCACCATCATTGAGCTTCAAATTGACGAACTTGTTCTTATCACCAGTCATGTGGTGAGTGCATCCACTGTGAATGATCTAATCATCATGCTAATGAGCTCTTGAGATAAGTGTCATTTCACTTACCACTGGGTTCTCTTCTGTTATTGCAACAAATGCAATTTCTGGATCTTCGGAGTCTTTAGATTCATTGTCTATGACTCCTTCTGCAAGATAGCGCTCATTCTTTTCTTTATTCTTGAACCAGTTGCTCTTGTCTTTGTTGTCATTGTCTGGACATCTTGCAGCAATATGTCCTATCTTATTGCAAGAGAAACATTTTAGAGGAAGCTTTCCTTTATACTTCCCTTTTCCCCTGGGAAATCTCCTAGCGATGAGTGCTTCAAACTCATCTTGCTCCATCTCTTCTGAGAGAAAATTATCAACAATATTATCAATTTTACCGGTAGAGCAGTTACCGGTTTCTCTTCCCTTTTTGGTGGAAGAGGTATTGACAGAAGATTTAAAGGCTACTTCTTGAATGGGTAAGCTATTATCAAAATTACTCAATTCAAATGCAGTCAACTTACCGATTAGGGAGTCTAGAGTGACTTGATCTGTGGTCACCAATCTAAGCTCTT
The DNA here is from genome assembly GCA_027943335.1 of Chamaecyparis obtusa. Taxonomy (NCBI): domain Eukaryota; kingdom Viridiplantae; phylum Streptophyta; class Pinopsida; order Cupressales; family Cupressaceae; genus Chamaecyparis; species Chamaecyparis obtusa. The sequence goes on from BSBK01012322.1 coordinate 691,810, forward strand.
GAATGGTAGAGATTTTGATGGCATACTGAGGTCTGAGCATTCTCATTATTTTGTTGACCACCTCCTCTTCACTGAGTTTTCCTCCAGTGTTTTTGATGGAGTTGATCACTTCTTTGATTCGGTTGATGTATTGCTCAATGTCTTCTTCTTCATTCATCCTCATGTCATCATACTTTCCTCTGAGGCTCTCAACCTTAGCTCTTTGTACGTTTGGGTCACCTCCATAAACTAGTTTCATCTTGGCCCACATCTTGTGAGTTGTTTCCAAGTTTTCAATCTCAGCATAGACATAGTCAAGCAGACTACTGGCTATCATATCCATGACAGTCGTGTGCTCTATCTTGATCTTTAATTCATTAGGAGTTAAGGTACCAGCGGGTTCACTGTAATCGGTGGTTACATGAGTCCAATATTGATCTCTAGTGGTCTTCATGTACAACTTCATTCTGCTGCACCACAGGGTAAAGTTTTCCTTGGAAAACTTTGGTCCTTCCTTTCTCATCATCTTGACTTTTTCTTTATGTGGTTAAGCAGTAAAGAAAAGAAACCAGAGCTCTTATACCAATTGACAGTCCCAATTGGTGCTGAGAGGGGAGGGGTGAATAAGCACCTATTAAACTTCTTCTTCTAAATCTAATGAAATATACTTCAAATTGTAAGAAAAATGGATTCAAGCATAAAAGTAGCATCAAGAAATCAATCCACAATTTGACACTAGATTTATCACGTGAAAACCCAAATTAGGTGAAAACAACGATGTGAGGAGACCTCACAAATTATGCACTCTTCTGAAGTGCGCCTTGTTAGAAGCCTTCCTTGTTAAAAGATTACAACGCACTATTAGACGCGACCCGGTTAAGGGATTTGATACAATAATGCCGGTTAGTGTTTGCCTAGTTAGAGGACTTAAAACACTTGAAAATATGTCACCCGATTAAGGGATTTAATACAAGGGACCTAATAAAGTCCACCCAAAATAATGGGATTTAACTAATGTAATTGTTAGAAAATAATAGAAGGATTGACCTTTTACAAATGGCTTTGCATAGCCTAATAAGATCTTTATTATACTCAAATGAGAAGCATCACCGGTCACCCCTGGTATGTTCTCCTTTACTGTTGTGCTTCTCTGCACACTCTTCTCTCTTGTCTTCTCTTTTCTATTCACCTTAGGTTCTTCAATGTATAGGTTCACTCTTTTCTTTGGTAGAATGAGGGCAACCTATATTCTTAATAGTGAGAAGAATATATAGAGTCCTTGCCCTAATTGCGCTTCTCATGCATGACCTAATTACAGATCTCCTTCGGATTCATCACCCAATGGAGTATTAGTTCACTAAGGAAACATTTGATGCATGCCCCTGCTTTATCTATTTTATGAAAAAAATAATAGATGTGTGTCAAGCACCTTTCCTTCGCATGAGATAACTCCATGTTTTAAAGCCACAAACTTCAGCTTTAAAATCTTCGAACGCGCATGAAACTGATCACCATGTTAACTCAAAGTCTTCCGAATTTAGTGCAGTAAATCTTGGTCAAAGAGTTGGTTAAACAGGTAGTTGACTATGACTTCCCCAGTTCATCTTATCATACTGAAGTCTTCTCTTGATCGTTTGAGATCCTTAGGTTGAGAACAGGTAAGAACTTTGATCTGTTACCTTTCCTTCCACTGCTTACCAGTTGCACCCTTCCCTCGGTTGCATTATCGATACTAGTTGTGTCGTTTCCTTGGTTGAATCCTTTCCTCAGTTATATCATTTCCTAGGTTGTCGATGCACTTTGCTTAGTGACCGAGGTTGCTCTTGATGAGAAAATATAGTCTCTTTTATAGTGTCATCGATTGCCATACCAGTCTCTTTACATACAGATCCACTGTTGGTGTCCTCCTTCGATCCTTAGAGTGAGATGTCAATACACCTCCTTCCTTTTTCCTCTTTTGCCAATCAATGACAATACTTAATTTTCATGTACCAGTAGCAAGCTTACTGATTACCATCTCTTAATGCCAACAAATAATTTAGATTATGAGGAGATTGGATTTGTTGCTATTAAAGATGAACCAGTACATGAGGAAAAGGCTTTATTATCACATGTTTATAAGAAATCTGAATGGATTATAGATAGTGGTTGTTCACATCATATGAATGGAGACAAAAACAAGTTTGTTAAATTAGTGAAGTATGATGGTGGTGTTGTAAGGTTTGGAGACAATCTTCCTAAACCTATCATAGGAGTAGGATCCATTACTCTGGATGGAAAAACTAATATTGATAATGTACTACTTGTTGATGGACTTAAGCATAACTTGTTGAGTGTTAGACATTTGATGGACAAAGAGTTTCAGTTACAATTCAATGATGGTAAATGTTTTATCAGGAGTGAGGCAAAAAAGTTGATTGCAACCGGTACTAAATCTAGAGGTAATGTATTTAAATTAAATACATATGGAGCCTCTTGTTTTGTTGCGAAGGTAGATGTTAGTTGGTTATGGCACATAAGGTTTTGTCATGTTATTTTTTATAATATTGTGAAGGCAAATTTGACTAATGCAGTAAGAGATCTACCGAGGATTGTGAAACCATCTAACACTGTATGCAGAGAATGTGTTATGGAAAAATAGACTAGAAGCAATTACAAAAGAAAAGCATATACATCAAAAGGAAAGTTGGATCTGGTACATATAGACCTATGTGGACCTACAAGGACAAAATCATACTATGGTGAAAGGTATTTCATACTTTTTGTTGATGACTTTTCTAAAATGATGTGGGTTACTTACTTAAAAGAGAAATAAGAAGCATTTGATAAATTCAAGATATTCATTGCAAAAGTAGACAATGAATCAAGTTTAAAGATAAAATATTTGAGATCAGACATAGGTGGAGAGTTTACTTCAGACTTATTCAATTCATACTGCAAAGAGCATGGAATACAAAGGAAGACATCTGCTCCTAGAACTCCACAACAAAATGGGATAGCAGAGCGAAGTAACATAACTATACTTGATGTTGCAAGGACAATGTTGCTTGAAGGAAATGTATCTCATATGCATTGGAGAGAGGCTATTGGGACATCAGTGTACACATTGAACATAGTTAAAATTAAAGAAGGTACAAGTAAGACTCCTTATGAATTATGGTTTAATCATACTCCTACTGTAAAATATTTCAGAATATTTGGCAGTAAGTGCTACATCAAGAGAGATGATGAGATAAGAAAGTTTGATGCTAGTAGTGATGAAGGAATTTTCTTGATTATTCCACTAAGAGCAAGGCTTACAAATGTTTCAATCTGAGATTAAGGAAGATTATTGAAAGTAACAATGTTAGAATAGATGAAAGGTTTCAAATACAAGAGAGAATGTATGACTGTAATTAGGTAATAGATATCAAACAGGCTGCTACTGCAGAAGAGGAAGAAATTGTTGAGGCTGAATGTGAAAATGAAGCTTGTGATGATGACACAAATGAAGCTACTAAGATTCCTAAGACTCCAAGGTATGTAAATAAAAATCATCTAGAAAAGAAAATTATTGGTAATACAAATCAGGGAGTATTGACTAGATCAAAGGCTAGAGAAGAAATTTGTTTGATTTCTCAAGTTGAACCAAAGACTACAGATGAAGCTTGTAGAGATGAATCTTGGATAAAAGTTGTGAAGGAAGAGTTAGACCAAATAAAGAAGAATAACACTTTGGAAATTGGTTCCTAGACCTAAGAACAAAAATGTGATAGGAACTAAATGAGTTTTCAAAAACAAAATAAATGAAGGAGTTGTAGTAAGAAAAAAAGCAAGAATGGTATGTAAAGGATATTCACAACAAGAAGGCATAGATTTTGAAGAGAAATTTGCTCCTGATGCTAGAATAGAAGATGTGAGATTATTCTTGGCTTATGTTGCACATAAGGACTTCAAGGTATATTAGATGGATGTAAAATATGTATTCTTGAATGACGATTTTGAAGAAGTGTCTATAGAACAACTCGATGCATTTCCTTTATGCAAAGATGGAGACATGGTATGCAAGTTGAAGAAAGCTCTGTATGGGCTGAAGCAAGCGCCAAGGGCTTGGTATGCAAGGTTAGACAAATACTTACCTTGGCTTAGATTCAGAAAAGGTAATACTAACAATAATTTGTATTTAAGAACTAGTGAAGATGGAATTTTGATAATAGAAATCTTTGTTGATGATATTATCTTTGGAGGCAATGATGATCTATGTGAGAAATTTTCTAAAGAAATGGAAAATAAATTTGAGATGTCGATGATAGGCGAAATGAAATTCTTTCTTGGACTGCAAATGACTCATAATAAGGATGGCATTTTTATTTCTTAGACCAAATATCTTAAAGAAATGCTAAAAAGTTTGGAATGGAAGACTGTAAACCAGTTGGTACACCCATGGTGACTGGTAATAAGTTGATAGTTGATGATGAATCAAAGTGTGTTTTTCATACCAAGTACAGATCAATGGTTAGAGGATTACAATATCTGACTCACACCAAACCAGATATTGCTAATGTTGTTGGGATTGTGGCTAGATATCAGGTAGAACCTAAAGAGACACACCTAGCTGTTGTGAAAATGATATTAATATATATGAAAGGAACAATGGACTATGGCTTATGGTATGATAAAAATGATAGCTTTGAACTTCATGCTTATACTAATGCTGATTGGGCAAGAAATATTGATGACAGGAAGAGTACTAGTGGTGGTGTATTTTCCTCGGGAAAAAGTTGGTTGCTGCTATTAATTGCACTCAAATTGTTTGGATGAAACAAATGTTGAAGGACATTGGAATAACTTTTGATGAGCCTATGGTTATCCATTGTGATAACACCATTACAGTGAATATGTCCAAGAATTCGGTGATGCACTGTAAAACTAAACATATTTCTATCAAGTATCACTTCTTGAGAGACAAGGTGGCAGAGAAGGAAATAAAGTTAGAATATATTAGCACAAAGGAACAAATTGTAGACATCTTTACAAAACCGTCGCCAAAAGATACCTTTGAATATCTTTGAGGTATGCTTGGGGTTCAGGCCCCTCCTAGTTAGAATTAAATGATGCAGGGATGCATCAGTCTAGAGGTTTTCAGAGCCTTATCATATTCTGGACTGGATGTAGGGATCTACTCCTTAGGGGGAGTGATGGTGGAAGAAAGGTGTTGATAGTTATTGACTTATGGCACTCTTTGCCATTGTTGTCAAAGGGGGAGTGTTGCTATGAGAAAACCCTTACTGTCTGGGGAGATTGTATGGAGGTGTAGTATGAGAGTACTGTTTGGTTACAAAACTTTAGATTTATAAAACTTTGGGTTAATGGATATTCCCATATGTTGACATCAATGCCAAAGGGGGAGATTGTTGGATATTGCTAATGCATTGGGAGGTGATTGATACATTTAATATGTTTAATCACTACGTTGAGTAATGGTGGAGCTGTTGTTGTTGTCATTAGTGTTTTGTAACTGATGTCAACATATATTTCTGGGAAGAAGACATGTTGGTTACTACAGTGTACGGACACTGTATGGATGTTTTAGAACGTGCAAAGTCAGATAAGAGTATAGGAAGATGTTGTGATCTTATATCCAAGATCGCATCATGTAATGTTGCATATTGGATGAGTTACAAATGTTTTGGTAAAGATTGGTCACTGGACACTGACAATGGAAGCTGACAGAGTGAGTCTCTGTGTTTGTGGTATAGTTTTCAAAAGGTATTGATTTAGTGTATGCAAGCTTAAGGGATGACAGAAAAGGTACTAGAGAATGTTCATTGGTTAGCGCAAGGTACGAAATGTTGGATGATGTCAGCTATGGCGTGTGATCTGGAGAAGACGTATTTGTGAGCTGACTTGAGAGATATATCGTGCATTTTGTTTGGTGAATATGGATCGTTGTAATGTAATCATTGTATAATTGTTCTAGATATCGTGTGTATCTTAGCAAGGGTTTATATAATTGTTTATGTAATTAGGAAAGCCTAATCTTCCGACCTGATCATGTAGAATGTAATAGGGTATATATGTAAGATCTTTTCCTTAGAAAAGATATGGATGAGATGTATGTGATGTAAAGGTGATTGTGAAAGGTGCGAGCTTGTGTCTGTTGGATGTAGAACAGAGGATTACTAGTGTACTTCATTGGAATTGATCAAGCAAAGGAAGTTGTTGTCAAACTGTTCAAAAGATTGTGTATTTCTTCATATACACTTGTGTTGCGAATAGTGAGTTCTGAAGGTGGATTTAACCTTCTTTGGGAAATGAGCCCACCCTTCATTCTTGACTCCTAATAGGGTCTGTCCTCTAACAAGGACTATGTACTGTAATGTTTCAATAAGCTCATAACAAGGCTAAATCTTCTAACAAGGATACTATACTCTCAGTACATCATTTGTGGGTGCTAATTGCCACAAGGGTTTTTACCTTTAACAGGTTTCTCCGATACCAAAATATTGTGTTGTGTTGGCATTCATTATGTTCATTGGATTTGATATTACTGCTATTCAAAGTTTAAAGTTTAATAATCTATCATACAAATGATTGCCCCCTCCCCCTCCCCTCTCAATTGTATTGTGGACTGTTATTCCTAACAGATTTGATTGTCACTAAATTGACCGAAAGATATATACAAACTGAACTTTAGATTGGCCAAGCATTCAAGCGTTGCATTGATAGATAGAGAATTGATTACAAGTAGTGCTCGTTTACTAGTATCAATACATCATTTGTGGGTGCTAATTCCCACAAGGGTTTTTACCTTTAACAGGGTTTCCCCAATACCAAAATATTGTGTTGTGTTGGCATTAATTGTGTTCATTGGATTTGATATTACTACTATTCAAAGTTTAATAGTCTATCATACAACTGATTCCCCCCCCCCCTCTCACCCGCCCCCCCCTCAGTTGTATTATGGACTGTTATTCCTAACAGATTTGATTGTCACTAAATTGACCGAAAGATATATACAAACTGAACTTTAGATTGGCCAAGCATTCAAGTGTTGCATTGATAGATAGAGAATTGGTTACAAGTAGTGCCAGTTTACCAGGTTTTCACCACTTGGACAAATTTTCTATTTTTGCTACCAAGGCGCCTATTTACCAGGTTTTCACCAAGATAGTTTTTCTCTTTTTCAATTTTTTTTGTAATTTTATTTTTTTCTCTTTTTTTCTTTGATTCACGAAGGCACTTGTTTGCTAGGTTTTCACCAAGATGGTCATTTTTTAAAGAATTTTTCCATTGTTTTTGAATTTTCTACTTTCCACTATTTTCAATTTTTCTCAGGATCAATATTTGTTGTTTTTGAATTTCTTCAGGAACAATATTTGCTATTTTTTGAATTTTTTTAGGAACTCTTTTTGCTGTACATGTGCTACCTCAAGAATGTCAGGCATAAAACCATTTTCAATGGAGAGTATTTACCGGATCTAATAGGACATATCCCTCAGGTGTAGTCAATTGATAAGCTCCTGATCCAAACAAAGGGACCCATCCAGTTGGGTTCAAACTTTCCCTTTTACTCTCGATGTTGTTGATTCTTCATATTTTCTCTTAAGACTAGGTCTCCCACCTGAAATATTTTTGGATTTACTTTCTTGTTGTAACCTCTTGACATCCTCTTTTGGTAGACTTTGAGATGATCAAACGCTTGTTGTCTGCACTCATCTAACAGTTCTAGCTCTTGTAATTGAGAGATTTTGTAGTCCTCATTAGTGACTAGATTTTTCAATGACATCCTCAGTGATGGAATCACTACTTCAATCGGCAATACTACTTCATACCCTTATAACAATGCAAAAGGAGTTGCTCCAGTTGGTTTTCTAATGCTGGTGTGATATGCCCACAATGTTGGATTTATTTGCAAGTGCTAGTCTCTTCCTGATTTGCTGACTATTCTATGCAAGATCTTTAAGATTATTTTGTTTGATGCTTTAGCCTGTCCATTACCTTGAGGGTAATAGATTGAGGAACAATGCTGAGTGATTTTGAATTGCAGACATAAGTCATTCATGTCTTTTATTTTGAATTTCCCTCCATTGTCAGTTACAATTCATGAGGGTATCCCTATTACAAGTAGTAGTTGTCGTTGCACCAAAAGATCGACCTATTAATGCTCGATACAACCACTAGACTTATAGAAGACACAAGAGGCGGTTAAGCCATGTCACGAATCCCGAGGGGAGCGCTGACTATTTTGCCAACAATCTCCCCCTCAACGCTACCCGAGGGGATCCGAACCTGTGACCAAGCTCTGATACCACTTGTTACAAGTAGTAGTTGTCGTTGCACTAAAAGATCGACCTGTTAATGTCTGATACAACCACTAGACTTATAGAAGACACAGAAGGCAGTTAAGCCATGTCACGAATCCCGAGGGGAGCGCTGACCATTTTTCCAACAATCCCATATCTACAAATGATGTAGTTAAGGATAAACATTGGGACTTGTTTGCTTATGGCATTGACTAGTGGTAAAGCTTCAACCCAGTTTGTAAAGTACTCAATTGCTGTAATGATATACTTATGTTGATTAGATGAGTTTGGTTAAATATTTCCTAATAGATCAAAGGCCCATTGTTGAAATGGCCAATGTGTAATGAATGGAATTAACTCCCTAGATGGAGCATGTATCAAGTTTCTGTGGACTTGGCATTTCTTGCATGTCTTGGCATATTGAATAGCATCATTTTCCATTGTAGGACAGTAGTATCCTACTCTTAAGTGTTTCTTGGTTAATGAAAAGCCATTCGAGTGAGACCCACACACACCTTCATGTACTTCCTTTAATGCACAACTTGAGTCTTCATTTTCTAAACATCTAAATAGCTTACCATCTATAACACGTCTATACAAGTTGTTAGCAATGATTAAATTAAATTAAATTTAAATTTAAAAAAATTAAAAATTAAAAATTATTTTCAAATCCATATGGTCAAATATGATGTCGCATCAACAAATATGATGTCGCATCAGCATGTTTTTCTGTAAAAGTGTCCAAAATTATCCCAAAAGGTAATAAGACCAATAGGAGTGCATTGTAATATTTAAATTCTGTTGATGTGGCATTACATGATTGATTGTTTTCTGAAATTTAGAGGAATTTTTTTTTGGATAAACATTGATATGACATTTTTAATGCACCAATATAAGATATATTTTATCCACCTACTATAACATATCTTGGTGCCCCTATCACCTATTGATCCATCTCCCCTACTAGACATAATGTTAGACTACACTTTATAGACAACCACCATTTATTACATATAATAGTGATATAACAAGCATAGACATTGAAATATGTACCATTCAATTCTCTCAAACTTCATGTATTCATTCTTCAAATTTTCAGACTTCAATAATTCAATTCAGATCATTGAGCTTAGGGTTATCTGATCAATACTTTGAATCCTTTTATCACCTCCAAATAGGATACAAACTCGTTGGAAAGCTCTGATCAATACTTTGAATCCTTTTCTCACTTCCAAATAGGATACAAACTCGTTGGAAAGCTTGAATAAGAGCTTCTTGTTTGGATCAGTTACTGATATACATTTCTAATGAAATGGCATTGAAAGCATTTCTAATGTAAATGGCATCCACAAAATCACATTAACAATCCGTACCATTGAATTTCCTAGAGTCCGTTGACGCTTAAGTTCTAGATCCCTTTAGTGGGGAGTATCTTGATAAATAAGCCTATAAAAAAGCCTGGAGGGAAAAACCAAACCGGCCTAAGAATGGCCAGAAACAACAAATTAGCACATTAACAGATTAACAAAAGTATGAGTTTGAAAGAAACTTTATCAAAAACAACACGAAAACAGTAAACAAAACTTAAGGGGAAAGATGTCCCCAATCCTCAGTGAGGAATTTGTACATTTCATCATATTTTCCCAAGTTGACATAATATTCCATGCTTCTTCAACTCCAAATCCTCAAGGACCGACAAAGTGGTGGCACCGTGCATAATTTGTATTGAACCTCATCTTACTCTTCATCGTTTTTCTCCATTTCTTCCATTTTGGTCTTTATCTTCTCCATCTCTTTTGCAATTTGGGTACAAATCTCACATTGTTGTTGATCCATAACAAGGGCTTCAGTTAATTCTCGATCACAATATAGGAGGCCTTGGGCAAACCCTCAATCTCTGAGTTGAAAGTTGAAAGCAAGAACATTCATCTCATTGAACAAGCTACTACCTTCAACCCTCATGGAGGGAGGCTCAGAAGAGCTATCAACAGTTAATTTTCCATCTTCAAATATACCTCCGTCCTGCTAAGACTCACTCGATAATTTTGCCTTACAGGTTAGGATGCTGCACTGTGACTGGTCTGATTGATCTTATAATACTCATGCCTTATATATCCTGCTTCGGGTTCATCCCTTTGTCCTTCTGATCAGCCACACTTTGGGGTTGATTGTCTTGAGGGTAAATAGGGTCGTCCAAGCAAATTAGCTTGAACCCTCCTGCACTTTCTCACCATCCGAATTATGGAAAGCTTTGGCTTTTTTACCTTTCTTTTTGTATAACTCTCCTTCCCAATTTCTTTTCTCGAACCCCTTGTTAGAATCCTGTTTGGGAGCAAACTTTGAGGGAGCAAACCCAATCACAGCATCATCCTGGTTTTTGGTTTTAGATTCAGGATCCATGGTAGGGGATTTGACCTTTATGGGAGATTTGGCCTACACAGTTGTTTTGACTTCTACCATAACCTTCCTCCTCTAGTTTACCCTTGAACTTCACCAAATTTTTATTTGTAGAAAGAGGGTGTTCGGACGAAGGCCCCGTTAAATTATGGACGCGGCTATGCTCATGATAGAATGCACCTTTGATCAAATTTGAAAAATCCGAAAGCACAACAGATTTTTGTGAAATTTTCAGTATCTATTCTTCATGATCTGCATGTTTTGAATCGAAAACATCCAAAAAATTTCAAAAAAAAATCACTACGTTTTCACACTTCTCGAAAAAAATAAATTGTTTTGGGTCCATTTTGTCAAGAGCATAGCCACCGCCTTAAATTATGGGGTCGTTTTCACTTATCCATGAGAAGGCGGGGAGGCAAATTTTCAACAACAATGCTAACTTCAATAGACTTAGTAAGAAAAAGAGAAAGGTGGAAATGATAGAGGCACAAAATGAGACCCTACTTCAAAGGAATGACCAGCTTATTGGAGTTTTCGAAATGAAGAGCCTTAGCTTCCTTAATTGAATTATCCAAAGAAACAAGAATAACGGGAAGCTTATTAACAATTTATATTGAAAGTGATTCAACAAAGCAAAGTGTTTTTGTACACTTAAAATGAGCTAGTGTAAAATACCTAATGAGGAACCGACAAAACTAGTTCCATGATGTCAAAAGCTTTTGAAAATCAAAACCATAGAAGCATAAATTGTTTGGGGAATAAATCAGCAAACTAGAGTAGGATTTTTTGAGAAAATCAACAAAAAAATGGAAAAAAAATAAGATTTGCAAAAAAAATGAGAAAATTTGAAGAAAAACAGTCAATAACTACTTTTTTCAAATTAAAGGACACCGAAGCATCGATAATAGAGGACTTATATAAATGATTCAAAGCACTTACACAACCCCCTCCTAATATATTTTTAACTGGAAGACTCAAAGTTTTAACATTGATTTTGTTTGTATTGATTTCAATCAAGCTATTATTTGGAAAAACACCAAAATATGATGTGGGCTTTCTTATTTTTTTAAATCAGAATGAAACTTTCTTTGCAAAATATTGTCAATAAAAGAAAATCAACATATTCATATAAGTAGAATTCATTTTTTAGAATTCTCTCAAGTTCCTTTTAATATATATACTCAACAAACAATTATATACAAAAATGGCATCATATACAAATATGTTAAGTGATATATACATATATATATACCAAAAAAGCTTTATATATGTTGAACTTAGAGACTGAATTGTTTAATTTTATTTTTAGTGGAGTTTTAAATATCTGGTAATTTGATTAATTGTAAGAACTTATGTCATAATTGATAGGCTTATAATTATTATTATAATTTTTTTTGTTTTCTCCAACATAAATAAGGCAAAACTTTGTTACCTTGCTCTTTTAGATCATATCGCAACAAATAAATAAGGCAACTTTGGTACGATCTTCTTTTGTTTCATATTGCAACAATTTAAATAATTAAAATTTATACAAACAAAATCAACGTTAAAAAAGAAATAGCATCAATCAAGCTATACAATATATTCAATGTAGAAAGAGAACAAAATTTTGTTTGTAATCACCTATCTCCCACGCTAATTCCCAAATCTACAACACTTCACGACTTTGCAACACCTTCGAGCCAACTTTCATGGTTGTGTCTTCATTGTTGCGCGTTGATTTCATAGAGAATCACGTCACATTTTTGCAAGTTTTTCCCATCAATGTTGCTTTTAGGGTTTCTACTAGTTTCTTGCAATTTTTTTGTTGATTAAGTGTCGCTTTTTGCCAATTAATCGCCTGATAAATCGCAAAAAGAGCATTGAAAGTCATTGACCAAAAAAACCTGATTTTTTTGAAAAATAAAACATTGCACATGCTGACTTCAGATTATCACATATAGTAGCAATTTTTTGCCATTTTCTGCTTTTATGCTAATAATATACATTAATAATCAATAATAATTTAAATTTTGAAACTACTTCATAATATTAATTATAAACAATAGGGGTTCATTGCTTTTGTGTTAAAGAGCCATCTATAATAGTACATAATAGTTATAATTTTAAAATTAGTGTATATTATTAATTATATATTTGATCTCAACAGAAATCATGGGGCGAGGCATGCAGAGAGCTTCAGACATATTGAAACTGCGATTTAGAACAAATTCATTAGTTGCTTTGATACTATCTCATATCCACCCCACAATTTAGTATGATTGAAGCCCTTTCAAATTTCGTTGATGACCGTCATTGCTCCTCCCACTCCTTTGTTTAGAGTTTTTTAGAGGTTCGAAAGAAAACTAAAGGGACAAAATTACAAATTTTTTCCATGCCGATTCCGCATTGACTTTGCTTTTTTCGTAGAATCAACCCTTTTGTTTTTTTTGAGTGATTTGTAAATTTCGTAAGTTTTTTATGTAGGTTTTTACAATGATCTTTTATGTTTTTTTTGCCATTTTTTAGGTATTTGAATGTGCTTTAAAGGTAAAAAGGTCATTGAAAATCAGGTCAACGATTGGTCAACAATTTTTTCATGAATAGGGATTTCAGTTGGCTCTAGGATTCAGGATTAATTGGGTTTAATTGAGTTTTTTCAGATTTTTGCTTCTATGAGATTCAAAACCATTATGGCTCTTAACTGGTTCTTCGCCCTCTTTAAAAAATTTCTCCGTACTCTCAATATTTGGAGCCTTACTCTATCGTTGGACTTCTCTCCTCTGGAAACTCATCACAGTAGCTTTGCTAGTGACTTCCACATAAATTCAAAGCTCGCACCTCCTAATTAGACATACCTTTTGTAAATTGAAAGATTTTGGTCATAATCCTTAAGCTATTCCAAAATAGGAAGCAATGTCACCCTTACTGCAAACATACCAAAGAGTACCATCCTTCTTCACTTCTTCACAAGAGTCGGGATCAGTGTGAACCATATCTCCCCGCATTATAACACAACTAAGAGGCTTGAAATGAAGCGAAGCGAGCCAAAAATGTAACAGACGTGTTATTGCGAGAATCCAAAGATTTCTGCAGCCAAATAAAATGTCACCTAAGCCAGCACATTCGAGCAACTCTAATGATGATTGTGGAATCACCAAAATCCCACCCATCAAGCATGCAATTTTGATGGTCCATATCTTGGCTATGTTAATAAACCGCTTACTTGGATATTTCACAAAAAAGAATTAAATTGGGAGTTAAGTAAAAGATCACAGATATTTCTACACAAATATTTGCTCAGCACATTTAACAGGAATATCTTTCACCTGTTGTAGATTTGTAACTTTCCACTCTTGCAAAAGAAAAATAACATTTGAATTAGATCATAAATCATGGACATTTCCAAAGACTACAGTATCTGATATGCCAAACTGTTTGAAATTCGAGATTTGTAATCTTGTTTGTTATACACGAGGAAAAATGGCCTTTTCTATATGGTCTCCAACTAGAGAAAGAAAACCTATAGACTATAAACTTGCAAGGCTCAGATGATAACTAGGTATAAATACAAAGGATCTGATTATCTGTGGATAGATGAAGACCTAAAAATTTGAACAGGTTCACTGCTGGCATTTTCCATAAAACCAAATATATGATTTCAAGTCACCAAGATGTAGCCTGTGTTGTCAAGATTGAGCCCTCTAACCCAATTAACAAGAGATAAATCCCTACGAACCTAACTATTTTCTAAGACAGATTTTGAGCTAAGTTTTAGTACAACTATTTTACCAAGTGTCCATTCAAACTTTTGTTGCCTCGATCAACAAAAGTACTTCACAGGATATATAATAGTTATTCTATAGGTCATTTGTTCGTGACTTTATACTTCTGCCAATCAAAGGAAACAATCAGGAAAAAACCAAACCAGCCAAAGAAATCATTATTTCAAGACTTAGCTCTAGTGCTTTAGATGTCGTCTCAAGAATATAATTACCAATTTAGCAGATACGTTAACACTGATTAAATTTTTATTTATATTACTCAGATGTGTTCTTTACAAGGCTATATGCATACTGCACAAGAGCCTACCGTGATTGGAAATCCTTACCACAGTCATCCACAAAATATGCTAATGCTGAATTCTGCTGAGCTTCTATCCAGTTGAATTTCTGTTGTGCCTTGAGCTTCATCCTGTAAACTATTTCATCGCCCATGTTGCATTGTGACTTCTGTACAGCATATGCTCATACTTGAAAAGGTTGAATTATTCTAATCTGTGATAGATTCCTCTACAATTTCACTCCTATCTCCACGTTCTCCAAGTCTTTCATTAGAAGCCATGGTACCATGTTGCAAAGATATAGGAGGCGATTCATGCACAAAATCAACATATTTGTTCTTATTGCGACTGTGCCTCCTACCTGGCTCAGACATTCTGCTATCCATCATCACATTATCCAATCCTTGTTCATCTTTGTTTGGCTTGTTGTTATCTCTCTTGCCTATTGTTGTTGATTTTAGCAAAAGAACTTGCTTGCAGAAACAAATAGTTAAACTTAAAAGAAAAATGTAGAAAGCTAAAGTATACCATACACAAAATGTCCATTTCCATTTCCGAGAAAACTCTTTAATCCAAGGCAGCTGAGAGCGAATATCAATTTCAGCAGAATATAATTCAGGCAATCCTGATGTCAATGCTTTTGGTTGCAATATTATCTTCACACTTTCTGTTGGGATATTCTTCTCCTGGTAATCAATGAGGTGAATTACCAGAGTCTCGGTTTCTCCAAAAATACCCATCAATAGAGGAAGACTCGTTAAAAACGTTTTAGCAAGCTGAATTGGGGCACTCCTGAAAGGCAACATACATGGTTGGCTAGATCGGGCAAGAACCTTATCATCACTGGAAATGAGCTCTGACATTACCTGAAAAGAATATCAAAAAATGTATGGCTTAATATCAGTGTACTAATCAAGGTTTCTATGTAAGAACTATATGCGTTCAAATCAAGCATTTGCCCTTGCTAGAGGTTAACATATAGTAGCAGCTTAATACAGTTGATATATGTTTCGCTTTGTATGCTAAAACCACTTTATTTGATTATAAATAGCTTAATCGTTGACCATGTTTCACATTTATATAAACCATAGCATAGAACACAACATATAGCCTAAGCAGATCATATTATGGTCCTCTATCAATTGTGGCTTGCAATTGATTGCAATTAATATAGTTGAAGCCTTTAACAAAATTGCAAATTATACTGAAAAGAAATACAATGTGCACCAATGCACCTTGTGTCCAAGAAATAGGTAGGGTTATATTCTGAATTGCTTAGATTTTAAAATCCCAACTGACTTATAAATAGAGATTACCTTGACTTTTTGAGCAGTCTATTCTACCTTCCTTCTGGACGACCCTTTTCCACATCTTGACTCCATCTCCTTCTAATATACTACCAATAAAACAGCCACCAATTGGTTCTGATGGGAAATCATTGACTCCATCGCAAAGTAATCACAGCTCAGAGGACACTTGTATTTCACTTTCAAAAACAGGACCTGGATGGCACCAAAATCTAGACATTCAAGCATATTTGGATTTCTTTCTATAAATTATGCAATTTCAAAATATGTCACCTTGTTTTGGGTATATATGCAAAATCTATGACTTCTGGAAGGTGGATGAAAAAATTGGATACTTTATCAATAGGATTATAGGGCAATTATGTAATCACCAGTGTAATTACAAAACTATGCTGAAAGAAGTTTTTCTGCAATGTCCCCTTTCTGAAATAGGATTTAATAATAAAAAATGATAATGAAATTAAAATATAAAAGAACAAAAATAAAATTTAATTTAAAAATATATAAGAATAAAATTAAAATATAACATAATTAAAATTTAGTCAATTTTAATGAATGGTCAAAAGTATGAAATGAAAAGTTGTGGCTCCCTCAAACATGAGACATAAAAGGGAAAAGTTCATTTGAAAGGGGATATGGAGGAGTGTTAAATCAGTACAAACTTATTATTCAAATTTGTTTTATTCTTATATATATATATATGTGTGGCTGAAAATATCTTATTCTAATAATATCACTGTT
Source organism: Chamaecyparis obtusa (assembly GCA_027943335.1). NCBI lineage: Eukaryota > Viridiplantae > Streptophyta > Pinopsida > Cupressales > Cupressaceae > Chamaecyparis > Chamaecyparis obtusa. The sequence goes on from BSBK01012322.1 coordinate 708,561, forward strand.
ATTTGCAGGAGAAGAAATCTGAATGTATGCAGATATAATACCCTTGTAATTCAAATATTGCTGATGGAGGAATATATATTAATACTGAGTTTGCTGTTTACTGTATACAACACTTATCAATTTCGGTGTCTTCTGATAAACAGTCTTACTCATGTTTATATGCTCGGTGATCTATGAATAGTCACGTCTATGATAGACATGACTCCTTGAGGAGTCACACCTATCATAGGCGTGACCAATAGTCACACCCGATAATGATTAATCTCAACGACTTGTTAATAGTCGATACTTTTCCAAGCAAATGTGCCGATTCAATATGCTGTTTCAACATGCCGATAATAACATGGATGCCGATATTAACATGTATGACGATACTAACAAATCGTAATCGGTCGATTACCATATAATAGTAATTGGCCGATTACTATCTGTTAGTAATTGGTTGTTATGATATCGAGTGTTATTTCATTTAAGCAGACAAACTTTAATTTGATCATGCCGAGAATACTGTGCACGACATAAGTCATATATATATATATATATATATATATATATATATATTTGTATTTTTACTCTTGATCGAAAGCATATGTTATATGAATTCTCTAAATGATATATGAATTTATCTTATCGATGCTATATGCAACAACACTCCCTCTTAGCTAGGGAAGATAAATCATATGTATCACATTTCTCATGATAATAAGTCTCACTTACCTTGTGAGGACAAGCATCACATAACACGTGATGACTTGTAAGGTGTGTGATGACTTGTAAGGTGTCACCTAGCTCATGGCACTAGTATATCACATAACTTGTGATAAATCTTCACATTTCTCGTGAAGACAATCATCGCATAACATGTGATGAGTATCACATAACTCACGATACTTAAGGATGATATGCTTGAGAATATCACATTCTCCTTATACATCCTAGTTATGGTATGTGCACTAACATTAAGTCACATAATGTCTACCACAAAAATTCATGGCACATCCATGAATGATATCAAGTCAACATGATATCAATATTACAAGATCGTCATCTTATAATATTTGAATACAAGTGTTCATTTCCAAAAGATCGTCACCTTTTAGAGATGAATACGGGAGGTGGAGCCCATAGAGTCATATATCAACACATGTGACAAAAGAAGTTTACACATTAAACATCTTATATATATCAGTAAGATTACAATGCAAATTACAATTCAATCATACTAAGACCTTTCCTAAAGTGTTCAACTTTGACTCGGGCAAGTGGCTTGGTTAGTATATCTGTTGTCTGATCTCATGTACTAATATATTCCAACTGAATCACATTCCTGTCCACCATGTCTCTCACATAATGATAAGGAATCTCTATATGCTTGGATCTGTCGTGAAATACTGGATTCACATAAAGTTTTATGCAACCTTGATTATCACAATGGATGACTGTAGGTCTTAGGGGCTTTCCGAATAATCCCACCAGTAGTTTTTTGAGCCATACTGCTTTTCTTGCAGCCATAGAGGTTGCAATGTATTCAGCCTCTGTAGAACTTTGAGCCACTAAAGACTATTTCCTGCATATCCAAGATATCATGGCGGATCCCAAACTGAAGCAACAACCTGAGGTACTCTTTCTATCAGTTACACTTCCTGCCCAATCAAAATCTATGAATCCATGTAGATTCAAGTCAACTTTTTCATATTTGAGTCCATAATTTAGAGTACCTTGAAGATATCTCATAATATGCTTTGCAGCCATAAGATGTATCTCCTTAGGCTCACACATAAACTGACTCAAAGTGCATAACAAATATCTCGTCTGGTATTAACCAGGAACATCAAGGATCCAATTATTTTCCTGTAGAGGATAGGATCTGCAGGTGGACAATCTGTTGCTGCCTCCTTTAATTTATGAACGTTTGTTTCCATGGGAGAAGCCATGGGTCTGCAATTCATCATACCAAATCTCTTCAGTATGTCCAAGGTATACTTTCCTTGACTAAGTACAATGTTGTCAGAGTTTTGCAAAACTTCAAATCCAAGAAAGTAATGTAAAAGACCTAAATCCTTCATTTCAAATTCTTTAGCAAGATCTTTCTTACATTGATCAATTAGGTGATCTTCACATGTAATCAATAGATCATCAACATACAAGATTAATATTAACAAATCAACTTTGCTTTGCTTGAAGTAGAGATTTGGATCTGCATCATTCTTAGAGAACCCCAGTTTCAAGAGATAGCTATCGATTATTTCATACCATGCCCTGGGGCCTGTTGAAGCCTATAGAGAGCTTTCTCCAATCTGCACATGTGAGATTCTGCAATATGAATTTCAAATCCTTCAGGTTGCTCTAGGTAGACTCCTTCCTCTATTTTCCCATTTAGGAATGTCGTTTTTACATCCATTTAATGAACTTTCCATCCTTTGGCTGCTGCAATGGCTAGAACTGCTCTGACAGAAGTATATCTAGAACAGGTGCAAATGTTTCCTCATAATCAATTCCTTCCTTTTGTGAGAAACCTCTAACAACAAATCTGGCTTTATTTTTCTCTATACTGCCATCTGCAACATATTTGATTTTGAATAGCCATTTGGATGACACAATAGATTTTTCTTTTGGCCTTGGCACTATTTCCCAAACATCATTTTTTAAAATGGATTGGTATTCTTCTGTCATGGCATCCTTCCATACTTGGTGTTGGAGAGCTTATAATGTAGTTGAGGGTTCAAATTTGGAGAGATCATTCATTAAGGCCACATAGCTGGAAAATCTACAGGGTATTTTACTTTCTCTAAAAGTCCCCGAAGGAGCTGCAAACTTCTTTGATTCTTCCACTGTTTTTGTGGCCCAAAGTGGTCTTTTCTTATGATTCTCTTGTGGTAGGTTTTGTACTTCATCTTCATCCTCTTCAGGATACTCCCTCTGAAACTCAGGAGCAGGATCCTCTTCCAAGTTTGAAGGTGGAGTGATATTTTCAGACTCAAAGGAGTTTTGAGCTCTTTTGAAAGCTAAATCCTCCTCAAATATTACATCTCTACTGAGTTCAATATTTCTATGTCCAAGTATAAATATTCTATAGGCTTTAGAAGTTTCACTATATCCAACAAAAATTCCTTTCCTTCCAAAAGGTTCTAGTTTTGTTCTTTTTTCTTTAGGTACATGAAAGTAAATAGGGCATCCAAATATTTTAAAGTGAGTGATATCTAGCTTTATACCTGTGAAAACTTCTTCAGGGGTTTTGTCTTCAATATGAGAGTGAGGACATCTATTTTGTATGTATACAGCGGTGTTGGAGGCTTCTGCCCAAAGATAGGTTTCTAAATTTTGATCAAGGAGCATGGCTTTAGTTGCTTCTACAATAGTTATGTTTTTCCTTTCTGCAACCCCATTTTGTTGAGGATTGTAAGGGATAGTGAACTCCCTCTTAATCCCCGCTTCTTTGCAAAATTCTCTAAAGATGTCTGAGGTATATTCCCTCCCATTATCAATTCTTAGGGTTTTTATTTTCTTTCTAGAGGTGTTTTCAGAAATGGATTTGAACTCTTTAAATCTCTTGAGGATCTCTTCTAATTCTTTACATCTGAGGAAGTAGATCCAAGTTTTCCAGGAGAAGTCATCAACAAATATTACATAGTATAGAAATCCTCCCATAGAAGGTACAGACACGGGTCGACATAGGTCAGAGTGAACTAGTTCTAAAACATTACTCGTTTTACTAGAACTACTTTGAAAGGAGCCCTTTGTATTTTTGCCTAGGGCACATCCCTTACATGTACTTGAATGATATTGTTTTAACTTAGGTAAGCCTGTGACAAATTTTTCCATGGAGGATAAGGTACAAAAGTTTAAATGTCCTAATCTTCTATGCCATATCTCGTTAGTCTACAATTTCATGAATTAGAGCAAGATTCGGTTTAGTACATACCTCGTACAAATAACCATTTATGTGCCCTAGGGTTATAGCCTTCTTGATAGAAGAATTCTTTGGCCATGCCAACACCCTGCTATCCATGAAGGTTACTTTGTACCCATTATCCTCTAGTGCAGATATGGAAACTAGGTTTCTTTTGATTCTTGGGACGAAAAGAACTCCGGTGAGTTGGATGGATATTCCTGACTTCAACTTAATGGTGCAGGTCTCGACACCTTTTACTGGATGTGCTGAGTCATCTCCGATGGTTACCTCTTCATCAATTTCTTCTATCATAGAGTCCAATAGTTCTTTGTACCCAATGATGTGTCTTGATGATCCACTGTCTATAATCCAGGTATTAGATTTGTTGGATACTTGATTAGAGAGGGCAGAGTAGAATGCATGTTTCTCTAAATCATGTTCTCTTTTATTTCTTTTCACTTTGGCAAATGTAGCTTGTTGTTTAATTCTATCAAGGCATCTAGTTGCATAATGTCCATATTGATCACATCTGAAACATTGAACATGAGAAACATCCCTCTTAGATGAACCTTTGTCATGATGGTCTTTCCTCTTCTTGAAGTGTTTCTTCTTTCCTTTCTTATGAGAGTTTACATTTAACACATGTAGATCTTTATCTATGTTCTTTTGTTTGATCCCTTTCTTGTTTTGTCTTGACTCTTCCTGAAGGCAGTCAGATCTTAGTCAATCAAAGTTGGCATATTTAGATCTTGCACTAATCCCTTGCACAAATGTTTCCCAAGTATTTGGTAGGCCATCTAGTGCAATGAGTGTCATTTCTTTACTCTGAATTACATATCCAAGTGTTGTTAATTCATCCCTTAGAGAAGATATTCTCATAAAGTATGCATTGATGGATTCTCCTTCATTGATACTTATATGATTAATCTCTCTTTTTAGGGCTAGGGTCTTAATAGCATTGTTTATTTCATATGTTCTTTCGAGTGATTTGAACATGCGATAGGCATGTCTCATATTTCATCAGAATTGGCACTATATGATCTCTAACAACATCAACAATGATCTTCATAGTCTTTTCATTTCCTTCAATCCAGATGGATCTTTTGGGATCATTTTGTGGCTCTTCTTTCTCCTCCTTTATGAAAGATTCAACTTTATTTTCTTTTAGAATCATCCTAATTCGAAATTTCCATGATGAGAAGTTGTTTCCTCCTTCAAGTCTATCCTCGAATCTGATAGCACTTGCCATAGAAATGTGATATATAATTTAATAATTGATATTGAATTTCTCAAGTTTGAGAGCTTAAAAGATCCTCCTTTACCAGTGCTCTATTACCATGTTAAATCAATACAAACTTATTATTCAAATTTGTTTTATTCTTATATATATATGTGTGGCTGAAAATATCTTATTCTAACAATATCACTGTTATTTGCAAGAGAAGAAATCTGAATGTATGCAGATATAATACCCTTGTAATTCAAATATTGTTGATGGAGGAATATATATTAATACTGAGTTTGTTGTTTACTGTATACAACACTTATCAATTTCGGTGTCTTTTGATAAACAGTCTTACTCATGTTTATATGCTCGGTGATCTATGAATAGTCACGTCTGTTGAATTTGTAGCAGCTGTAGAGACCCGACTGGTCCTCTTCCCGCCATTGCATTTGTGCCTTCATTGAGGTAGTTGCATTTGAGCACCTTCAGTTCATGTAACCGTCACCAACAGTCATATCCAGTTATCGTTACCTATGGCTGTCGTGATTGTTTCTAAGTTTGTGAATCGGCAATTACCGTTAATCGGTTTCACTACTTACGTAGTATGCATTTATGTGATCTACACCTGGCATGCCGTCTCTTGGTATCAGACAACCATCTCAACTGGTAACAGTAAAGTGGTGGCGCTTCACCTTGCTAGCTGTAACGCCTAAGCAAGGTGAAGCGTCATCTTACTCAATGCCTCATTCCCGAGTTGTGCGTATTCAGCTTCGCATGAGAATGATTAACACAGTATTACGAATGAAGGAGGTATTGTAGCGTGCATCTTAATGCAGGTCTGTGGTCGCCTTTGTTTTTACTGTGATTGCTCAATCAGTGAGCAGGCATGTTTTCCTAGGATTGCTCAAACAGTGAGCAGGTGTGTTTCCCGTGATTCCTCTACCTGCGAGCAGACGTGTTTCCTACGCATTGCTTTACCAGTCTATCAGAGGGCTCACGTCTTTCACTGTGTATTCGTGCATTCGATATGATTGCATTCCTTCATGCATGCTCACCATAGAGCCGCGATCTCATCCTTGCTTTCGATCAGTGAGGTTTTATTGATGCTATTATCTTTCCTTCGAGATTCACAATCTATTGTATTTCATACTTTGAATATTAATAAAAGAAGTACTTTTGTGGGCTGGGTTGTTTCCCTCTTTCTAGAGGGTTTTTCCCAGGGTAATTGGAGTGTGTTCTTTCAGTTTTATTTGTGTATCTTTCTGGTTCAAATTTAACATCGTCTATGATAGACGTGACTCCTTGAGGAGTCACGCCTATCATAGGCGTGACCAATAGTCACTCCCGATAATGATTAATCTCAACGACTTGTTAATAGTCGATACTTTTCCAAGCAAATGTGCCGATTCAATATGCTGTTTCAACATGCCAATAATAACATGGATGTCGATATTAACATGGATGCCGATACTAACAAATAGTAATCGGTCGATTACTATATAATAGTAATCAGCCAATTACTATCTGTTAGTAATCGGTTGTTATGATATCGAGTGTTATTTCATTTAAGCAGTCGAACTTTAATTCGATCATGCTGAGAATACTATGCACGACATAAGTCATATATATATTGATATATATACCAATATATATATATATATATATATATATATATATATATATTTGTATTTTTACTCTTGATCGAAAGCATATGTTATATGAATTCTCTAAATGATATATGAATTTATTTGATCGATGCTATTTGCAACAAGGAGGTAAGAAGGAATGAAAGATGTGAATCAAGAAAGAATTAATGGAAGAGAAAGAGGAATCAAAAGAAAATAAGAAAATTACTCCTTCAAAAAGCAAAAACGATGTAGGGTTGTGACTCTTCCAAAGGGTGGTAATTATGAAAGGTTGTGACTATTCAAAGGGCAGAAATGATGAAGGGTTGTGACTCTTCTAAAGGGTGCTAATTATGAAAGGTTGTGACTCTCTCAAAAGGCGGCAATGATGAAAGGTTTTGACTCTTTCAAAGAATGGTAATCATGAAAGGTTGTGACCATTGAAAAGGGTAGACATGATGAGGAGGTGTGACTCTCTCACACATTGGAAGATATAAATAGGAGAAGGTTTCATCTGAGGACATCCAAGGGAGATCAATTTGGGGAGTAATATATTATTCTCAAAGGAAACAATGAAAAGTGGTGACTCAATTCTTATGAAAGGTAGTAACCCTTTCACCAATAATGTATGAAGAAGAATTCATTCCAAGCACTGAAGGGGGAAGGGGGACTTATCAATCATTACTCATGAATCCATCCAAACAATCAATAAGCAAGATCAAGAAAACAATCGTCAAATCCACATCAATCATCACTTCATCTTGGGATCAAGAAAACAAACAATTCAGCAATCAAGCATCACCCTATCAAATCAACATTTGTTCAATCATCATCCACTGATATATCAAACTAGCATTCAATATATCAACACTTATCAACCATCTAATCAACAATTGCTTAATTGTAACTCACCAATATCTTGAATCATCAAAACAAAGGAGTTCATTCAATCAATCAAGCATTCATACAAATATCAATCATTCATCGACAATCAAATGATCAATCAAGCAAGAGATCAGATCAGATATACAAATCTGCAATCAGTAATCAGCAGACTGATAATCCAGCAAAGAAATGGTATGCAATATATGTATATGTGTGTGTGTGTAATTTTCTAATCTGATTATATTTTCTATAATTAATGAATTTATCTATTCTTTGTGCCCTAAGTTACCGGTTCGAATCTGGATGTGGATGCAGGGACCAAAACCCGGTACGTGGATTCATGAAATTTTATTTTATTTTTTATTTTTATTTTTTTTTGGGGGGGGGGGGGTTGGATGTGGTATGGTGTGTGTGTGTGTATTTATTTATTTTTAAATATCTATATTTATTATAAATTTATATATATATATATATATATATATATACCAAAAAGTTAAATAAATATACAGAATTCAATCATTTGATAGTATGATACTTCATCATTGATCAATGTCAAATGCCAAAGATAAATATTAAATGCCAATTGATAGTTCACAAATATTCAAATAAGCCATATCATATATGTCTTTGTTCATGGTTCCAATTAAAATCAGAAAATCATTACAATTACAAAAGTATAAATACCAAGAACTTGACTTACTACTACAACTATAAATACAAAAGTATGTTCACGATTCCATTGAAAGAGTATGTAGCCTTGCCTGTAGCAGAAAGCTCGTATGTATTGAAATAGTTATAGTTTTCAATACAGATCTTGTCAAATGTTCAATCAGTCTAATGTGGAGAAAGCTTTGGTAGATATTTACAATTCTTGATGAACTTAAATCAGTTTTACAGATATCCTACAACTAAGCTTTACATGGTTATAAATTTTCTGCAGATTTAACAACATAATTTCTGTTAGCTGTTTTGTTTGATCAACCAATACAGCATTTATAAAGGGTATCACAGTTTTTAAATGGTTTTCTAGCTATAACTATTACTTGCTATATATACATCGTGTTTGTTAATGAATAGTGCATTTTTGGAATCATACTTTTAATACCATTTATATGTTTTCTCCCTGTAGGTGCATCCGGATGCACGCACAGGGAGAAAAAGTGCTCCCTGGGCACATCCAAACGCATCAGAATCCACATCCAGACACACCAGAATCCGGATACAGGAGCAAGGTGCATGCACCCGGTAACTATGCTTGTGCCTAAAGCAATCATATGTGGAATAAGAGGAAATATGTTAAGGAGAAGCAATCATATGTGGAGTTAGAGGAAATATGTCAAGGAGAACTAGCAGACTAGTTCCCATAACCTAAGCACAGCACTCCTCATTGGATGAACGGCAGTTCCTGTTAAATTATTGTGTTTGTGTTTAATATTCATCGAGACAATCATGATATATATATATATATATATATATATATATATATATATATAATAATTAATATGTAAACGAGATTATTAAATCGACTGTCAAACATGATTAACAAGTTAGGAAGTCACGTATGTATCCTGACTGGCATATGCTAAAGGAAGTCATGTATACACACCGTGACTGGCATATATGAACAGTCACTGTTCGTATATGTCAGTCATGATGGTATCGTGACTGTCTTATACATTGCTCATGCCGCCGGTTGTTTTGCAACATATTTGCGGTGGGAACAAAACGTTAATCTTATGTTAATATGATTTGTTAATACGAACAGTCATGGCTTATCATATATGATAAGTCGTGACTGTTCATATTGACACCCTCTAGATTCAATATATATAGTTATTGTGTTTGGTAGAATCAATCAATAACCAAGGCAATTGCATTCTACTGCATACTTCAGTATATATATATCTTATCTCCTGATTTATAATTCCTTAACAGTTCCTATCACGTGGGCCAAGTGGTCAAATTGTCTTGGGTGAATATTCTATGCCCTTGGGCTTAGTTGTGACAAATAATCTTTGGGCGCACTATCATGCCTTTCCTTCTAATCCCTACTATGGTTGATTGTGAGAAGTGAAACAATAGCCTAGAAGCAATCATGTATGGGTTAGAAAGGACACACATTAGGAAGAGGCAGAAAACCAGTTTCCACAATGTAAGTACACCATCCTATGTTGGATGGACAGGAGTTTCTACCACTTGTGGTCCAAGGGGTCGAATTGTCTTGGTTGGAGTTCTGCGCTCTTGGGCTTAGTTGTGACAAACAATCACCAGGTGCCCTATCATGATTTCCCTTCCAATCCCTACTATGGTTGATATTTGGGAATGAGCTACAGATTAAGTAGTGATATTATTCATCATTTCATTTAATGATTTACTCCTAACTTCAATAACTATTAAATAATTTAATTATGGAATATTAGTTAAAACAAATTATGCTGTTGGAATTGTTACATTGGGCAAAAATCAGGTATATCCCAGTAGGGGACATTACAATGTCTCTCGCATCCACTTTTTGAGAAGAAAGATCTCTTCAAAGAATTCGAAATGCCAGAGGAACGTCTAGGAACCTCCAAACTCACACAAAGGCCAAATTAAGCTAGAGTGTGCAAAAATGTAGATCTTGCAAAACCACTCAAATAATTTATTTCTTGAACTTGGAGGAATCAATTGCGAGAAACCAAGTGGACTCCAAAATTCAAATGCAAAGTCAGTCCTCAAGATGGAAATCTCAAGCAAGTTTGTCTTTTGAACCAAGAATAGCAAATAACAAACAAGACCGCCCAGGCTAAGGCACAAAATAAAGAGGACATGTCTCAAAGAACAAAAATACACAAACTACAGACTTTGATGTCAATCAATCTGGTAAGTAAGGTATTCCCAAAGACCACCAATGAACCTAACTCAAAATACCAATTAAACTTGATATCTTAGTCCCTCTATATTTTTGGGGATGTGGAGAAGAAAAGGAAGATCCTTCGAAACTTCCAAGAGGAGTCACATCGATGAAATTTTGAGGGATGAGTAGATGTAGGTGTCATGTGATGGCGTCTAGGATCTCACCAAGGGTTTTTTTTGTTCCGTTTTTCCAACCCCTCCCATGTTGAGGGAATCCTTAAAAATGGGCCCTAGTTTATCTGTTCATCCTTGCTATTTTTCCAGCCATGGTCATGAGACTTTACTATCTCAAATGAAAAAAAGCTTAAAGTCCTCGTTTGGATAAATTTTCCAGGTTTACCCTTGTTGTGTTGGTCGTTCCTACAAACTATTGCCCTAACCCTTGGCAAGGTGGTTTGCATGGAGCTCGACCATTTTTTCATGCTCATACCCAAAAAAGGGTTTGCGTTGAAGTCAACTTATCTCACGACCTCAAAGAGACCATTGATATTCATGTGGGAGGTCTATGTTTCTCTCAGTGAACTACAAAATTCAAATGCAAAGTCAGTCCTCAAGATGGAAATCTCATGCAAGTTTGTCTTTTGAACCAAGAATACTAGATAACAAATAGGACCGCCCAAGCTAAGGCACAAAATAAAGAGGGCATGTCTCAAAGAACAAAAATACACAAAGACTACAAACTTTGATGTCAATCAATTTGGTTAGTAAGGTATTCCCTAAGACCACCAAGGAACCTAACTCAAAATAGTAAAATACCTAAACTTGATATCTCAGCCCCTCTATATTTTTGGGGATGTGGAGAAGAAAAGAAAGATCCTTTGAAACTTCCAAGAGTCACATTGATGAAATTTTGAGGGATGAGTAGATGTAGGTGTCATGTGAGGACATAGCTTCCTAGATGGTACTATTACTCCCTACAAATTACAAAACAAGGGCACTTTGTAAGTCGGACTAAATAGTGTTGGATGTTCATGTTCTGGTTAGGAGTTTTTGTTCGCTGCTCAAGTCACTGCTTCTCAACCATTTCAACTACAGATAAATGAATGCTCCCACAATCAGCAATAAGTTCTTATTATAAAATTGCAAGTGACTCAAAGTAGTAGGAATGGCATGAGCATCCCAATATACTCAACATGAACCACAGGTACTCCATCCATCCATCGCGTTGTCTCATTGCTAAACAGCATACCAATGCATCAAGATGGTTAAAGAGCCAATAAACTAAAATCCACCACTCTATGACATCTAAAACATAGTATATAACACTCCCACTGCAATAGAACACCATTAACACCACAAAAATCTATGTGTATAGACAGCCCACTTTGAAGTTATCCTTGCAGCTTATAGGTATAGACAGCCCACAAAACCATACAGCTCATATTTCTCAAACAGTACACAACATGGATCCACCAAACAACATAGACCCAAAAATACAGACTTAACTCTGCATCAACAACAAACAAATCAAAGAAAACCAAAAACAATATGTAGATCCAAAATGTCAAATATCCACGATTAGAGACAACCACAATTATAGAGCACAGGAAGAAACCATTCAAAAATGTTCATGACTGATCATGTACAAACACTTCCACACCGAGAAAGCTGCAACAAACCTTCTCAAACCATGCTCAAAGCATGCATGAAAATCTACAACTATTTCCATCCAAAAAAATTCCACATGAAATGCAATCTAAAACATAGTCTCTTTGCAAATTCACAAAACCACAAATTTTAGTTAGTGTGTAAAATCTTCAAAACCATCCATGTCAAAGACATTCATGCAAATCTGAGTATGCTTATCATTTGGAAAACCCACAAATCTGAAACACATCAAACCTATAAACTAAAACATGAACTTATCACTAATGAGTGAAACCACAAATCTTGAATGGAAATTCTACAAAGCCTATAAACCAAAACACCATAAATATGCTTAATGCCAATACAAGCATCCAACTAGGGCCTAATACATGAACTCCCAGCACCAAACAAGCCAACTCCACAAGCTTTTCCCTATACAAGAAAAACAAAAGAACTATGTCATTTCAAGAGCTTCCATGTCATAAAAGGGTCAACTCCATATCATACATGCATATGGGGGCTAATCATCTAATGCTTTCCAATGCTAGAGGCTAAACCAAGCACCCAATGTAAACAATCCAAATGGTAGTCAAAACAACCAATACTCTTCCATGTTACCAAGGGCCAAAGATAGGCACCCAACATATGACCACTACGAAAACATTGCACAACCAACACAACAGAGGCCATACTAGCAAATAAGAGCTCCAAGTTAATGTCATGAAGCATGCAACCACATGACCAACTCCAAGATGATACTATATATACTATACTATACATGTAATACCTGAAATGCTAGTTATGAAAAGATGTATAACAATCTAAGAAGTAAAATAGCAAAATTGTAAATGCCAAATACTAAATACCTGAAATGCTAGTGTCTTTGAATAGGTGCTAATTGTACAAAATGAAAGATATTTGTTTCATCTTCTCTAGGATCCTTATGGATCAATCATCAAGTGACTGAAAGGTCGTATTGTTATATTAAGTTGGTCAAGTTTACCTAGGGAAGTCTTATCACGTACAAAGGGGTCCATTGTAAGTTGTTTTCCTTGAAAACTACACAGTCGAATCCTGATAGCAATATCACAGTTGTTTTTCTCCTTGCACATAATAATCATTTTTCCTCTTTGCACATAATAATCTGTTTTCCTCTTTGAACACAATTAAACTTATTTAAATCTTTTTTAAAATAATAAATTATAAAAGTGTTGACAGATATTTTATTTTCAAACCAAGGACATGCAAAAATTGTAATTTATATTTATAGATGTGATTAGAGAAAAAGGTGGAAAAAGCCATGCAATATCCTCCAGCATAATAGGAAAAGCAGAAGGCAATTAGTTTAAAAATAGGAAAGAAGAATTATTGTCAGAGTTTAGAATCGTCATCCAAGGTTCCAAATTGATTTTTTGAACACCTGATTCCTACATGATATGCATATTCAATAAAGAGGATTTTGTTTTCTAAGAGTGAACTTCGTCATTAATAATCAATTTCATCACAGTTATTGAACTTTTCATTGTTCAATGTTGCATGGATAGCTCATTGTAATAGAGGGGATTTTGGTCTGTACGAGTGAATTTTAATCAATTTCATCGTAGTTATTGAACTATTCATTGTTCATTCTTGACAAATAGTGAATTTGTTATGATATATGCAATTTTATCATTCAAATGTGAATGCAACCCCATGTGAATGGTGGATCTTGTTGGGATGTCCCCTTTTTGAAATGAGATATAATAATAATAATAATAATAAATTAAAATATAAAAATAATATAATTAAATTTAATTAAGTTTAATGAATGGTTAAAAGGCATGAAATGAAAGGTTGGGACTCCCTCAAACATGAGATAAAAAGAGGAAATCATTTGAGGACGTCCAAAAACCATGAATAAGGAACAAAGGAAATGAATTATTATTCTCGAAGGCAGCAACAAAGGGCGGTGAATCAATTCTTGTGAAAGGCATGACTCATTCCCTGTGAAGGGTGGTGATTATATAGAGAAAAGTGTATAAGTGGCAAATCAGTCCTCCAAGCAAAGAAGGATGAATGAAGGGAGAATCATCAATTCAGGAATGAATCATCAAATATCAATTCTTTCAGCTATACAAAATCAGAAATACAATCAAGAATCGATTTATGAAATCAACTCGTCAATGAACAAAAATCAATCAGTCAAACAATTATACAAACCTCAATCATTCAACAACAACAATCAATCAATCAATAATGCAATCTCGATTATTCAAATATTAACCATTCGAGCATCAGACATTCATGCATCAATTCATTCAAGTAACATTTAAGAATCCACTCATCAATCCTTCAAGAAATGTCAATGAAGAGAGATCAAGCAATCAGCAATAATCTAGCAAATACAGCAAAATATCAATTTTGAATTCTACTTAGAACTTGCGAACCCAACAGGATCCAAGGCCACAAGGTGGACTAAGGTTTGGAAGAACGGGATCTTTTCCTACCCTTTGGCAAGCTAGGGATGGGGTCCTTGATATTGTCACAAGATAGGTTCTGAGCTCATGAGGTGAGCTAGGGTTTGGAGGGACTGAGTCATTTCCTACCTTTGACAAGCTAGTGATAGGGTCCTTGGTTTCGTCATTATTTAGTTAGGATCGTATTCTTTTAACTCAGCTGATTTGCTAGGTATTTATGGGGGAGTTCACGATTTGATCGAGTATTGTGCTATGATTTGTTGATAGGAGTGTCACTGATCTTTGGCACGACAGTTTGAAGGAGAATTTATTGCAGAAAAATCAAGATAAGTTCTATTTTCAGAATTATCCATAGAATTATATATTGAATATCATAATAAAGTTGTTGGAATCATTTGCCGTTGCACCAAAAGCTCGAACTGTCAATGCCCGATACAAATGTTAGATTTAACCCGATCCACGAGAGGCAGTTAAGCCATGTCACGAATCTCCAAGGAGGTGCTGACCACCAAGTCAACAATCTCCCCCTCAGCACCGACTGAGCCTTCAGCACCCACTGAAGGGAGACTCGAACCCGTGACCCAAGGCTCTGATACCAATTGTTGGAATCATTTGCCGTTGCACCAAAAGCTCGAACTGTCAATGCCCGATACAAATGTCAGATTTAACCCGATCCACGAGAGGCGGTTAAGCCATGTCACGAATCTCCAAGGAGGTGTTGACCACCAAGTCAACAAAAGTTTCATCATTTTTTATGAAGTTATTTATAAATATAATGCAATTCTCAAATTGAGTTGGAATTATTGTTTTCGGGCAAAACTCAGAAATATCCCAAAAAGGGACATTACACGTTATGATTCATGCAGTTTTTATTATTGAACCTAATTTGCAGCCCCACAAAATATTTTACAAGTTGCGGAAAATTGTAGTTATTTCAGGATTTGCACTAGATTTATTATTTATAAATAAGGTGTTTCCTTGTTAATTTATCATTCTCCCTGAATAATTTGTAATACCTCATGAAAGTGTGTTTTGCATACACTCTTTATTATTGAACCTAATTTGCAGCCCCATATAAAATATTTTACAAGCTCTGGAAAAATGGTAGTGATATCAGACTATGCACTAGATTTATTATTTATGAGAAAGGTGTTTCCTCATTAATTTGTAATACCCCATGAAAGTGTGTTTTACTTGCGTGTCCATACTTCCGGAAAATCAGAAAAAGATTGCATTGCATGTTTGTCATGTTTGTTTTCACTCAATATTTGGCAAAAAACCCATATTCAAACTTGAGAATACTAAAAATCTTGTACAAAATTTACTTCTTTGTTTAAAACAAGAGAGTTGTCCCTTCAAATGCAGAGAAACATCATACTATTCCAAGTGATATTTCCATGACTGTAGAAGAAATTAGCACCATCCACTAGTCAATTCAGAAATGAATTCAGCAAAAGATTAAGGTGACATTTTCAAATGTCAACAGTTAAGACTCTCCACAAGAGCTAAAGATTCAATCTCGATGTTTATACCATGAGAAATGTACTTATTGCTGACCTGGACAAGAAAACCTTGCTTATCTTGAATAATGTTGTGAGTGCTTGTCAATTTCCGTTAGAGGCTTGTCTTGAATAATTAATATATGTATCCCTTGCTTTTCTTGCAAACATTACTTCTCAACAAGAACAAAAAGAAAAATCTAAACCAAAAGCTTGATATTCATCTCTATTGGTAAGTTTGCTATGTACACTGAACTCTTTATTTAGATGTTTTAGCAATCTTCTTTCCTTCCTTTTAAAAATTTAGAAAGTAGAGAAGAGTTACAGAAATTCTTCTCACTTTAGTGCTGTTTTGCATTATTAGAAACTTAGCTCATCCCAAACCCCGATTTGACACATTTAGTCCAATTGCCTGTCATAGCATATTCATATGGGAAACGGACAAATACAAAGGAAATTGTGTTCAATTAACCCATCTAATGTAATTTCCTGTCTTTATGTGTTCAAAAGAGGAAGATAGATTTTGCAATCAAAAGAGCTAAAGATTCCATCTCGATGTTTATACCATGAGAAATGTACTTATTTCTGACTCACTTTAGTGCTGTTTTGCATTATTAGAAACTTAGCTCATCCCAAACCCCGATTTGACACATTTAGTCCAATTGCCTGTCATAGCATATTCATATGGGAAACGGACAAATACAAAGGAAATTGTGTTCAATTAACCCATCTACTGTAATTTCCTGTCTTTATGTGTTCAAAAGAGGAAGATAGATTTTGCAATCAAAAGAGATAAAGATTCCATCTCGATGTTTATACCATGAGAAATGTACTTATTTCTGACTGCGACAAGAAAATTTTTCTCATCTTGGATAATGTTGTGATTGCTTGTCGATTTCCTTTGGAGGCTCATCTTGGATAATTAATATATGTATCCCTTGCTTTTGTTGCAAACAGTACTCTCCACACGAACAAAAAGAAAAATCTAAACCAAAAACTTGATATTCATCTATAATGGAAAGGTTCCTATGTACACTGAACTCTTTATTTAGATGCTTTAGCAATTTTCCTTCCTGCCTTTCAAAAATTTAGTAAGTAGAGGAGAGTGAGAGAAATCCTTCTCAGTTTAGTGTTATTTTGCAGTATTAGAAACTTAGCTCATTCCAAACCCCAATTTGACGCATTTAGTCTTAGCTCATTCCAAACCCCAATTTGACACATTTAGTCTATTAGACTATTTTTAGTATCCTAGGTTCTTGCTATTTTTAGCTCGTTATTTTAGAATCTTAGTTAATGGTCATTTATATTTTTGAATTGTCTTAATTAGTTTAGTTTTAGTCGTCTATAATTAGACAACTTTTCTTTTTTGTTAAAAGCTTTTGTAAACTCTATATATCCATGTATTCGGTTAATACAATCATTCAGTTCTTTGGAGTTTCATGGTACCAGAGTCAATTTTTTCTGGGTGAGTCTTTTTGGTGAAAAATCGTGAGATTGGTCAAGGAAGTTCTTTTGTTTCTATGGGTGATTTTTTTGGATATTTTTTGAGAATTACGCAGGTATTTTTGTCACTATTAAAATCATGTTTTTCTTTTCAAAAACCTATATCTTTCTTGCAAAGACATGATTTTTCCTTTTTCGTCGTGATTTTTTTAGGCCCGCATTTGATCCAACGCCAGTTTGGGCTGCCATTGCTCCTGAAAAATTGCGATTTTTTCTGCCGCGGGTTTTCCAAATTTCTTTGCCATGATTCTTCCAAGGATTTTTTTTGTGCGCATTTTTAAAAAAAATTTCAATGCATTTATTTCTTCCCTAACACACACACCTCCACAAAAAATTCCACAATTTTTTCACGCCAAAATTCTCATTTTTCCGGGGTTTATCGTAGGGGTTTTGAAAAAAAAAAAATTTTGTGTTTTTCAGCATATAAACCCCCATGCGACACAGTTTTGGCACCCAAATCTGTTAAGTCTGCCATTTTTTAGGATAATCTGTGAGTTTTTTTCCATGCAAATAAGTATTTTTAAATATCAACTAGGGTTTATATCGACTTGGCTCTTGTCAGACATTGGGAACAAGGTTTTTCACCCTTAAAACCCGTTTAGGGTTTTCTGGTATTTTTCCAAAAAGAAAAGAAAAAAACAGATTTTTTTTCTGACAATTTTTTTTTTTAAAGTTCAATAGTCTGATTTTTTTGCTTCAAGTTTTTCTAGCATGTTCAGTTTTGGAAATTGTGCCCCTTCATCGTCAATGTTTGCCTCGATTTTTGTGCCTTCACAAGGTTGACCAACAACCTCAGATTTCGTAATGGCATCTTTGACCAAGATTATGTTGGAAGGAAATCAATGATTTAATGACTGCAATTATAACACCTGGAAGCAATGCATGATGACAATATTTGAATGTCGTTGTCTTGACAAAATTGTTCTGGGTAAAGAAACACATCCTACTCAAACTGGGTCAAATCAGCACAAATTTTATGAGCGTAATCGGGAAGCCGTCATGTTCATAAAACTTTATGTTGTCAATGATTAGCTCCCTCAGGTGTCTTCGGGCAAAACAACTAAAGAGATCTAGGATCTCTTAAAGGACCTTCATGAGACATCTGACAAGAGCCACGCTTTCTTTCTAAAAAATATGTTGTTTTCTATCATGATGGATGAGAACGCCTCTCCAAACACATCTTACGAAGATCAAGGACATTCGTTCCCAGCTCAAGGCTATTGGCCACAAGATGGAGGAAGAAGATATGGTAGTAATTATGCTAAAAAGCCTGCCCTGATCCGATGAGCATTTGATTGAGATGCTCAATATCACTTCTACTATTGTTGATCTGAAGTTTCTTGATCTCTACAAAGTTTTTGTGGCAAGATAGATGGAAGCAACAGTTTGGAAGCAATGCTATTTCTTTCTCTTCTAAACAAGTGGCCTTAACAACCAAAGCCTTAGGTAAGAACAAAGCTAACCCTCAGTCCTCCCAACAGAAAGCACCAAGAAGACCTCAAGCATCTTCAAAGAAGAAGAGTGTTAAGTGCAATTATTGTCACAATTTTGGTCACATGAAGATAGATTGCAAGAAACAGTTGGCAGTTGTGCAATCTTTATAGGGAGGGTCTCAGTAGAAGGCCCAAGTTGCTACGCATTTTGATCAGGAGTCTGCCTCCTAGGCGTTTATGGCCACATGCCCATCAAATCCTGAGACATCATCTGCCTGGCACGTTGACTCTGGTGCCTCTCGACATTTCACATATTGTCATGATTGGCTCACAAAGTTCACGCCTTTCTTTGATTCAATGGTCTTTGGAGGAGGCAAGGAGTATATAGTTGTTGGCAAAGGCAACGTTCAAATTTTGCTTTCTGGGAGGGACTTGATCTTTCTCAATGTATACTTTGTCCCAGGTATGAAGTTCAATCTCCTATCAATCAGTCAAATTATGCTTCATTCTCCCCAATTGGATGTCGTCTTCAGTTCGCACAAGTGCAGTATTGTTGACAGGGAGTCTCACATTACAGTTGCAGTTGATCTTGAGGATCATGGTCTATATAGATTCATTGATACAAGTGATTCTTAGGAGTAGGCCATGACAGCCAGAAGCACTTCCATTAACAATCTTTGGCATAAGCATATGGGCATTTGAATATTCACTATCTCTCTCAATTGGCTTGAGATAGTCTGGTTGTTGGATTACCTAAGATTCAAATACAGGATCATGGACTTTGCAGAGCATGTCAGGCTAGGAAGCAACATCGAAGTCCATTTTCAGGTGGTGACACTTGGAGGGCATCCAAGGTCTTAGAGTTGGTTCATGTAGATATTTGTGGACCCAAGAGCACTCCTTCAGTCATAGGATGCAAGTATTTTCTACTATTTGTTGATGATTTTAGTAGGAAAATGTAGGTGTATTTTCTTTAGCATAAATCAAAGGTGTTCAACATGTTTCAAAAGTTCAAGGCCTTATAGTGGAAAAAGAGTCAGGTTGTCAGATTGTCACTCTTCGGTCCGACAATGGTGGAGAACTTTGTTCCTATAATTTCTCCAACTTTTGTACATCACATGGTGTTAAAGTATTGTTCGTTCGTGTTTAATAAATGACGAGACAATCATGATATGCATATAAATATAGATATATTTATATATATATACTATATAATATAATTGAAAAGTAAGTATCTATTAATATGCATATGTGTGTACTTATATATATATATATATATATATATATATATATATATATATATATTATACAAAGTATGAATAAACTATTGGTTAAGATATGTTAACTAATAGTTATGTAATGAAGTGACATGACCATAAGTATATACGGTCATGTCTATTCATTACATGACTATTCAATATATACATATACCCTATTGTTATTGTAGAATCAATCAATAACGAAGGCAATTGTATTCTACAATATCACACTAGCATATATTATCTCTATTGGACGATTCAGATTTCTTAACATGGTATCAGAGCCAAGTTCCTTCTATGAAGCCTAACAGCTTGAAGGTAGATCCGATCAAATTATATAGGCAGGGTGTGATGGAGTAGGATACCGGAGAGATCAATAACATTAAAGATTATATTGTGAGCAGTTCACACATGTATATATTGCATCAAAGGATATTGTATCACAGGTATACATATATCGGAGAGGATATGGTGATCTCAGTCTATACATATTGCAAATACAACAATCGTGAAGGAATTGATGTTATGACATATGACTCAATATTTATGGAGTTCATGATTGTCGTGAAGAAATTGTGCGGAGCAATAGATGTATGAATAGGAAGGAAGAAACAGAAAGGAGAATCCAATCAGAATAGACGGTTGATCACAAGACGGCAATCACATTGATGAAAAGACCATATATGTCCGCCTTTGAGAATCATTGGGATTCAAATAGGAAGAAAGACCATCGAATTAGAGGAAAGAAAAATGATAAAACCCAATCAGCAGTTTATTACAGTCAGCAGCGATACTGACAACCAAACCGTTTACAGGAAGAGGCACCTACTCAATGATTGAACAGCAAGTATCGAACAAGGGGAAGACATTAAAAAATCCATTCAACACTCAGTCAAGTCAGAGACTAGTATCATGAGAAATTAAGGAGTTTGTCATCAATAATATGGCAACAAGAATGATTGACGTTACCATGCAATAGCAGATCAAATATGTTATTAAGTGGCATTTAGAGTCAGCGATTACTTATACGATGAAAAGAAGTTGATCGGTTAGCATTATGGAAAGGTACGAGTGAGGGGAAAGGTTGTGTTGAAGAGTAAAGGATGTGTCCTTTAAGTGGCATCACTTCAAACATGCAAAGTATAAGGAGGGAGTCGATCCCTCTCATTCAGGAGGATTAGAGGATAATAAATATTTTAAGTCGGGTCACAAGAAAAGAAGGCAACGAATAAGTTAATATCCAAGATAAATGTTCAAAAGCTCTGCGTGCACTTGCAACTAATATCCACCGGCAATTTATCACTATACTCATGGCTATCATAGGCATACATACGTATTCATAAACAGATTGGAACTTCTTTCCAAGGTAGACATGTTCAATAGAACAATTGATGTTAACCTGGATCAGCAAAAGCGATTCTGAGACAAGCCATGCACAGTAGCCAAATATTCTATGGCCGCTTGAATGGTTGGTGCATGTTGATCGCAGGTATCAAGCAAATTCAGATCCTTATGCTGCAGCGATAAAAGAAGAAGATTTGTTGATTGACAAATGAATGATAAAAGGAAACGAAATGTTGTTAACAACAAGTGTACGACGGGAACAGCCTGAATGATATCAGAACATGTGTGGAATGATTGAAGTCTCCAAATACGATGTAGGAAACTAAGCATCATTAATGTCAAATGTCAATAATGATATACATCGCAGAGATCAACCATTGTCAAATAAGACCTCACTGTACCTGTTGATTTCCCCGTTTATCACCTTCATAATGATCGCAAACCATTGTTATGTCAACAATATATACTCCAAGAGTTGTAGGGCATAATCGGGGTTAGTTACCGATCCCTATTAAGCGTCAAACTCATACCTTAGCCGCCTCTTCTTAACATATAAATGGGAACCCACGACAGGGCTATAAGTTAATGTTAATGGATGCACCTCTTGACTTCATTCGAACATAAGAGGTCATCGTATTGTCTTCTAAAATGACGCAACAAGATCACAAATAAAATTGGAGATCGATACAGCAATAGATATAAGATGGTCGATAAATATAAATATATACGGAGATAGATAGCAGATTTCAGTGACACCTTGTTACAGATGCATGATCACCTTATTATAAAATCAAGGATATCAAGTGACTATGGACTCACTTTAAAGAAAGAAATATTTGAAACTTAAGATAAGTATTCATCTTTGAGTTAAATTTTTTATAATTTTGTAGTCATTTTCTTATATGTATTCATGTTTGTACTATAAGAGCTATTTGCCTTGATCTTTTCATTTGTCTCCAAGAATGTTCTTGTAGAAAAAAAAAAAAAAGAATGATGCAATCAAGGCATTATGCAGGGTTGTTCTGTACTATAATAAGTGCAGGATGATTCTTTGATCACAAGTACCTATGGACTGCTGAGTGCAGGGTCCGTTGCACATGTGGCACTCACAAGCTCCTACAACTACACTACTCCAGATTTTGATTACACTACGACAGTGAAATTTCATAATAAGTACTCATGGATTTGTGCACAACCTTTGGACTGTAGTGAGATGGATTCTTCAAAATATTTTTTTTTATGGGCTCACCTTACGAAAGGGAATATAAAAGGATGGAAGCATGTGAAATTCAATAAGAGGGAATCCTAACATCTTCAGAAAGTTTAAGAATTGATGAACTTGAGCTTCAGAGGGAGCAGATGATTCAGTCAACTTGTGACAAAATTGATCATATTGATTGAGAGGGAGATCATTGCTGAAGATGAAACAATTCTGAGGCTATAGAAGTGGAAACTCGTGGATAGAATCACAGATGAGATGCACATGGATAGGATCTCTGATTGAAGTAATTCATACATCTTGAAACTACAGTTCATTGAGATGAACATCATACTAGAGGTCTTTATTATCTTCCCTCAAGTCCAAGAGGGAGTGTTAATGTTGTGGCCTTGAAAAAGATCAAAATGCATCCTACGCTAGTCAATGTGAGTCGGCAACCTTATGTCTATTTAGATTATTCATGTATGAGACATCGATTCTCTCAGGAAGAAAGGTATGGAGTCACATCCTACAGTAACACTGAGATGAGCATATAAACAGGGAATGCCTCCGTGACAGAAGAGGAAGCGAAAGGATCTGCATCAAGTGGACATTCGAAGATCTTGATTCAGAGGGAGTAGACCATGTTTTGTTGGTTACCTAGTGATCAAGAAACTGTAGCAGAGAATTATGATGAATTACCATGTGAGAAGGCTATGCTTTCATGTCAGTGGGAGAAGCTAGAAGATCAAATTAAGATGGCAACCCAGGATCGTGGTCTTATTAATTCAGAGGAAGTATTCCTGATGTTGAGGAATAAAGTCTTAGCTAAAAAGAGATTTTCAGCCTTAGTGATCTATCATTTTGTATCTTAAATGATTCTTGTCTTTGATAGACAAGTTTAAGGTGGAAGCCTTCCTCACTTGATAATAGTGAACCAAAGTGTCAAGATTGACTACTTAAGTGTGTGTCCCGACTGTGCGGATATCTTGACTCTTGTTATTAATTGTGTAATGACGAAACCATATCATGATTGACTACTTAAGTGTGTGTCCCGACTATGAGGATATCATGATATTCAAGTCTATTTTCATGACGAGACTACATTAAATTGTGTGTCCCGAAGTGTCGGAAGTCATGGTAGACTTTATGGGCCCATTCATTTTGTGTTATATTATGAAAGGTGATGATCTTTCATGTGTGTTGGGTTACTATTTCAAGGTGACGATCTTGAAAATAGTTAACCAGGCTTCAAGATTGACTCCCGAAAGGGACTGTCCCGGATGTGCCGGATATCTTGTTGCTTATGTTATTACTGGATGTGTAATAACTTGTCAAGATCGACTCCCGAAAGGGTCTGTCCCGGATGTGCCGGATATCATGATATGAAAAGATTCTACAAATTCTATTAAACTCTCTCTCAAGAGGGAGTGTTAAAGTATTGTTCGTTCGTGTTTAATAAATGATGAGACAATCATGATATGCATATAAATATAGATATATTTATATATATATACTATATAATATAATTGAAAAGTAAGTATATATTAATATGCATATGTGTGTACTTATATATATATATATATATATATATATATTATACAAAGTATGAATAAACTATTGGTTAAGATATGTTAACTAATAGTTATGTAATGAAGTGACATGACCATAAGTATATACGGTCATGTCTATTCATTACATGACTATTCAATATATACATATACCCTATTGTTATTGTAGAATCAATCAATAACGAAGGCAATTGTATTCTACAATATCACACTAGTATATATTATCTCTATTGGACGATTCAGATTTCTTAACACATGGGATTAAGCATCAGCTTACCACACCTTACACCCCACAGCAGAACAATGTTGTTGAGCGTAAGAATCGTACAGTCACTAAGATGGCTCGATCGATGTTGGAGTATAGAAATGTTCCAAAGAAGTTTTGGGTTGTGGCAGTCTTTACAGCAGTGTATCTTTTGAATCGTCCTCCCACACAAGTTGTTAAGAAGATGACTCCAGACAAAGCTTGGTCTAGACAAAAGCCCAAAATCATTCATTTGAAGTTTTTTTATTCTACAGCTTATGTTTTGGATTCCAGATGCCAAGTGCACCAAACTAGATTCCAAGACTCAAAAATTGATGTTCACAAGGTACAGTACCACACAAGGCTTATTAGCTGATTGATGTTGATACCAATCATCTCATATTCAGTCGAGATGTGGTGTTTGATGAAAAACGAGGTCCATTTCAGCCTTATTCTCTATTTTTGAGCCCTGAGTATCAGCCTCCATAGGCTACAGATATAGATGTTCGTCTTCCATTTAGTTCACCTGATGGGAGGAATTTAGTTGACATTGTGCCGCATGCCCCTTCATACATTCAGGCTCCACATCCAGCAATTCAAGGTGATGTTGTTCCTCTTGCAGTGGACGTTGGTTCTTCTACTCTCTAGTCTAAGTGGTTGGCCAAGACCATTAGTAATCTTCGTGATGATGAGCTTGTTGAGGGTAGATCTGCAAGGAATAAGGGCAAGTAGCGTACCACGGTCAATTTTGCTTTTATGGCCAATATTCACAGTATTTTTGAGCCTCAAACATATTTTGAGGCTAAGGGCATACCAGAATGGGAACAAGCTATGGCAGCTGAACATCAGAGTCTCATGAATATTAACACTTGGGTGTTGTCAAATCTTCTACCAGGGAAGAAGCCCATTGGCTACAAATGGGTCTATAAGGTCAAGTATCAGGCTAATGGCACACTTGATAAATACAAGGCGTGATTAGTAGCTAAAGGGAATTCACAAAAGGAGGGCATTGACTATGAGGAGACCTTTGCTCCCACCACCAAAATGAGTACCATTCGTCTGGTCCTCGCCCTTTCAACTCAGTTACGATGGCGAATCCATTAGATGGATGTCAAGAGTGCTTTTCTCAATGATGATTTGTAAAAAGAAGTCTACATGACTTAGCCTCTAGGTTTTCAAGTTATAGGCAAAGAATATCAAGTTTGCAAATTGATAAAAGCTCTCTATGGCCTCAAACAAGCTCCCCGTGCATAGTACATCGAGATTGATAAGTATTTGACTAATCAAGAATTTCAACAAAGTCCTTATGATTTCTAATATGTATGTCAAGCATGCTAGTGGTGAGATTCTTATTCTTGTCATCTATGTTGATGATCTGATCATTACTGGTAGCGCAACACATTTCATCAAGCAGGTCAAACAAAATTTGTGCCATACTTTTGATATGATAGATTTGGGACATTATTGTCTTGGTGTAGAGGTTTGGCAAACAGATACCTTCATCTTCATTTCTCAGTCAAAGTATGCCAAAATTTTGTTGGATAAATTTCAAATACATGATTGCAAACCAGCATCTACACCTATGGAGAAAGGGCTGGAACCTTCAGCCAAATCAGATTCACTAGTGGTGGATGAGTCAGCGTTCAGTGGGCAGCCTCATTTATCTCACTACCACTAGACCTAACATCAACTATGTTGTGCAGCCTCATCTATCTCACATTTCTCACTTCATGACAACCCCAAAAGCTGAACATTAGGTTGCAACGAAGCATGTGTTAAGATATGTGAAGGGCACTCCTGATTTTGGCATTCTCTAAAGCAAAAGCACAAATCCACAGCTCGTTGATTTTACAGACTCGAATTGGGTAGGTTCTATTGACGACAAAAAGTCTACTTCTGGGTATGTTTTCAACTTGGGCACAAGTCCAATCACATGGACCAACAAGAAGCAATGGGCAATATCACTCTCCTCTACCAAAGCTGAATATCGGGGAATTGTTGAGGCATCTTGTGAGGCAGTTTGGCTTAGATGGATGCTTGACATACACATGCCTCAAGCAGGACCTACTCCCTTATTCTGTGATAATTAGGGAGTTTTGAAGTTAGCCAAAAATCCAATCTTCCATGAATGGGCGAAGCATGTTGACCTTCATTGTCAATACATCCACCAACTTGTTGAAGATGGATCCGTGATGTTGCAATATGTCCCCACTGAGGACCAGACTCCAAATATTCTCACCAAGTCTCTCAGTTCGGAAAAATTTGCCAAGTTTAGGCGGAAATTTGGTGCAATTGATAGAATGACCATTAAGGGAGTGTATTAGACTATTTTTAGTATCCTAGGTTCTTGCTAATTTTAGCTTGTTATTTTAGAATCTCAATTAATGGTCATTTAGGTTCTATTTTTGAGTTGTCTTAATTAGTTTATTTTTCGACGTCTATATTTAGACGACTTTTCATTTTTGTTAAAAGCTTTTGTAAACTCTATATATTTGTGTGTTTGGTTAATACAATCATTCAATTTTTTAGAGTTTCATAGTCCAATTGCCCATCCTAGCATATTCATATGGGAAATGGACAAATGAAAGGAAATTGTGTTCAATCAACCCATCTAATGCAATTTCCTATCTTTATGTGTTCAAAAAAGGAAGATAGATTTTGCAATCAACTTGTTTATCATAATTAAGAAGAAAAACCATGAAGTGTCATGTTCCCCATTTAGAAAACCCTAACCAAGATACTCCTATTTTGTGAAGTCTTTGGAAAGACGAAATTGCTATAATGAATCAAAAGATCATCATAACTGATATATGAATGATTCACCAAAAACCATACCGATATCAAATTTCATGAGTTTCGATAATCATTAATAAGACCAATTAACAACAGTAGTTTGAGTAGTCGATAAACATTGGTGATTAATTATGCAAGCATATTGTCAACCATAAATGGAGAGAGCGATGATACTTACAACAGAAATTCATTTATTAACTGTAATGGAGTGTTAAGACAAGGAGCCAACTATAGTTTATGCCAACGTCTAATAATAGCAATTGACAGGCTTATCATAATCGATTCAAGTGATATCGCTAAACATCATCAGTGGCTAGAGTGTCGAGGATAGACATTTTTGCATGAGTGACATACGATATTAATATCAGAAGGTTTTACGATGTGAAGGAAATATCTCAAGACTCAGTACCGACTATCCCATTTTCGTTGATTACTATGAAGTAATCATAACCACGGATATCACTATCTTTAGAAAAGGATATTGAGCCATTGTGCACAATGACTATGCTTATTATCTTGTGCGACTCCCAGGCTCGAAGTCAAATTGATATGATAGTCATTGCTAGAGAAACAACCAAATTACATATCTAAGGAGTATTTGTATAAATCGTAAAATTGTGTGATTAAGTAAACTACCAATAGACAATGATCGACATACAAGGTGATCAATGAAAAAGTGCAATTACCTTAGAGAAATACATTACTAAAAGGTGCAATTAAGAAACTGTGTAGAAGGGTGTGATTTGCATATGGTAAGGGATACGATATAGGCACACACATCTCTCTAACACTACCCTTTCCCATCAAACAAGATATATATAAGGATGGACAAACACATTTCTCAGGAATCATGGGCAGAAATAGAAATAAAAGAAATTTTTTGGAAAAGAATAGTTTCAAAATATCCATATCTTGGTACAAGTATCATTTAATATTAATATCAATGATTATTATTGTTTGGACTTTGTGTCTTATAGAGGCTTAAAACTATAATGAATGATTATATGTATATAGACATTTCTATGGTCTTATATGCATTAATATATATTAATAATTTAATGTGATTTTTATAATTATCTTATTTAGTAATGATAGGCATATTATTGGTGTAAGGTTTTAATATAAAAAGTTCGTTAGTAAGGAAAGTGTAGTAGTCATGATTGGGAGAATGGCGATGAGGCACCTTCTAAGCATGTCACCTCATGGTTGTGACAAGGTAATCCCCAAGGGGCCAAAGGGGGACAAGTGGACTGCATTTGGGCTTAGGAAGGATAGGCTTTCGGGACACCTTATTGTGGGTGAATGGTGAATGGTGAATGGATGTTCAATCATTAGAAACAAGTTAGGAATGGCAAGATGAAGGAGAACGATGATAGGACCCTGCACTAGGTAGCCCACCTCATATGTAAGGCAAGGGCTACATGAGTCCAAGGGGGGACAGTATATTTGCTCTTGGGCCTACAATAGGAGGTTTCTGGGGCACCTCATCAAGCTGCCCTACCTTATCACTTCTATGGTTGGGTCATCCTCAAGTTAACTCCAACATCTATTAAATTGATTTACATTGCTTATTTAAATATTATTTATAATCCTAAGGAATCTAACTATGACATTATGATTATGCATGAACCCTAACTGTGTTGCAAAGTTTCATGTTTGGGATTACATAACTAAAGAAATTCTATATATGATAAACCCTAACCCTAATCTTGTGCAATTGAGACTTTAGGGCAAAACTCTAGGGCAAGATAGAAAAGGAACATTACAAGTGGTATTAGAGCATCTTTCTTGTCATCCTGTGAGAGGTAGTTGATGCGAACTAGCCAAAGGGCTCAAAGAGCATTGGAAAGAGAGAAAGAGAAACTGACCACTACTATGAGTGATCAAATGTGCAATGAGTTGAGGGTATTTATGGAACAAACTGCCCAGACAAACGAAATAACAAATCAACTCCTTCAAGCCATTCAAAACATGAGTAACAATGGAAGGGATACTAACTTAAATCATTCCACAAATAATAATAATGGCCATCCTAGGGTACCAAATCCTAGACTTACAAGACTATTTTTCCTACCTAGGGAGGAACAGATGGAAGAAGAAGAAGAAACAAACGCTCCTCCAATGAATAATATTGACAAAATTGTAGAGGCGTACTCTAGAATTGACCCCGAGCTTAGAAAGGATGTCTCTTTTAAGGACTATTGTGATGCTAAGATGAAAGCCTCCTCTAATAAGAAAAGAAAGACATCGCAAGATAAAGACCTAAAATAAAGGGTAAATAAAATAACCCTTCCTAACTTTGAAGGATTAGGCCACAGCACATTCATGGGTGCAGAAATTAGACACTTTATCTCTTATTAAGCCCCATGATGGAAGAAAAGCCATTAAATTTGTTGTGCTTCACTTAACAGGGGCAGCCCATGAATGGTGGCATCATGACCTTATCACTTAAGGTCACTAACAAATAAATATTTATGATGAGTTCACACAAAAACTCATAAAGAGGGTTTGATCGTATACACCCACAATGGTACTTCTTACAATTAACCCAGCTTAAGCAAGAAGGGTATGTGGAAGAATTTGCCACCGAATTTAAAAGATTGACAATCATGTTACTGGAACTCTCTCAAGAAAGGCTCACCTACCTATTCATAGAAGGTTTGAAAGAATCAATCAAAAGCATGGTGAGTGTCTTGGACCCAGCAGACTTGAAAAAGGCAATCCAAAAAGCAATAAAGTTTGATACACACTCAACCAAAGATAGATCCAAAACCTTAGCATCAAGACACACTCCAAGAATCTCCATAAAGAAGATAAACACTTCCATGGGGAAGATGAACAAAAAGGGGCTTTCCCACCTAAAAGTGACCTAGAGGAACTAAGGAGGAAAGGTTTATGCTTTGATTGCAAAAAGAAATGGGAACCAGAACACAAGTGTGGCCAAGAGGAAAAGTCATGTTTTAGATGGAAAGAGATATGGAAGTCAGGACACTTATATAATCGAAAGGATATAAAGATGTGCTTCAAGTGTGGAGAAAAATGGGAGTCGGGGCATGTTGTGATGTTATCACACATCACCTCATTGCAAATGGGGACCTCTAGTTTTTCACTTTTTAGGGTTTTGTTTAAGTGTTTCAGTTCCAATCTCCGGTCTCTTGCTAGTGCGAAGTTTAGGAGTTCAATCCAAGTTCAAGGAAGTTAAAAAGTAAAAGACAGAAAGCAAGACCAAATGAGTATTATGATGCCACGGAGGTGTTCAGAAGGGCCAAGGGACGAAGATCAACAATGCTTGAGGTCAATTCTAACAACTGTTTTTTAGGAAAAGTTATTTTTCCTGCTTTTTGCTTTTCTGGAAGTTTCTTTTTTAGCATTTTGGGGCCAATCCAAGAACTTGCTTTTTTGTTTACTTTTTTCTAAATTTAGGAAGTTGCTTTTTTGAAATATCTATTTTTTAGAAGTTTCTATTTTAGGAAGGCCAAAAGTTGTGAAACTGCCCAAGTGTAAAATTCTTGTTTTCAACCTCAAGTTTGTCTGGGCTTTCATGAAAAGTGGTGAAGAATTCTGGATTTCAAAACGAGGAAAAGCATTCATAATTGTGAAAATGCTTGGAAAATCCTTACCAAATTTATCTTGGAAAAGTCAAGAAAAGCTATGGAAAAGAACACTAATGGAAGCATGTTGATCACTGAATTTTGGCTGTCTGAAAATTTTTAAGATCTTCCAAAATTCAAAATCTCCATAATAACTCCTAGAGATCTGAAACCACTCTCAAACATCCTGACAGTATTTATATAAAATATTATACTTAAATGTTATATTTTATATGAATATTCTGCCCTCCAAGCTCAAAATTCTTTAAGTCAACACCAAGTCCACCCAAGACTTAAGAAGTTCTGGAAGAAAGCAAGATAGAGATCGACTTAAAAAGTTCTTGAAGAATGCAAGATAGAGATCAACACATAAGGAAGATTCTAGAAGAAAGCCAAATCTCAGTTAAAAAGAAAAAAAAGTTTCTTTAAATAAAGCTTCTCTAAGAGATCGACCAAGTTCAATAAAGGAAAGAAATCAAAAAAACAAAACAAAATAAAGCAAGTTGAACCCTTCTTGATGTCATTGTTTCCTATAAATACAAGGGCTTGGCATTGTATTCATTCACAAACAGGAAATTGTAGCTCTAGAGTTAGTAGTACTTTTCAGATTTCAGAGTAAGGTAGAGATTTTGGGCGATTTTCAGATTGAATTCCATGACTATTGATTGATCATTCCTTAGAATTTTCATATTTGCTGATGAATTTCTATTCAAAATTTCGATTTCTTTCAAGATTAGAGAAGATTTTTGAGATTTCTTGAGAATTTTCAAAGGGTTTCTAATAAAATTGACAGGTACTAACAAGTTTATGCAGAGTTGAAGGGGATTTTCATTCCAGATTTAAGATTTCAATCTGAAAATTCTCAGAATTGGGGCAGATCCAATGTTTTCATACTTGCAGTTCTGATTCTTGATTGAAAGTTCAAATTTTCATACAATTGAAGGTGAATTTTAGATTAAAAATGCAAAGTGAAATCAGAATTAGACTTAAATTCCATACTTTGCATTCTCAAATTAAAATTAAATATCATCTCTTTCCTAACTTAGATTTTTCTTACAGGTGGTAGATGTCAATACAATGAGGAGAATACGGTGAAGAAATTTCTCAAACCAAGATAAATTCTACCTTGAAAAGATGAAAAACTTGTCTAAGGCATGGCAAAATCCTCATCGAAGCATGATGTCTGCTCATGAACTCATGGAAATTTTGTTTCTAAGTGAAGTCTGCTCATGGAAAATTCTTGTTTTCAAGCCAAGTCCGCCCAGCCTAGACGATGATTGCAAATTTGGCTAAGCGTTGAGGTAATTCCTCAGTCCAAGAGAAGTCTGATCATGAAGAATGTGAAGAATCCTTAAAGCATAAATGTGTTGGAGATTCCTCGAGTACCAGAGAGAACTTTGAAGGGAGAAAACTTGGTTAAGGAGATTCCTTGATCTATAGTGAGCTCCGCCTAAGCTGAAAAAAATTCCTAATTCCAATCCATGGAAAGTTGTGGAGAATTCCAGAAAGTTGTAAAAAATTCCTAACCCATGGAAAGTTATGAAAATTCCTAAAGTTGTGAAAATTCCTTATTTCAAACAAGGAAAGTTGTTGGAAATCTACAAGCACAAGAAAAGTCCTCCCATATTAGGATGACTTCTAATTTACTAAGTGTTGAGAAATTCCTCAATCCTCATGAAATCTGCCAAGGAAAGCTGAGAGAAAATCCACATACACAAGCAAAGTCCACCTTCTCATGATGAAAAATTGGCTAAGCGTTGACAACCTAGGTGAAGAATGTAGACCAAGAGATGAAATTCACTCTCTAGAGCCAGAGAAAAGTTTGAAAATTATGGGGTCCAACGCCATTTGAGGTTGAAATCACCAAGTATCCAAAGAAAATTCCAGGTGGGAAAGAGGAAAAGGCCAAGTTTCAAAGAGAAAATGTTAAGTTTATGCATAGAAAAGAAGAGGTATAAGATTCTAGAGAGAGAAGGTGTGAATTTTGGAGAGAGAAAGGAATTTTTAGAGAGTGAAATCACTAAGGAAGCAATGGTGAAAATTACCTAGGTATGGGAAATTTCCCAAAAATCAGACCTGAAAGTGCATTTCCAAGGACGGGACTTTGTCATTCCCAAAATTCAATATGGCCATTTCCAGATTCAAAATAAGATTGGTGAAGTCATTTTTAATGAGTTATTGACAATTTTCTCAATGTTGTTTTGCAGTTCTGATGCAAAGTGAACAACCAAGTGCAGACAAAGATGAAGGAGATGCTACAACAACCCTGGATTTCCAAAGATCAAGATCAAAGGAAGGAATTCAAATGGTATAAGGAAAGATGGCATTCATAGATGAGGAAACAAACACAACCAAAGACTTCATCACCTATGAAGAATTTCAAGACAGGAAGAAGGATGGATGGACAAGGGAAGATTTCAAAGACATCTTCTAGATTTCAAGTTCACACCAAAAAGCCCAAGATCCTCTAGATTGAGGAAGAACATTCAAAAAGGAGAAAATTCCAAGTTCAAGAAGGTTGAAAGATGATGCAATTTGGGAATATTTTTCCAAAATCCCAAATTCCCAAAATTGAAGCAGAATTGCTCAAAGCTAATTTCATTCAAAGAGATAAGCATGCTGAGGTGGTATCAACATGTCTCCACCAATCAGATAATTTCATGCCTATGGTGTCCAGGTTCATCAAATACGCTGCCAAGGAAAGGATAAGAGGTGCTTTCTTCTAGAAGAAAGCTCAATGTGACACGTCTTCATTTTTCCTTGGTCTGTTCTAGACAATCATTGTAAACCCTAATTAGGGTATAGTTGTCTAAATCTTGGTCATTGATCTTATATTGATCTGGGCCCTTCATCTATTTTTGAACTCCTATATAAACCCCACTCCTCTCATTTGCAAGGAGATATTTGGAGAGATTGTTGCATAAACACTTCTTAAGTAAATTTATTGTTCAATTGTTGGTGAATTTAATATTTTTTGCAACTTGCATAGTTTCTTGTCTCTCACTTAGAGTAAATTTTATTCTTCCAAGTTGTTAGATTGAATGAAGGATTGGGAAAGCTTTATGTGGAATGAATATGTGCATACCTTTTATAGTTGGATGATTTTCAATTATTTTGTAAGGTTACTCTGAACACCTGAAATTTACTTAACTTCTATTGTGAAAATCTTTTGAAATACATTAGAAGATAGCATTGTCCTTGTGGAGTCGTTGAATTTGGCAAAGCAGGGATAGGTTTTGGATTCCTATGTTGCAATCTTGTCTCCCAAGTTCATAGGATTAGTATTTAGAATTATTTTCCTAAACCCTCCTCTTTTTCACTTTAGTTTCAAAAAAATTAGAGTTAACCAAAAAAAAAGGAAATTCAAAAGTTGAATGATAAAATCTTGAGTATCTATGTAAGTCGCCTTGGAGGTTTTCAGCAAATCATCCTACCATGAGAGTCTATCCTGAACAGAAAAATCACACACATTTGGAACCTTGGAGTCATCTTTGTGATCACATAGTTCATCAATTTAGCACATTAGAGAATTTTGTTCAAGAGAGGATATAGTACCCCTAGTATTTTATTTTGAGTTGTCTGTGTCATAAAACACACACCAACAAGGCATATATGTGGAAAAAGAAGTTTCCTGTTTGGAATTACATTACTAAAGAAATTCTATATATGGTAAACCCTAACCCTAATCTTGCGCAATTGTGACTTTAGAGTTCTAGGGCAAGATAGAAAAGGGACATTACATTGAGTATGGGAATACAATCAAAAGAGAAGAAATTATTAGCATGAGAATGAAGACAAGCTGTAGAAGAAGTGCCAGCCCTTTCTTGATGGGCTTTGGGAGATAGAATTCAGATGCCCAAAGCTGGGGATCACAAATAATTTATGGGATCTTGCTACTTGTGTGTCACCTATGGACCTTAACATAAATACCAAAGGAGGAGAATTTTCCAGAAATAAGAGAAAGATGAGAAAAGCATATGAAAAGATGGTTAGGTATCCTGGCCATGAGAAGAAAGAGATTATTGACAAAAAGGAAAGTAGGGAAATCAAAGTTTTAGAAATTGGCAAGGAAGGGAGGAAGCCAATACGTTAGATTGTAAAGAAGGATTTCTTAGATTGAATTAATTTATTGAGAGAAAAGCTAAGGAGGTTAGAATGTGGATGAACATACCTCTAAGGTGTAAATGACCCTATGAGAGTGAAAGAAGAAGATAATCACCATGTGGTCAATGTCAAGGACAGTGTGCAAGTTGTGTGGGATGCTATTACGTGCGCTGTAATAAGCTCGAGAAATTTGTGGAGTTACTTTGAGAAAAAATCCTGAATGCAGTACTATGGGGAGAAGGGAAGAATCAAGAAACATTAGCTCTGATCCAAATAAGATAAGAACGGGATCCACAACACAAATACACAGGTGACTGCTCCATTAAGATAGTTATTTTAGCTGTGTGTTTCTATGTAATAAGATGGTCAGAGACTAACAGCCGATCTTATGGTAGTTTGTGATGTGCTCCTTTCTTCCTGAAAGCCAATGGTCTCAGGGGGTTATTATTTCTTCTTGTATTGATGTTCACATCTTCCCTTTTTTGTTGATTTGGGTAAATTTATTCCCAATTAAAATTCTGCCAGACAGCACTAACCATAAACTGATATTAAGCAGACCAAAAGGGATGAGCTCAATAGGTAAATCGTGTTACAATCCCGAAGAGACATGTTATAAATACAAAATGTTGAATGGGGATCGAATGTTAGAATTGGGTGAAATATGACATCCAACTCTGGGTGTTGATACCACAATGAACGAGATCAATGCAATTTATGGGTTAATTTGACAGAAGAGATATATGTAGGTCGTGGCAATCAATGACAATGAATAAAAAAAATTGAGGATATCTGATCAGGATTAAAGTGGGAAAATACTGAAATCTAATTTTTCCTAAATTTCATATGTTTTAGTAAATTGCAATTTTGAGGGTCTTCGGTGCATTTTTGGGCAAATATGTTGCCCGGAAACATGATGGAACATTGATGTTTCCGAAATTTCATTCAAGATTATTTGAATACCTTTCCAACGCATCAAACAGTTCGTAATTCGGAGCTAGGATGAGAAAGTTATGCCTTCTCCAAGTGGACCTAAATTTTATATTTAGTTTTTTTGATAAATTTTGATAGTTTTAATAGTTTAATTGTAATAAACATTATGATGACTCTTCATTTCAATTCCAAGGGATTTGTGTGACCCTTGGGATCCATCCGACTTGTATAAACTCCAATTTTGAATAGAATGGAGACAGTTTTTGGTTTGCAATCTTGTTGTTCTCAATTTTCGTGTTGAATTCTACAATACTGCAGGTATCACACCAGGTATTGTAATCTGGTTTTCATAAATCAGATCAATATCACAGAGTTAAACTTCAGATATGGAAATGGAAATAGATCCTTCTATAATCCACGGAAGATCTGTTTCGGGTCTAAGATTGCCTATAATAAATGAAACGACACAGTATTCCATTCATGAGACTCTTAATGGTGCTACAAACACAAACCCTACCCAAAAATAGATAAAACCTTGAATCTTCGACCCACTAAAACAATGATGAGCAATTTCATACCTGAAACATCCCAACATGGTGGTTGTGATCCGACCGTGGCATAACAAGGGTTACAACTGCGGAGAACTTGTGTCCAGCTGGAATGATTCTTCTTCCAGGAACCTTTTCGCGATTAGAGGGAATCAACGGCACAATTGCGCAAGGATTGGGTTGCGTATAATCAAAATACAAGGGTTTTCTGATAATCACGGGCTCCTCAATCCACACTGAAACAAAGGCAAAGCCGACAAGTAGCGAAAAGAACAGAAGTAGAACGAGCATGACACAAACATAAGTGGCGGCCATGCAACCAAATCCCAACTTCCTCAAGACAAGACCTCCGCCCTCGGTAACCTTGGGAGGAACCTTCGAAATCATGGCTATGTTTTGAGTCACTACTTCTGTCGCCCTGTCCTTCGCCTGCACTGTTCTGTGCACCGGCTCTGCCACCGCAGACCAGCACGAATTCAATACGTGGCTTATTACTGCAGATATGTGAAGGATGGTTTTTACCTGCAAAGTTAACAATTTTATAATCCATACTGCTGGCTTCAATATGAATCCACTTACTTCTTCGGCGGCTTTGTTTTCTTGTTTGGGAAGGGAAAGAATCTCGGTTTCTTCCGTGTAGGTGAATTCCCTTGCACTTCCTCTTTCTCTTCTCCTGTGCTGGTATACTGAGCTTGGGCTTGAAGAGCAGCTCTCCTCCTCTGTAACACCCGAGGTAGAAGCCATTGATTCTGCTCTTGTTTTCCTGTGCAAAAGCGCCTGTGAATGAAGATTTCAAATTTAAATGATGAAAAGTTTTTTGCAGTATAGAATCATGCTCGCCATGCGTGCAATCGGGTAATAGCACGCGCTGGAATTATTTGGCGCAAGTGTTAAGGATATTCGTAACGTGTCGATGTTGAGAGCTTTCTGAGAATTAACGTAGATGCCACTCCAACACGGCACTTTCTTTACGAAATCCAGAAAACAAAAGATAGGTGTTGAATTGAGAGGTTTTGGGAATTTTTTAAAAATGTTTCATCAATTCTTGATCTATATTTTCAACAAGAAATAAAATGAGTCTCATGTAATAAATTTTATGCTTAGAATGTGTCTTTTAATATAATAAATCTAGTAATTGTACTTTGGTGTACAATGAGTACGTTCAAGAGGTTTGTGAAGTTAATTAGAGATTCTTTTGATATATTTATGTCATGCATGAGGTCAATTGATGAAAAAGATGTAAGCTACATTAGAAAGAAATACAGGGGTAAAAATTGCTCTTGTGAAGGATTCATGGTTAGTGTGTGATTGTACACTATAATCCACTCAAAATCTTTGAAATATCATATCATCCAAACTTAGTTTTTGCAATAATGCTCCATATTTGAATATGATAACTTAAAAGTACAAGAATGGTGCCAAAAACAATATTCCACAACCCTCCACTATAATAAAAAATTGCAATAATTGAAGAATAATGAATTAACAAAATTTCATAATTTTTATTTCAGATGAGTCAATCATACTTTCTATCAATGGTAGTACAAAAACACTTTGAAAATAAATAAGCACAAAGTGCTTGTTTGAAAGTAGTCATGAAAATTGTTTCATCCCGAATGCAATATGAAAAGTCAATCAATTTGGAAAAACTATTCAACAATATGAAAAAGGCTGCATTTTTTTCATTTCATTTTCATATGCAAGATGGAGAAGGGGAATGATGTGTGAAAGATAAAGTGAGAGAGAGGAGAGAAGTATAAATAGAGATGGGGGAGAATGAAAGAGGGTGACATAGAAAGATAGAGATAGAGATAGAGATAGGAAGTGATCTATTAAGGGCCCGTTTGGACCACGGCATACCAAATGCCAGATATAGTCAATTCTGGAATATGCTGCAATTCTGGAAGATACATATTCTGAAAATGATTTCCCGAATATGGCCTGAGCCGTTTGGCTGCTTTTCTGGGCTTTATTTTTCAACAAAACCCTAGCTCCAAAATAATGGCAAATAGCGGCATTGAAGAAATTTGGGCGTTCATGAATGTCATCTTCTTCAGCGATATCTCTCTGCAATAACACCACGCTCCCATATGCCCATAAAACTTGCTTGGCCTACACTTTGCCAAGTGATTCAACTGAACCTTAACAACATAGCATTATCTCCATGAGGGAGGTGAAAAACAAGTTCCATAGGACAATTCCTCGTCAAATTCAGAAGAAAAATGTTGTCAATTGCTATACCACCTTTTCCCTATTGTAATCTTCTTCACCCATCGCAGACATCTCGCTTCTCCACGGTTAGAGTTCATAGTAGGCATGGAGCATTTACACCAGGGATTTCTAAAACACAAATTTATATGAAGGGTGCTAAAGTACATGGAAGACAAACGGTTGTTTGTGCTGCGCAGAGGAGTTGTACGAGGTCATTCGAGATAAGGAATGGCACCCAATTGGCAGGATTTCAATTTGTAGCAATGGCTGCATCCATCGCTATCCTCCTCTCCTCTGACCCAGGTAATTTTGCAGATCTGTTAACCTTCAACCTGCCGACACTGCAGAAATAGCGAATGCCAAAACATTGTTAATGACAAATAGCGGACCCGACGACACCAAAAATTGGCATATGAAACCAGCATGCGAGCCCGATATTCCAATTCCACCTTTTCAAGTGGAAGACGATATGCCCATTTTTTTGGCCAAATTGGAATATCGAAATTCCAATTCCATCCTTCGCTGTCGACCACAAACAATGGATAGCGTATTCGGAATACGGTATTCTAGAATATCGGCCGATATGTCGTGGTCCAAACGGGCCCTAAGAGACAACGAGAGATGGAGAGGTATGTGGGTAGATAGATGGAGAGATAATGAGATCTAGAGATAGAGGGAGAGATGGGAAAAGAAATATAAAGAGATACAATTAGAGAGGCAAAGAGATATAGATATAGAAGTTGAGAGAGAGAGAGAGAGATATGTACATGTAGAAGAGGTAGACATACTTTTCTAATCTATAAACCTCACATTGTTTTAAACTAATCTATGTTGTCATTATGTATGCAAAGAAAAAGGAATTGTTGTGTTTATTGCATAATTTACAAGAGTCATGATGCTAGTCTATTTTCAAAAAGTGGAGGTGTATTAAATAAAGTATCAAATATTTTACAACAAGTATTTTATTATACACGGGCTATATGAGAAGATGGGGCCATATGAGCTCGACCCTTTCCTTGCCTTGCTCCTATCAACAATGAAAGTTTCTACAAGTTTTCTTTGTACTAATTGCTATATTCTTTATTCCTCTTGCAATATCATTTTTGTCCTTGATAAATATTTTTATTAATATTGAAGGAGAACCTTTTGTAATAACTCGTATATTCAAACTTCCATAAAACATGTGTTTAAACCCTACACGTTCATTTATATCAAAGAATACATAATTAGAAGAGTGAAGTGGAATGGTGTTATAATATAATCCTAAATATATGAGATAAATGTATATGTTTTCTCATATTGAGAAGGATATTAGTATTTAGTCATGATACATGGATCAAGTGAAAGTTATCTAAAATGATGGTTGGAATTTACAAGTATGCTTAAAGGAAAATCAAGCATGTGAAATAGTGTAGTGGTAGAGGAAGTGGAGGCACTAGGGGATATACGTTGACAATACATGTTTGTTGCTCTGCGCTTTGATCAGACAACTTCCTTATAGCCCAAATTTGGGTATGGATACGGTCTAAGCAAATTAAAATTTTAATCTTAGCCTAATCAATAGATTAATCCATCCTACTAATAATATTTAGTAGAAGTTGTTTGCATTCTCACAACTCCCACTAAATCTATGGAAACCCAATTTTAGGGAGTTTGCCAAGTTCTAGGATGAGTAAACATTGGATCGCAATTTACAGACGGCATATAATTGGTGTCAAATTCATTTTAGTTTTTCAAATTTCAATTTGAAATGCCAAAAAATTAAGAATACAATGTAGAGTGAATGAAATGAAAGAGACGAATCATCGATAATACCTTGTTGGTTTTAGCTTCTTATTCTGCTGCAATCTCCATGCTCATTAAATTTCATTCCATTTTGTAGCCTCCAATCATAATCCTCACAAATGAGATGATCTCATATAATCATGAATGCTTTGACTAGAATTCGCTCTTTTTGTGGATTATATAGTTACCGTTGGCAAAAAAAACCCCCAAAAATCAGCCAATGGAAAATGAGGAAAATCTAACAGTCTAGATCATTTAGATCGTCTTGCATTAGCTTTCGAACAGTCGTCTCTCTTGATTTTAAAACTAAGCCTGTTCACTTCAAATAATAACGCCTTCGACATAATAATTAATATAAATTGTATATATTAATATTTAAAAATGTATTTTTCTAATCTTTTGGGGTTCATCCAACATCTCGGGTGGACAAGAATGTAGAATGGAGGAATGGTGAGTCAAAGTCAATTTTGATGGGGCATCTAAAGGCAATCTAGGGCCTTCGAGTGCAAATTGTGTAATACATTATTGTAAGGGTAATGTATTAGCTTTAGATGCTCGAAAGCTTAATAATGGTACAAAAAATGACATAGAAGCAAGGTTGGTTTTGCTTGATGTAAACTTGGCAAGAAAAATGGAAACTAATTCCAGATTTTTTCATTAAGGCACTAGCAAAAGATACTTTTCAGTATCTCTAATAGAAATTAGGGGTTCTTGCCACTCCTTTTTCAAACTAGATGCAAGAGAGGTGCATCTTTCAAGGGAGAGGATTACTATCTATCTTTTGTCTCATATATTAATGTGAGTGCTACTCTCAAGGGGAGTAGTAAAGGTTTTGGTTTCCTAATTGTAGGAAAGAGTTGAAGAGATAAGGTTTCCCTAACAAGGAGAAAATTGTTTATAGAAAGTTTCATGTTGTTTTTGAAAAATTATAGTAGTTCACAAGAAAGTTATATACCCGTATGGGGGAGAGATGTTTTGATATAGTTGAAAGATTATTTCAGCAATGTGCTCTTTGACCTTGATATCACAGGGGGGCAGAGGTACAAAAGAGAAACATTCAGTAATGTTTTGAAGAGGGAGATACAAAAAATGAGAAGAGAGAAGTATAGGTTGTTCCATCATTGTTGTTGCAATCAATAACAAAGGGGGAGATAGTTAGAATTATGTGCTATGTAATGCCCCGCCAAGGAACCCAAGAGAAAATAGCCTAAAACATGCTACTAAGTTTACAAAATATTTTTTTCTTGAGAGCTTACATATAATGATGAATAACAAAGTGGAAGAAATATAACATAAGACAATACATACTTACAAATGTAACTCATTTACATATTACAAATCTCAAGAGTTCTAGATGACATAGAATTGTGTAAGTTAATTAATCTACTAAATACAAAAAATAATATATAATCTCCATATAATGCAAAGGAATAAAAAGTACATCATCTCATAAATGAAAACATAGATACAACTTATATCACAAGGTAAACATAATAATTAGCATCCACTACACAAGTCGCAAGGTATGTAATAATAAACCAAGATACAAAGTACAAGTACAATATATGAAAGATAAGAGAAAGTCTCCATCAAGAACAAGAACAAGGTAACGACAACAAGGATCATCTAGCACCATCACAAACGTCAAAATCTCAAATGGTAAAAGAAGATCACTACCACTCAACCATGTGGAACCAATGGTCCACTCCCACCATGCTGAGGAGATAACAATAGACCCCACTCAAATATCAAATACCAATATCCAACACAATACAACACCTAGGCAAGGGATTTTGAAAAATCTCTATCGCAAAAGGTGCAACGCCAACTGCAAAGATGAAACATACTCAACCAGAGGCAACCAACACATGTAGGAAACCTAAGATGCATATAGGGAAGTGTCATCACATGAGCCAACTCTAAGATTATCCTAGTAGTCTCTCTGGACACCAACACCTTAGTGACTCTATGTGGTATTAGTAATCCTCTCATATAGGTTCGAGGTACCAACTATGCTATATCTAGTCCATGTAGGTGGAAAGCATCTTCCCACTCCCATCCTAGTCAAGACCTCAATCAAGTACTCAGGCATGGGCAAGGCACACATTATCTTATTAATTTATTTTAAAACTCTCAATGTATTTAAGTTATCACTTTTTAAAGTAACTTGGAAAGGATACCCAGGTCGCCACTTTTGGGCTTTGGTGCCTCCAAAACAAGCTACTTCCCATCTATACACTCAAATAACCCACCCTAATCCTCCAACCAAAATAACAAAGAGAAGAATGAACCAAAACAACAAAAGCTTCTCATAAATCATAAACCATGATAATCACCAAAGTAAAATAATGGAGCATAGTAGAGAACAAAACATCCTATACAAGGATCAAATAGTCCATCTAAATATAGACACTACCAAAGATCATCCATCACATAATAGATATCTCAAAATAATAATAACAATCCACAAAGTCTCATATCACAAGAGCAATGATACTCAAAGCATCAATGACATCCATAGCCAAACATGAAGTAACATAATCCATAAAGAAAATCATCTAGAACGTAAAACAATCATAGTAGAGAACATAAGGTGACCAAGTAAATCAGACTTAATCATAATAACGGTCATCGCCCTTTTGGTCAACTGAAATAAAGATCAAGACACAATACAACATTTGAGATCACTCACAGATATCACATAATCATACATTACCCAATCGAGACTTCAAAATGGTTATTGAGATTCTCCACATAAAATCAAAGACCAACACATCTAAAATCATACAAAAAGCATGATGATCAAATAAGGTTGGTGCAATGATCATGACCAAGTCAACATCACAAAGCACTAAAAATCCATAGACAACAAAACCCCCAAGCCTCTTGTTGGTTCCTGATCAGGAGTTTACACTCAAAGAGACACCAATATGCCTATGATGGATATTAAGGATTGGTTAGTTCCAAATGTGGGCAATCTATAGGCAACTGGACCAACTGTAGGGATGGATTTTCCCTCTTCTTCTTTTGGCTCTGTGAAACCAAGGCGGGTACACCTGATCCAATAGTACTAACTCTGATTGATAGTTCTAACTCTGCCCCTTATTTCTTTATTGGATCCTTCAACAGATGATTACAGTGAGAGAATACTAAACAAGAACCTATTGTTCATTGATCCTCCATCACTGGGTAGGACAATACATAAATGTAAATGAAAGTAAAAACTGGTATTGATTTAATGTTTCTTGCAGAGTGTAAACAATCATGCAACACATGTAACAGCACAAGGGATACTAGCTTATGATCAGTGCCTTATCCATTGGGCACCATACCTAAAGCAGATATGAAATACAAGAACAACTACTAGATTCATCTCAGAAACCAAGCCATAAACATAGTCAAACATCTCTTACACTGCTTGTAGAT
Organism: Chamaecyparis obtusa; assembly: GCA_027943335.1. Classification (NCBI taxonomy): domain Eukaryota; kingdom Viridiplantae; phylum Streptophyta; class Pinopsida; order Cupressales; family Cupressaceae; genus Chamaecyparis; species Chamaecyparis obtusa. Next base: position 752,564 of record BSBK01012322.1, read on the forward strand.
ATCCTTCCTGACTTAACCCAATAAATCTATGCTTCACTCAGAGGCTTTTAACCTAATCCTAGATCAGGGTTGAGAGACAAAACACATACACCAATAACCTAATGCAATGAGTTAGAAAACTCAAAATTCATCAAGAACAACTGAAGGAGAGATCCAAGAATGTGAAACTATATTAAGTATGTGGGTTCAAATCCCTGTATTACAAACTGATTCAGTGATGCCATAGACAATATGCAAAAGATACATAAGCCTTCTTCCTAGTATTGATACAAAAGCAAAAATGTTACAACCTGGACTAAGGATACACACTTGGCTTTTCAGCTTCTTGTGTCAAGAAATTCCAGCCAACCCCTCAAAAAGATTACAAAATTCCCTTTATACCAGGGATACAAAGCAAGCACGATCATTTCAAAATAAAAAATTCAAAATCACCTAACCCCACCAAGAAATAAACATAGACATGACAGGGGTCAAGCCATAGCAATTGACAATCCACTCTGCCCACTCCAAGCGCTCAAAAATAAATTTTGGTACCTCCTGCCACCGAAAACACTCAACAAGCTCAAACGGTCACATGCATTGCGCGGGCATTAAGTCTTTTAACCATTCGCCTTCAGTCGCGCAACTGTGTAGTCACATCTCTCACCGCCACAGGAAACGGGCTCCAAAATATGCTTGGTCACATGATCGCATAACCCAGAAATGGGTTATGCGAACATGCGACAGCCCGCTAACCACTTGCCTTTTGCATAACCGTCGACGCCAGACTGTTGCCACAAAAGGGCATGTCACATGTTCACAAGCCAAAAAATTGGCTCATGCAAACATGTGACAAGCCACTAACATGCACCCCATCGGCTGAAAGAAAAATGCCACAAAAAATCCTACCTGGGCCCGCGTTCCAAATCCACCATCCTGCCAACACGGGCCAACCGGAGACCGCCATGACCCCACCTTCCAGCTAGCCCACCAACAAATACAGACGGGCCCCAGGGACACATGGCACCTTGTCGCATGATCGCATAGCCCGAAAATGGGCTATGCGAACATGCGACCACCCGCAGACCACTACCGTAACCGCCACCACAACCGGTACCGCACTGCCAATGGACACGTGTTAACCGGTCACATGATCACATAGCCAAAAACTGGGCTATGCGATCATGCGACAGCCAACCCAAAGCTGTAGCATCACTGCCCGCCAAAAGAATACTGCCACATGTCATGCCACCAAACTGCAACCAACACCACTCTGCCGATGGGCCCCAGGACATGTGGCAAGCGGTCGCATGATCACATAGCCAAAAACTAGGTTATGCGACCATGCGATAGCCAATCACAAGTTGCCACATGTCCGCCTCCAGGACCATTGAGCAAATACGCCACCAACTGTGAATAATCGGGACCCACGCGGACAAATGGCAAGCGGTCGCATGATCGCATGTCAGAAAAGTCTAACATGCGGCCATGTGACAGCCAATAAGAACGTGCCATCTGTCCCCCCTCTGACACCTTGAAGGAACTGGCCCCACATCGTCGCACTTGCGCGGTTAATACAAATGAACAAGGAGAGCCGGCAGAAAAGAAGACACACAAGGTCGAAAACACACAGTGTTTTCGTGAAAGATCGAAAACACATAGAATTTTCAACATGACACAAAGGTGAACAAGGAAGCTGAAAACAATGAGGGCTTTATGCAGGCCAAAAAGGTCGAAAACAACGTGGATTTTTGAAAACACAGTGGGTTTTTGACACTGTGGCAGAATTTTAAAGTTTGCTTCCCACGAACCCCAAAATTTTAATAACTTTCTTGGTTTTGCACATTAGCAGACACGACTTGGGCTGAAGTAAGGTAACACATGAAACACACAGGGCAAGACACACATAGCATGAAACACTAAGGATTGTCTTTGCAAGTTAAAACTATGATTGCAGGTCGAGCAGGGCAACCTCAAAATTTGCAGAGAAAAGACCATTTTAAAAGATTTTGCAATGACTGGAAAAATGGCCTAACAGTGGCTCTTTCTAGGGACACATGCCTCCTACAGGCATGACAAGGATTCAGAATCACTGGGAGAGTAGACCAACCACTGGACAAAAATAGGGAACCCAAAAATTAGCAACCGAACAAGGAAAGGAAACACACAACAGAAAAGGGAAAGACTATACAAAGATCTACAGTATTTACAACCAGCCTCAAGGCCCCAAAATTATGATCAATACTTGCCTCTGTCAAACAAGTAGTTTTCATCTCCACACATCAGAGACAAACTGAAAATTCTGCTTCCATGTGACAGAACACAATTATATCCACTTTTCAAAAGCTTAAAACAAAGATTGCTGGCACATTCCTCATGAGGGCTGGAAAGGTAATCATACCAATTCTGAAAATGTTGTGGCACATGCATGTTGCAGTCAAAGAAGGAAATGCTGAAGGAGCTGCAAGATGAACCATCCTCAATCCTGTCAACAAACCCAGGAATTCTACCGTCCACATGGAAAGAAAAACACTCCAGCTCTATCAAACTGTCATTGCAATCGCTACTAGATCCATTCATACCAAAAATTTGCATCTCCAAGGAGAAGATACACCGATCTTCATGCAAACACTGAGGGGACTCATCAAATGGGACATCATCATTAAACATAGGGGCACTCTGCATCATGTCAGCATCTGACAAAACCAAAGATTTTTGATAGGTTGGAAGAGAAACATCAACTTGTCCATGAGATGGTGAAGCTTGAGTAGTTGAGAGACCATCCTTCCATGGCCTAGCAATAGATTCAAAATCAAAAGAGGATTCAAAATCCACACAACTCTTCCAATCAGTACTCAAAACCACATCAGGGACACTTGCATTACTTGAAGATGAACAAACACTGATGACTTCATCATCTGATATATCATACTGTACTTGGTTTCCATCTAGTAGTGCTGGGGCAACAAAAGAATCAGAGGCACACATGTCAAAGTCAAATCCTATTGACTCATGTTTCATATCAAAATCAATGTGTGCTAGATGTAAGAACCTAGAGCCATCACCCCCTGAATACCTGAGATACTCACAAGACAATAAATCTGAAATTTGTTCATAGTGAAGTGAACAGCTGTCCTCAAGAACATCATCTTCTACCATACAATCATCAGCAGTACCTTGATCAATCCAGTCCTCTTCTTCATCTGACTGATTGCATAAACTTTCTGCCCCATATTGAGAAAAGGCATCACCTTCATGACTGCAAGAAAGAGTGTCAACTCCTGACACATCTCCTTCATAAATTTCATCACTCTCAATATCAACACTACTAAGCAAAGCCCCAAGTGCATCCTCAAGTTCAAAATCAGCATCACCAAGTACCCAATCCCTGATACATCCATAATACTCTTTCCACAAGGCATTTGACCAACTGGTTGACTCAGGAAAACAAAGTTTCAAGAATAAACCAATGAAGTCAAATTCAGAAAACTCAACATCCTCAGGAAGCTCATCATATACTTTACAAAATCTATCATAGAACAAGGATATGGATAAATCCTTTCTACACCCCACCTTCAAACTGACTAATCTTATGCAATCCCTAAGGATGCCCTGGTCTAATAATGCAAGCTCCTTATTCAACTTATCCATTAAACTTAATGCAATACTTCCACATAATTTTGTCAAACTGCAACTGAAAACTTGAAGTATGCTAACCTTTGCTCACACCTTATCCTTCTTTTAGTGCTTGACCACTTTATAAGGAACATTTAAAACTTGAAAAATACCTGGGAAAATCTTGCAGCAGAAGACCTTTAGCTGGAAGGCAGGGCAGATCTAAAGCTCATCCTGTAGCTCCATCAGATAACTTTGTCATGCAGAGCCGCCACCTCCTTGAGAGGAAAATGATTCATTATTTCTTCTTCCAACCAACACAAAGCTACACCAGGTATACACACTGTTTATCAGAAGGAACACTGATCAAACAGAGAAAATTAGAGCTGCCACTCACAACTAGGTGAGAAAAATTTACAAATGCTTTGTTTTGTATCTAACTCTTTTCTAGACTCTCCCCAGCAAAGTCGCCATTTTGTTGGTTCCTGATCAGGAGTTTACACTCAAAGAGACACCAATATGCCTATGATGGATATTAAGGATTGGTTAGTTCCAAATGTGGGCAATCTACAGGCAACTAGACCAACTATAGGGATGAATTTTCCCTCTTTTGCTTCTGGCTCTGTGAAACCAAGGTGGGTACACCTGATCCAATAGTACTAACTTTGATTGATAGTTCTAACTCTGCCCCTTATTTTTTTATTGGATCCTTCAACAGATGATTACAGTGAGAGAATACTAAACAAGAACCTATTGTTCATTGATCCTCCATCACTGGGTAGGACAATACATAAATGTAAATGAAAGTAAAAACTGGTATTGATTTAATGTTTCTTGCAGAGTGTAAACAATCATGCAACACATGTAACAGCACAAGGGATACTAGCTTATGATCAGTGCCTTATCCATTGGGCATCATACCTAAAGCATACATGAAATACAAGAACAACTATTAGATTCATCTGAGAAACCAAGCCATAAACATAGTCAAACATCTCTTACACTGCTTGTAGATATCCTTCCTGACTTAACCCAATAAATCTATGCTTCACTCAAAGGCTTTTAACCTAATCCTAGATCAGGGCTGAGAGATAAAATACATACACCAGTAACCTAATGCAATGAGTTAGAAAACTCAAAATTCATCAAGAACAACTGAAGGAGAGATCCAAGAATGTGAAACTATATTAAGTATGTGGGTTCAAATCCCTGTATTACAAACTGATTCAGTGATACCATAGACAATATGCAAAAGATACATAAGCCTTCTTCCTAGTATTGATATAGAAGCAAAAATGTTACAACCTGGACTGAGGATACACACTTGGCTTTTCAGCTTCCTATGTCAAGAAATTCCAGCCAACCCCTCAAAAAGATTACAAATTCCCTTTATACCAGGGATACAAAGCAAGCACGATCATTTCAAAATAAAAAATTCAAAATCACCTAACCCCACTGAGAAATAAACATAGACATGACAGGGGTCAAGCCACAACAATTGACAATCCACTCTACCCACTCCAAGCACTCAAAAATGAATTTTGGTACCTCCTGCCACCGAAAACACTCAACAAGCTCAAATGGTCACATGCATTACGCGGGCATTAAGTCTTTTAACCATTCGCCTTCAGTCGCGCAACTACGCAGTCACATCTCTCACCACCACAGGAAACAGGCTCCAAAATATGCTTGGTCGCATGATCGCATAACCCGAAAATGGGTTATGCGAACATGCGATAGCCCGCTAACCACTTGCCTTTTGCATAACCACCGATGCCAGACTGTTGCCACAAAAGGGCATGTCGCATGTTCGCAAGCCAAAAAATTGGCTCACGCGAACATGCGACAAGCCGCTAACATGCACCCCACCGACCGAAAGAAAATTGCCACAAAAAATCCTACCTGGGCCCGCGTTCCAAATCCACCATCCTACCAACACGGGCCAATTGGAGACCGCCACGACCCCACCTGCTAGCTAGCGCACCAACAAATACAGACGGGCCCCAGGGACACATGACGCCCTGTCGCATGATCGTATAGCCCGAAAATAGGCTATGCGAACATGCAACCACCCACAAACCACTACCGTAACCGCCACTGCAACCGCCACCGCAACCAGTACCGCACTGCCAATGGGCACGTGTTAACCGGTCACATGATCGCATAGCAAAAAACTAGGCTATGTGATCATGCGATAGCCAACCCAAAGCCGCCACATCACTGCCCGCCAAAAAAAAACTACCACATGTCACGCCACCAAACTACAACCAACACCACTCTGCTGATGGGCCCTAGGACACGTGGCAAGCGATCGCATGATCGCATAGCTAAAAACTGGGCTATGCAACCATGCGATAGCCAATCATAGGCTGCCACATGTCCGCCTTCGGGACCACTGAGAAAATATGCCACCAACTGCGAATAACCGGGACCCATGTGGACAGATGGCAAGCGGTCGCATGATCGCATGTCAGAAAAGTCTGACATGCGACCATGCGACAACCAATAAGAATGTGCCATCTATCCCCCCTCTGACACCTTGAAGGAACTGGCCCCACATCATCACACTTGCACGGTTAAGACAAATGAACAAGGAGAGCCGGCAGAAAAGAAGACACACAAGGTCGAAAACACAGTGTTTTCGTGAAAGATTGAAAACACAGAAATTTCAACATGACACAAAGGTGAACAAGGAAGCCGAAAACAACGAGGGCTTTATGCAGGCCAAAAAGGTCAAAAACAACGTGAATTTTCAAAAACACAGTGGGTTTTCGACACTATGGCAGAATTTTAAAGTTTGCTTCCTGCAGACCCCAAAATTTTAATAACTTTCTGAGTTTTGCACATTAGCAAACATGACTTGGGCTGAAGCAAGGTAGCACATGAAACACACAAGGCAAGACACGCACAGCATGAAACACTAAGGATTGTCTTTGCAAGTTAAAACTATGATTGCAGGTCGAGCAGGGCAACCTCAAAATTTGTAGAGAAAAGACCATTTTAAAGGATTTTGCAATGACTGGAAAAATGGCCTAACACCTCTGGTAACAATTTTCTAATAGCTAACCTAACCCAAAGTACCTGCAAAAGTGACACAACATGGTCTAAGCAATGCAACAAAAATGTATAAAAGCATCTAAGTCCAGTTACAAGTTTGGTTAATAGTCACTTTACTACAAAGGTCCAGTTTGACCATAAGCTTACTCAAATACATTTCTATATTTTAAATTGAATAAAATCTCCTCAATGTAAGAAAGCATCAAATAAATTCACATCTTAAAATTATAATATTACCCAATATAAAATCCCTACCTTTAATAAATATTAATATAATATTTAATATTTATTAATTACATAATAAAAATCTAAATTTATAAATTTTAATTTAATTTAATATAAGTAAATATGTATATATATATATAACAACGCATAAGGGGTGGCCCCCACGGGGTCATACCCTAGCAGGTTCCCCTGCGCCCCCCCTCCCCTCATGGGAGTATCGCAAGCCGCAAGGCTTTGCGGGTCGTGCGGTTCCCGTGGGAGCCGGATGGGCTCCAAAAGTCGTGCAAGCCCCGTAGTCCCCATCGTGAACCATGGGGGAGGGTGTGGGGGAAGTGGTGACCCCCCACACATTTTAATTATTATTTTAAAAAAAAATTTGTCAAAATTTTCTGACACAGAAACAACAAGTATTATTTTTTATTTATTTATTTATTTTTCTTTCTCTATTAGAGATTTTCTCTGATCCAAAATAGCAAACCCTCAAAAAATTTTAATTCTTTTTTTAAAAATTATTTTAGATTTAAATAAATGTATATATATTTATTTTAAATTCCCCTTTTTTATACAAATATATTTTCTCAAATACGAGTTTCTCGAAACATATAAAAATATTTTAATATAAATTTGATAAAATCAAACACATACGTTTTCAAACACCAACTAGATCTAAACACAAGGGTTTTTGTCAAAATTCAAATCAAACCCTAATTGAATTAATTTCAAGTTTTTCCCTATTATTTTTAAAATGAATTCTAGATTTTTCGCACAAAAAATTCAACAACCAATTCAAACTAGAAACAATTGAAAATCAAATAATAATCCTCAATCCAAATAAAACCATGATTTTCAACAATCAGTTACAAACACAACATAGACAATCTTTTTGAAAGAATTATTAACTTGAGTTTTCAAACCCTACCCGAAATCCACAAACTGGTTTAAACAACAAATAAGACCAAATCAAAACATTCCAAAATCTAAGCTTTGAAAACCATTCTCTACTTTCAAGCACCACAACCATCTTCCAAAACCTAATAAACTTATTCCTAATAATGACCAAAACCCTCTAATATAGAAAACTTGTCAAGCTAGGGTTTCAAAACATGCAACACCATAAATAAGGCGAACTTCACTCTGAAATATAAAAAGAATTACTTCTTATTCTATTTACCTCCACTTAAGTCACTTTAACTCAACTTTTACTTTGAAAGAGAAAGTTCAGATTTAATAAAGTGTTTTCTAAATATGCAACTCAACCTTAAAATCACTTAACTCCTTTTGCATATAATAATAATAATAATTATTTTTATTTTTTAATTAAATTAAAATCTCTAGCATATTTAGAATATGCAATTTAATAATAAATATATTTTTATATTTAAATTATGTATTTAAATTCTAATTTAGACTTAGTATTTAATTAAACCTCCACTTTCCATAACTAAAATTTTTAATTAATTATTTTTAATAAACATTTGTATTTAGTTAACATTCCAATATTTTATATAATATAAGTAATCACTAATAGAATTAACTTTAATTAAATTTTTTATCTATTTTAACACAAAAATCACATCAAACCTACAAGCATGCAAAACCAGAAGAAACTAACTACATCAAAAATACTAAATCAAACACAAAGGAAGGGTTCACAAATGACATCACCTTGGTGAATTTGAAGGGTAATAACTAAGATACTTGTCCACTATTTTAGGACAATAAATGGCTTAGGTTAGGATTTGGACATGTCTGTTATCTCCCCTCTCTTACCATTGAGATATTGTGATAGGGCACACTCATCCTAATAATTCAGGGAAGTTGATGTTCGGTGCCTGAAATCCCACATAAAAGATGATTATGTACATACTTGTATAAATATATAACAAACAATAGCAGGGATTGATCGATCGTGTGGATCTCATAAGCAAGTAACTACGACTCTATCTCTCAACCACATCAGACACATCAAATAGAAATATAAAACATACATGCCAAACATACACATGCAAATATAGGGTCAATAAAACCATGGAAACTATAAAAACTATGGGGTCAATAAAACCATGAAAACTATGGGAGGGGTATTACATCCACCTCAATTAGGCTTACTCTTGGAAGCCTAAAAATAAATAAGGATATGCATCCATCAATCATGAAGCATTCTACTAAATCAAAAATAAAAACTAAATGGCATCTCAAAACAAGCCATAAAATAAAGACACGATATATAGTCATCAAGAGCAATATAATTATAGTTTAAGCATAAACCGAAAATCGCATTGATCAATCATTCATTATTAATCAATTTTAATAGATCTAGATCTTTATTCATTCAACATCATATAATTCATCTATAAATTAATTGTATAAAGTACACATTTGTATTTACATCAAATAACAAATTGAGAGGTTTAGGCAATCCTAGCAAATGCAACACCAAGACACATAATGCAGTTCATCTTCACATAAAAACATAGTACAATTCTTTTATGATGTCCTCCCTTACACATACTATTAGAGGTCCAAAATGAACATGATAAAAAAAACTCTTATCATAGAACATGGCCAACAATACCAAACATTCAAAATAGCCACCACATAGTTCAAAAAGGAAAAATCCAAGCAAGAAATTCCAAGTTCAACATTAAATCATAAAAGTACTGCACTAATTCAACAGTAAGTCAAGTGTGACTAGTGTCACAAAATATGTAGCAAAAAGAGAGTCAGGTGACTAGTCCATGCATAAGAAATTTAAAAAATTTAATGCTAGCCCAAACACAACATGAACAATTCATCAATAACCAAAATAAATCATAAAAATATCTTACATAACAAAGTGACTGGTGTTAGCCACACTCATGGGAGTAACCACTTCATGACACCCAAGAATACATCATCCTAGATGCATTAGAGAATGTACCCAAACACAATAGATAGTCGCTAAGGTAAGATGCATCAAATGCAATTGTAACTAAACAACTTTACAAAAAGTTACTGTAAGTAGCTTATAAGTTATAATGGCTCTCAAATACCAAAGAGTTATGTGTCTATGTTTCATTTAAAGTTTCAACTACATGATACCTAATGGGCATACAAATTACTAGAGTTCCCAGTGTAGAAACATGTGCTCTAATACCAAGTGTAATGCCCCACCAGAGAACCCAGGAGAAAATAACTTAAAACATGCTACTAAGTTTACATAATAATTGTTTTCTTAAGAGTTTACAAACAATGATGAATAACAAAGTGAAAGCAATATAACATAAGATAATACATACTTACAAATGTAACTCATTTACAGATTACAAATCTCAAGAGTTCCATGACGTAGAATTACGTAAGTTAATTAATCTACTAAATAAAACAAACAATATACAATCTCCATATAATTCAAAGGAATAAAAATTGCATCATCTCATAAATGAAAAACTAGATACAACTGATATCATAAGGTAAACATAATAACCAACATCCACTGCACAAGTCATTGGGTATGTAATAATAAACCAAGATACAAAGTACAAGTACAATATATGAAAGATAAGAGTAAGTCTCTAACAAGAAGAAGAAGAAGAAGGTAACAACAATAAGGATCATCCAACACCATCATGAATGTTGAAATCTCAGATGGTAAAAGAATCACTACCACTCGATCATGTGGAACCAAAGGTCAACTCCCATCATGTTGAGGAGATAACAATAGACCCCACTCGGATATCAAGCACCAAAATCCAACACAATACATCACCTAGGCAAGGGATCCTAAAATCTCTCTATCTCAAAAGGTGCAACATCAACTGCAAAGATGAAACATACTCAAACAGTTACAACCAACACATGTAGGAAACCTAAGATACATAAAGGGAAGTGCCATGATATCAGCCAACTCTAAGGTTATCCTAGTAGTATCTCTATACCCCGACACCCTAGTGACTCTATGTGGTATTAGTAATCCTCTCATACAGATGAGGTACCAACTATGCTATATCCAGTCCACATAGGTGGAAAGAATCTTCCCACTCTCATCCTAGTCAATACCTCAATCAAGTACTCAGGCATGGGTGAGGCACACATTATCTTATTAATTTATTTTAAAATGCTCCATGTATTTAAGTTATCACTTTTTTAAGTATCTGCAAAGGATGCCTAGGTAGCAACTTCTAGGCTCCAACGCCTCCAAAACAAGCCAATTCCCATCTATACACTCAGATAACCTACCCTAATGCTCTAACCATTATAAAAAAGAGAAGAATGAACCAAAACCACAAAAGATTCTCATAAGTCATAAACCATGGTAATCACCAAAGTAAAATAATGGAGCATAGTAGATAACAACACATCCTATACAAGGATCAAATAGTCCATCTCAATATAGACATTACCAAAGATCATCCATCCCATAATGGATATCTCAAAATAATAATAACAATCCACAGAGTCTCATATCACAAGACCAACGTTACTTAAAGCATCAATGACATCCATCTCCAAACATGAACTAACATAATCCATAAAGATAATCATCTAGAACGTAAAACAATCATAATAGAGAACACAAGGTGACGGAGTACATCAGACTTAATCATAATAACAGTCGTCACCCTTTTGGTCAACTAAAATAAAGATCGAGACACAGTACAACATATGTGATCAATCATGGATATCACAGAATCATACATGATCCAATTGAGACTTAAAAATGGTTATCAAGATTCTCCACATAAAATCAAAGATCAACATATCTAAAATCGTACAAAAAGCATGATGATCAAATAAGGTTGGTACAATGATTGTGACCAAGTCAACATCACAAAGCATTGAAAATTGATAGACAACAAAACCCCCAAGCCTTTGGTAACAATTCTCTAAAAGCTAACCTAACCCAAAGTAGGCAAAATTTACACAACATGGTTTAGGCAATTCAACAAAAATGTATAAAAGAATCTAAGTCCAGTTACAAGTTCGGTTAACAAGCACTTTACTACCAAAGGTCCAATTTGACCATAAGCTTACTCAAATAAATTTCTATATTTTAAATGGGATAAAACCTCCTCAATATAAGAAATCGTCAAATAAATTCACATCTTAAAATAATAATATTACCCATCCCAAAGTAGATGTCCTTTAAATAATATTATTAAATAAATAATACCCAATATAAAATCCCTACCTTTAATAAATATTAGTTACATTAATATTTATTAATTGATAAATATTGATCAAATATTAATATAATATTTAATATTTATGAATTACATAATAAAATCTTAATTTATAACTTTTAATTTAGTTTAATATAATAAATTTTTTTATTATAAATACTATTATAAATATATATATTAAAAAAAATATATATATAACAAAGCATAAGGGGTGGCCCCCACGAGGTCATAGCCTAGCGAACTCCCCCGTGGGCCCCCCTGCCTCCCCTCGTAGGGGTACTGCTAGTCGTAAGGCTTTGTGGGTCGTGTGATTGTCGTGGTAGCTGCACGTGCTCCGCAAGTTGTGTGGGCCTTGTGGTCCCCCTCATGGACTGTGGGGAAGGGTGTGGGGGAAATGTTGACCCCCCACACATTTTAATTATTGATTATTTTTATTTTTAAAATTTTCTTCTAACACAGAAACAAGTATTATTATTGTATTTATTTATTTATTCTTTGTCAAAGATTTTCTCTAATCTAAAACAACAAACCCTCATTTTTATTTAATTATTATTTTTTTATTATTTAAGATCTAAATAAATATGTATATATATTTAGTATTTATTTATTTATTTTAAATTCCCCTTTTTTTATACAAATATATTTTCTCAAATACGAGTTTCCCAAAACATACAAAAATATTTTAATATAAATTTGATAAAATCATATACATACATTTTCAAACACCAACTAGATCCAAACACAAAGGTTTTTGTCAAAATTTAAATCAAACCCTAATTGAATTAATTTCAAGTTTTTCCCTATTATTTTTCAAATAAATTATGGGTTATCTGCACAAGAAATTCAATAATCAATTCAAATTGGAAATAATTCAAAATCAAATAATAATCCTCAATCCAAATAAACCATGATTTTCAACAATCAATTACAAACGTAATGTAGACAATCTTTTCTAAAAAAAATATTAAAATGGGTTTTCAAACCCTACCTGGAATCCACAAACTGATCTGAACAACAAATAAGATCAAATCGAAACATTAAAAAATCCAAGCTTTGAAAACCATTCTCTACTTTCAAGCACCATAAGCATCTTCCAAAACTTGATAAACTTATTCCTAATAATGACCAAAACCCTCTAATATAGAAAACCTGTAAAGCTAGGGTTTCAAAACATGCAACACCATAAAAACGACGAACTTCACTCTGAAATATAAAAAGAATTACTTTTTATTCTATTTACCTCCACTTAAGTTACTTTAACACAACTTTTACTTTGAAAGGTAAAGTTCTGATTTAATAAAGTGTTTTCTAAATATGCAACTCAACATTAAAATAACTTAACTCCTTTTGCATTTAAATATTAATCTTTTTGTTATATTTTATTTATGCATTTAACTTATTTTAACTCCTTTTGCACTTAACTTATTTTATATTTTAATTATGCATTTAAATTCCAATTTAGATTTAGTATTTAATTAAATCTCCACTTTCCATAACTAGACTTTTTAACTAATTCTTTTTAATAAACATAAGCATTTAATTAATTCTCATTAATTAAATAACCTTATATTTTAACATTCCAATCTTTTATACGATATAAGTAATCAATCACAGAATTAACTTTAATTAAATCATTTATCTATTTTAACACAAAAATCACATCAAACCTACATGTATGAAAAACCTAAAGAAACCGATTACATCAAAAATACTAGATCAAACACAAAGGAAGGGTTCATGAATGTCATCATGGTGCAGAGCACCAAGGCCAAGGAGGAACACTAGAGTCAGTCACAGATCCTAAAGGATTTTGAAGACAAATAATGACCATGAAGGGTCATTTGCAATGTAATAGGGCCAATTTTGGTCATTTAATGATGTTTTGGTAAAGTTTTAATCATTTTATGTAATAGGATCATTAGTATGTTTTGTTGCCATGATAAGGCAAATAGCCCTACAAGGGTCACTATGTAAGGGCTAATGGTCTAAGGGGTAGTATGAAGTGTTGGTTTATAGTTTAAAGTCTTTTAAAGAACCATTTGCAAAGTGTTTAAAGCAATAATACATGTAGTTGTCAAGTTGACAATATTTTACATCTTTTGTAATTGACAAATAATGAGGGTAGTCGATTGTTAATTGTCCCAGTCAATTTGAGGATAGTTAAAAGGTGGTTAGTTAGTCTTGTAAGGCCTATTTACTTTTATTTTCTAGAGGAAATGGGGCATGGTCGAAGGGATTTAATTTGTAAAGTTTTGAATCAATAAAAATAGTATTTTCACTGTATTTCTCTGATTTCTCTCTACAACGGTCATGTTGTTTCATGTTTTAATTGTGGTAAAGGTATATTTTTATTAAAGTTCCAATTGAGGATTATGGTGGTATGAATTAACTTCATTTTGGTTTTTTAATGGTTGCATTTGGTTAAGGTTTGCAAAAGTTATCTATATTTTACCAAAAACTATCCAAACCGTGACTTAGGGTAATCCAACAAGTGAAAAATGTGATTTCCCTTAGTTGGCACGTGGATCAAACCCTCTCATTTGGGAAGTGATGAGGAGTGAGTATACATTTACTTTCTTGGAGGTATCAAAACACCATGCATCGATTGGAATGTGTTTGAGGGTAGAGAAGTAACTAGACAGTCACAAGAAACAACATATTGACTGTCATAGTCTTGAGGATTGAAGGCTTGTCCACCAAAGCACCAAGAGTTAGGGTCTTGGAAATATAGAGGAGTGTTGGAGGGAGATTCCATTGCATTTCCAAGTCATTGGAGAAGGAAGACTGCCCAAGGGAAGGGCTATGAAACAAGAAGTTCATAGTTTGTGTTGACTGTCCTAGTGGGACAATGAGATAGAAAATTTATTTTGTTTTGGTTTGATGTTGAGATAAGGAGTCAAATGGACATGGTGGGTGTATGGACAAGAGTCTAGGGAGTCTAGGAGGATCTAGATGGTGTCTCAATAGTTAGGATTGAATTTACATAGTGTTGGGAGGATGTTTGATGTGACTATCTTATAAAGTTGTTGTTGACTATCCTAAGGAACAAAGAACAATGAGTTGTTTAAGAGTTAAGGTGTTGAGGGGGTTAATATTCTTGTGATCCAATACAAGTACAAGAGGCCTTACATTTGGATGGGCATTGGGGAACTCCAAGTTTAGAGGTGTTGATTCAATCAAGGACTTTGTGTTGAAGGATAGTGCTCAATGAGAATGAGCTTGTTCAAAAGTATATTGTGTTGGTTACCAAAAGTCAGAACCTTCTGTTAAAACCTTTGAGTTGAGATTGATTCCTTGAGGGAGTACCATATTTTTGTGAATCATTTGAGTTGAATTAGTGTTCCTTAGAGGTGTACCAGAGGGCTTTGCACTAATTGGTATTAGAGCTTAAAGATATAGTATTTGATGGGTATGGCTTTGACAATAAGTGAGAGGGAGTTGCTTGAAGGATTCAAGCTATTGAAGGAATTAGTGTTTGGAATGAAGAAGAAGAAGAATAAGGAAGAAGAGAGAAAAAGACAAAGGGAGAAAGAGAGGCAAAAAGAGATAAGGAATTTGAGAAGGGATATAGAGGCCTATTGTGAAAGGCTAGATAGGTATGAATCTTGGTCGGAAGAAGAAAAGAGAGAAAGCCTAAAGAGGGAAGAAAATATAGAGGAAAGATTGAAGGAGTTAGAGGAGCAGTTGAGTTGCCAAGGTGAATGACATGAGGAAGAGGAAGAGTAGGTTGTAGTGAAGGAACCTGATTTGTGGCAGGAATATGAAACTATTATGGAGGAATGACAAAGCAATGGTGGTGACAATGAGGCTCATGAGGAAGTGACCTTAGAGGAAAAGATAGAGTTTGAGGTAAAGGGCCTAGGGGAGGCTCAAATGATGGAATTTTCTCCAAGCATGGAGATAGTGCAAGTTGGATCAGAGGTAGCAGGGTACCTATGGTGGGTACACTTGGTGAAGATGCAGGTTGCCATGATGGTGATCAAGGAACAACAACACTAGCATGCGATGTTCGCATTGGCAAGAGATGCCAAGCCTAAAACCAAAATGAAGGTGAAAGAAGGAAGGAAAAAATTGTTCAAGGAGGACCTATACTAGCCTAAGGTCAAGATGAAGGCCTGCATTTTTTTTTCTCTAATCATTTGTTTTGTAGGGTTGTTTCCAAGAGGACTTGGAAAGGTTTGAACTTGGGGAGTATGGTGTAGAGCACCAAGGCCAAGGAGGAACACTAGAGTCACTCATGGATCCTAAAGGATTTTGAAGAAAAATAATGAACATGAAGGGTCATTTGCAATGTAATAGGACCAATTTTGGTCATTTAATGATGTTTTGGTAAAGTTTCAATCATTTTATGTAATAGGATCATTAGTATGCTTTGTTGCCATGATAAGGAAAATAACCCTACAAGGGTTACTATGTAAGGGCTAATGGTCTAAGGGTTAGTATGAAGTGTTGGTTTATAGTTTAAAGTCTTTTAAAGAACCATTTGCAAAGTTTTTAAAGTAATAATACATGTAGTTGTCAGGTTGACAACTTAGTTGTCAACTTGAAAACATTTTACATCTTATGTAATTGACAAATCATGAGGGTAGTCGATTGCTAACTAGCCTAGTTAGTTTGAGGATGATTAAAAGGTGATTAGTTGGTCTTGAAAGGCCTATTTAGTTTTTATTTTCTAGAGGAAATGAGGCATGGTCTAAGGGATTTAGTTTGTAAAGTTTTGAATAAATAAAAATAGTATTTTCACTGTATTTCTCTGATTTCTCTCTACAATGGTCATGTTGTTTTATGTTTTAATGGTGGTAAAGGTATCTTTTTATTGAATTTATGATTGGGGATTATGGTTTTGTGAATTAAATTCATTTTTGTTTTTGAATGGTTGCATTTGGTTAAGATTTGTAAAAGTTATCTGCATTTTACCAAAAAACTGTCCAAACCTTGACTTAGGGTAACCTGAGAAGTAAAAAATGTGATCTCCCTTAGTTGACACATGGATAAAACCCTCTCATTTGGGAAATGATGAGGAGGGAGTGTACATTGAATATCTTGGAGGTCACAAAATACCATTCATTGATTGGCATGTGTTTGAGGGTAGAGAAGTAACTGGATAGTCACAAGAAATAATATATTGATTGTCAAAGTCTTGAGGATTGAAGCCTTGTCCACCAAAGCACCAAGAGTTAGGGTCTTGGAAACATAGAGAAGTGTTGGAGGGAGATTGCCTTGCATGTAAAAGTCATTGGAGAAGGCAGAGTGCCCAAGGGAAGGGCTACGAAACAAAAAGTTCATAGTTTGTGTTGACTGTCCTAGTGGGACAATGAGATAGAAAATTTGTTTTGTTTAGGTTTGATGTTGAGATAAGGAGTCAAATGAACATGGTGGGTGTATGGATGAGATTATATGGAGTCTAGGAGGATCTAGATGGTGTCTCAATAGTTAGGAGTGAAGTTACATAGTGTTGGGAAGATGTTTGATGTGACTATCTTATAAAATTGTAGTTGGCTATCCAAGGAACAAAGAACAATATGTTGTTTGAGAGTTAAGGTGTTGAGGGGGTTAAGATTCTTGTGATCTAATACAAGTATAGGAGGCCTTACATGTGGATGGGAATTTGGGAATTCCAAGTCTAGAGGTGTTGATCCAATCAAGGACTTTGTGTTGAAGGATAGTGCTCAATGGGAATGAGCTTGTTCAAAAGTATGTTGTCTTGGTTACCAAAAGTCAGAACCTTTTGTTAAAAACTTTGAGTTGATCCTGATTCCTTGAGGGAGTACCATATTTTTTTGAATAATTTGAGGTGAATTAGTGTTCCTTAGAGGTGTACTAGAGGGCTCTGCATCATGTCACCTTGACGAATTTAGAGGGTAATAACTAAGATACTTGTCCACTATTTTTGGACAATAAATGGCTTAGGTTATGATTTGGACATGTATGTTATCTCCCCTCTCTTACCATTGATATGTTGTGATAGGGCACACTCATCCTAATAATTCAAGGAAGTCGATGTCTGGTACGTGAAATCTTGCATAAAAGATGAGCATGTACATACATGTATAAATATATAACAAACAATGGCGGGGATTGGTCGATCATGTGGATCTCACAAGCAAGTAACTATGACTCTATCACTCAACCACATTAGACACATCAAATAGAAATATAAAACATACACGCCAACCATACACATGCAAGTATGGGGTCATTAAAACCATGAATATAAATAACATCATACTATGTGAATAATCAACATGAAGAGTGGCCTAAAAGAGTTTGGCCATATACATTAAAATAAAACTATGGGAGGGGTATTTTATGCTCTGTGTTGTCATTGATGTCAACTACGTATTTTTATTGATGTCAATTAACTATGTTATCATGATTGTGTATTGATCAAGAGAAGTTAGAAAGGTGTTGTGTTTAGTAATGTATCATATGAAGAGTTGTGTTGTCTATTGCATGGAATGCTAAGATATTTAGGAAAGAGTATTTGATGATTGATATGAAAGAAATAGTATTTGAAGTAAGATAAAAATTTGGTATTGTGTGTTTAGATGTTTTTCTAATGTTTGGTGGTGATATTAAGTCAGTATGACAAAAGTATGAGAAGTTGAAATATGTAGGGAAGTGTATTTGAAGTCCTTATGGGAGAATGCACTCTACATTCCTCTACATAAGATGATGACACCTTGTGGCTCTAGTTGTAATTACTTTGATATGTGAATGTTGAATTATCATGTTTACATGTCCCCATTTATTTTATAGTGGAAGTTGTGATTTATTATTTGCTGACTACGAGGTTGGTTGTAAGCGGGATGGTCTTTGCATTGGTAATTTAGGTTGTGCAACTGGGTGGAAATGTTCATACGGTTCATGCAATGTTTCATTTTAGATATTTTGTGTTGGTTTTCTCTATGAAGTTATGTTGTTTTGAGTACAATATTGTGGTTGTTTTGGTCTCTAGTTGACTTAATTGATTGTGGTGATTTTATATTTATTACTTATTGGTTTGGATATATTTTAGAGAAAGAGTTAAGTGGGTGATAGGGATCCTATCATGGCATGTTATACTTCACATGGAATTATGTGCATTAGAGATTATTTTTGGGTCAGTCTGTTAATGTGCTTTAATAGTTTTCTACGCACATCATTTGGAACTGACTTTGGAGAATATTGGGGCACTTGCACTTTGATGAAATCATTTATGGGAGAAGTGTTGTGATATAGTTGGGTCCCCTTTATGTCCCACGGTGAACCACATTGGATGTAAATGCTTGAGATGGTCAAATTTGTGTAAATAGTTCTTATCTCGACTGTGATCAACCTAGTTGTAATTTTGGTTGTTCAAATTGATGTGTATATATATGTGTGTGTGATTGGATAAGTTAAAGTGTGGATTTACTTAGATTATTTGGGATCAAATATAAATTCAATGTAAAGGAAATATGATAGAGTGGAGGTGAAAGAGTATGATTTTGATAGATTTGTTGTAGTAAATCATCAGGAGATCCTTCATCTTTTTATTTCATCATTTCCTTGTGCCTACTAGAAGATTATGTGATCTTTGGTAGCTTGTGAAGATTTGTATCTTGTGTTGGGATAGCACATCTCAACTTACAAGTCCTTCTTTAAGAAGCAGTGTGCTTCTATGGTAGTGAACCTAAAATAAACATTATATTTTTTTATTTATATAGTGAGTGTTATTCTCACTTTGGTTTTTCCCACATCATGTTTTCCACATAAATGTAGTGTTCTTGTATGTTTTACCATTATAAAATATTTCACTAGTTTGGCTAGTTGGATTAAAGATAACAGATAAGAAATTGTGTACATAGATTAACTAAGTCACCCATAGAAAAAGTTTTGAAATGAGGAGGAGCGGGTGTGGAAGTGCTAGGGTTTCTAGATGCAAGGGAAGTCCTTGCATCTGAAGATGATGAAGACAATGACAATGTACATTTTGGAATTTTTCTTAAACCTCAGTTGCTAGTGTTGCTAGGTTTTGTGCTTGTTTTGGGTGGTCAATGATTGTTTATTTTTTCTTGTAGTGATGTGGTAGTCTATTCGATTCTACCTTCTCTCTATATTGTTTGGTTGCACGTGGATGTTTCTTGGGTATCAAGATTTTCTTTATGTGTGCTTGTGTTATGTTTGGAGGCATCACTTTTATGGAGGAGTGCAACATTTCTTGTTGCCTTTTTTCTTGTTTATGGAAGGGACACGTTTCCCCTCTATCTTTTCCTTTGTCATCCAATCTATGGCTCAACTTTTTGTTGGAGGTCTGCGTTTGGGAGGTTGTGTGATATTGGCTGTAGTGTGGGAGTTTCTATTCTCTTGGTTTCTATTGAGGTTGGTTTCCCTTCATTCCTCCTAGCCTTTTTTGATCTTTTGTGGGCTTCTTTGGTGGGGTAGTCTAGAGGTTTGATGGTGCTTGGGGAGGTGTTGTTATGGATGGGGTCATGATTGTTGAGGCCCCTCTTTTTTATTTTTTCATGGGTCTATTTATTGTCTTTGCGGGCTTCAATGTCCCCTATTTGACAAAACATATTGGTGCTTGGACTTTGGTTAGCCCTCTCCAGAAAAGGAATTTATCCTCGTGGTGAGGTTCTTTCCCTGTCAAATATTGTTGTGAATCCCAGTGGTGGGTTCTCTATCATTTGCTTCTTATTGAGGCTTTATTGGATATGCACCTATGGTGTTTTTGTGGTATCTTTTGAGTAGAGTGTGGTTTGTGTTACGACTCTTGTTGGTTCCCTATTCGTTGTGGGTGTTGTGGCTTTTGGTGGTGTTATGTTGTCTGAAGGCCAGGTAGTTTCTGGCAATTTTCAAGGGCCCAACTTGGTCTTCCTTTGTTTTTGGTTAGGGGTGTATTGTGTTGGGGCTTTGTGTGGCCCTTTTGGTGCTCAAGACCTTTAAGGTTGTTTTCTCAAGTGGGCTATTTCTGTTCGAGGTTGGATTTGTCTCTATAAGGTTCCTATTAAGATGGAACTTTCCCCTATTGAGGTGGGATTTCTTTGTGCGATTACAATATGGTTTTGGCTCATTATTATTCTAATTCCCTCTCTCTTTTGTATTATTGAGGTGATGACCTTTCCTATGGAGCTGGATAATGGCTCTAGGGAGGTGGACAATGGCTTTTCATTGTGGGATACTCTTCATTGTGATAACCTGGATATGAAACTGAATGCCATTTTGGTTTCCTTTCTAGTTTCTTCCTTCTTTGTTGATCCTATTGAGGTGGGATCTTCTCCTATTGAGGTGGAAAGGAGTTGTTTAGGAGAGATGTGGAAGAATTGGTGGGGTGTTGTTTCTGTTAGCAATTTTTGGGTTGTGGGAGCCAAGTTAAAACTGTAATACCCCAAAAATGGGCTATAGGTTCATTAACCTCCTACATCTTCAATTCGAATGAAATAACATCAAAGTCCTAACCTAAGGCACATCTACACATTATTGAATCCTAATTGATTTTATCCTAAATTTTGCATCGGAGAATATTCCTATTTATCCTAATTATCTTTAATTTAATAATTATTTGGCGATAAATCCTATTTATCCTAAAGTTTGATTAATTGAATATTCTGAATATTTAATTAATTAGATTTAATACTGCCACTTAATTATTTAATTAAATTTAATTCTATTTATTCCTAAACTGTATTATTTAATTTTGACAATAAATAAAAAATCTCATGACTAATTGATTAAATTCTTATTAATTAATTAATATTAGTTGTCAATTTTTAATAATATAGTTTTAGAATAAAGTTTGATTTAATAATTGATTAACCCATAAATCAAATGTTTTAATTCAAAAATCAGTTAAGTTGAGAATAAATCACTTTATTTTTAAATTAATTCATAATTAAATCATGCACAATCAAAAAAGCAAGCAACTAGAAATTAACAATCAATTTTAAAATTGAAACTCAACATCTGATGATGAGTTGAAATTTGATCTAAACTCCATTTTGAGTTAAACACTTCTTTTGCATGATTTTTGTGAGTTAATTATCTCTGATTTCCTGATAACTCAAAAATCAACCTAAGTTTATCAAGAGTGATTTATGGCTTTTCTCTTGCATTCTCAAGCCCTAGATTTCTATAAAATCAAGGCTCAGCTCTTCATAATTATCAACACTCAAATTTGCACAATTACTCTGGTGAATTGGCGATTGAAGGATTAGGCACTTGCGACAGGCGATTTGTGAGATCTTTCATAGTTAATCATAGTTTTTCATATTTTTCATTCATATCATTCTTAGATTAAATTTGCATTCAATTTCATTCATCTAGCTTAGATTCATATAGTTTTTCATATTATTGCACAGAAAATCCAAAAAAATAGATTAATCTGCACTCACATAGTTTTTCATTCTTTTGCATTCAAATCTTTCATTTAGGTGTTGCATTGTCACTAATCTCGATTTCAATCTGAGAACATCATACTCACACCTACTAGAAGACAGTAAATCACTTGGTTACCATAGTTTCATTTACTTTTAGATTTTGATTTTGCTAACCTCTAATGTTTTACTGAAGTGTTGTGTCTACAGCTAGGTACAAAATTCACACACATTTTTGGCACCCACCGTGGGGCCCTAAAATGGGTTTCCATCTCTTCTATTTCAATTTCTATCTATTTTCTAGTCAATCTTGCAATTTTATTCTCTGTCCGTACACTTTTCGTATGACTTTTGTCAGAAAGTCATACCATAAGCTACTGATTGTCGTATGACAGTTTAGGATTTTGAGGCTTGTTTCAGCAACTGCAAACTGTTGTTTGGGAACTCTTTTGTCATTTGGTGAGACACCCACTGTTGTACGAGTTTTGGTACTAGGATTCAATTATCATTTCAAAATTTTAGGCAGTTTTTTCAAATTTGATTCTTAGATTTGGACTAACAGCTAACCCTAACAATTGAACTCTATTGTTTTTGATTGATCTTTGTTGATTTTGATTGGGAAAAGTGCAACTAAATTGCTAAAATAGGTAAAATCTACTAAGCGCGTTGCGAGGAATTTAGGTATTCTACTACGATCTGATAACACTTCGATTTAGACATAAAAAGAACTCTCACGTGTCAAGCTTGTGTGAATTTTCTTGCTTTCATATCACAGACTTCATTTTGGGCTATAAAACAAACATAGATTTGCTTTCTACATATCTGTTACACATAGTAAATAGGCCCTATGAACACTATTTATGGATGATCTTGAGAGAGTGGGATTCTTTCACTTGTTCACGCATGCGAAGCTCTTCTTGGTGAAGGATCCCCTTGAAGGTAGGGAAGGTACTGAGATTGTCTTGCGTTCTACTAGATTTTTGAGTCTTCAAATTTTGATCGATACATTCTCTCTTTGGAGAGGTTGATAGATCATAAGCGGTTGACATCATAGATCTTTGTGAGATAATTTCAGTCTTAGCGTGTCGGATTAATCTATTTGCTTTGTTTTGGTGAAGTTAAGAGGCTAGTGGATTATGCTCTACTTCCTTTTTGGATAGTAACAGAAACTCATATCCTTGAATCTGACCTAGTCCCCCTGTGGTATCTTTTGTGAGTCACCTTTAGGGAGGGTTAACTGTAGTGGACATTCCCTTAATTGAGTCAACCACATGGATGGAACCTCAAGCAATAATAGCCATTTTCACCGTGGTAGCAGTAGCCGCTATATAAATGTCCTTATGGAGGAAATCTTCACATGTGTGGTCTCTTGTTGGGCTGTCAGATCTCCCTAGCAGATCTTGATTGATTAAATTCTCAGACTATGTCAAAACCTCGGTGTGCCTAGATTGGAGTTCACCCTCTTGAGATCAAAAAATTTGCAGAGTCAGACCATTACTACAAACCCTAGTGAGGCCAAATTTTTCATTTTCTAGGAATATGTGAGTTATTGAAAAACTTTTTGTAACATACACAAATAGCACTCCTAGGGATTAGCATATTAAGTCACTATTGCTTGTTCATGCGCAAGGTTGCTTTTTCCCTTGTTCATTATTTTCAGATGATTGCTTGCTTCCCTTACTTGCTATTTTGTTTGCTTGATATCTACTTGGTTATTTGAGATGGACTATCACACAGATCTTCAAAACTAGACATAAAACTTTGCCAACAATATGAAATTGAAAGCCTAAAAATTACAAAATCTGAAGAAAAATTCCTCTCTGGAGTCAAAAGTCATCCCACAGTCTTAGATTGTCGTATGAGTCTTGAGAAAAAGTCATTTCATAACCCCTGTATTGTCGTACGGGAGCTAGTACTGTGTCGTACGAGTGTTGTCACTAGAAATCAAAAGAACATTATCCCTGGCAACAATTGTCGTACGAATCTTGTCAATTGTCATTTCAGAGCATACCCAGTATCATACACACCTTCAGAAACTTGTTTGAGAATTTTCAAAAAGTTGTCAGAGATTGGTCAGATTTGTCAGGAATCTAGTTTTTATAGCCTATTCCCAGATTCTGTCAAAATATTCACTATGTCAAGAACATAGCAGAAAATAGAACAAATTCAATCATTTTCCTAAAGTGGTCTATTGAGTCTGATTTAGCCTTCTGATTTATCGATTTGAGTCTTTTTCATCTTGTGTCAAAACCTTGTCAAAATTATCTTCAAATTCAGTCTTCTTACAAAACGGCTAAGTGTTGTGAGCTTGTGCCTGCCATCTTTTGGGCATCTACCCATACTACTGTGGCATAGTATCCTTCATTCACATTTGATCTATTCTTTAATCAATTCAATCTTGATAAGGTTGTGTCATTCGATCTTCTTGAATCAAGTCATTCTTCAGTTGTCTTCATCTTGCTCTCTTGCTTCACCCAAGGTTAATGGTGGAAACTGTAATACCCCAAAAATGGGCTATATGTTCATTAACCTCCTACATCCTCAAATCAAACGAAATCGACATAGAAGTCCTAACCTAAGGCACATTTGCACATCCTTGAATCTAATTGATTATCTCAAATTTTGCATCGGGGAATATTCCTAGCAATATTCTTAATTATCTTAATTACCTTTAATTTAATGATTATTTGGCGATAAATCACATTTATCCTAAAGTTTGATTAATTGAATATTTTCATATTTAATTAATTAGATTTAATACTGCCACTTAATTATTTAATTAAATTTAATTCTATCTATTATAAATTGTATTATTTAATTTTGACAATAAATCCAAAATCTTATGATTAATTGATTAAATTCTTATTTAATTAATTAAAGCAAGTTGTCATTATTTAATAATATAGTTTTTAATAAAAGTTTGATTAAATGATTGATTAACCCATAAATCAATTATTTATTTTAAAAAATCAGTTAAGTTGAGAGTAAATCATTTATTTATTTATTAATTCATAATTATCATGTGCACAATCAAAGAGCAGTTAAACTCCAAATCAGAAAATCAATGCAAGTTATTGACTTTTTGGAACTCAACATCTAATTTGAGTTAAACTCTGCTTTTGCATATTTTTGTGAGTTAATTATCTTTTATTTAAAAATAAATCAAAAATCAACCTGAGTTATTTGAGTGATTTATGGCTTTTTTTCCCATGCACCTCCAAAGCCTTGGATTTCTATAAATTAAGGCTTCAGCTCATCACAAATCATCTCATAATTTGCGAACTTATGCTAGTGAATTTCTATCTGGAGAATCAGAGCTTCTTTGCGAATCAACCACATTTTGTGAGATCACTTTTGTTTTCATATTATTGTTAGATCATTTTAGCATATCAATTTCCATATTAGCATAGATTCATATCAAGTTTTCATCATATCATTTTTCATATTATTGCATCTAAAATAAAAAAAATATAGATTAATTACATTCATATTTCATATCATTTTTTCATTCAAATCCTTCATTTAGGTGTCATCAAGGTCACTGATCTCGATACAATCTGAGAACGTCATACTCGCACCTATTAGAAGGCAGTAAATCACCTGGTTAGTTTAGCTTTCATTCATTGCATGATTTCGATTTCAACTAACCTCTAATATTTTACTAAAGCGTTGTGTCTACAGATCAGGTATAATTTTCACACACACATTTCTGGTGCCCAACGTGGGGCAACCCACCTTTACATGCTAGTTTTGATTTTTTTGGGGAGCTAAAACCCTAAAGTTTCAAAGATTTAATTTTATCTCCCAAATGGCTTTGATTTTTGCTCTAAATTTTTTTTTGCAAGTTGGAAATATATTAGGAAAGCTACAATAAAAAATTTAGAATTTTTTGAGATGTTTTGAATTTTTAATAATTTTTTCTTGAAATTCCAAACAAAATCAATATCTGATGCAAATCAGCATATTTTTTTTAAATTTTTATATTTTCAGAAATATATTTAAATTATATAGGGGGTTTGTTATTTGTATTTTAAATTTGGACACAATATAATAGCTCAAATAGTCAATTTACAAAAATTGGTCTATTTTGATAAAACGGGTCTCTAGGGCACAAATGAAGAGATTTTTCTAAAATTTTTACATTTTTGGAAAGCTCTCTATTTTTTAGTCGGGGTCTCTATTTTGAATTTCTATTTTTATGGCCAAAATCATAAAAAAAAATTAGATCTTGTTGACTAGGTCAAATGCAACAAAAAAAAATATAAAGTTTTGTGATGGGTATGCACTTATTTTTTTTACATGGTTCAATGAATTATATGAGTTGTCATTTGGGTTAATTACTAGTTATTATTGTTGATAATAATTGATTTTTAGAGCTAACCCTATGATTTTCATAAGTTGAATATATGTTGCATATCTTGTTTGCTTGTTTGCTTGTTGGAGAGTTCGTCACTTGCTTGCATGGAAAAGCTCAACAAGAATTGCTAAAAATCAGGTAAAATCTACTAAGCACGTTGCGAGGATCCCAAGTATTCTCCTTCATTTAATAACATTTCAATTTGGACTTAAAATAAATCTCTTATGTGTTTGACTTGTGTGCATCCTTTCATGCTTTTGTCTATTTCTACACACTTGCATAATTGATACTAGGCTGTGACCCCTTAAGGATTCATTAAGTAGTCTTAGATACTTGTGATTGATCTTGATTGCTATCTTGGGTTATTGGACTTGCTAATTTTCCGACCCCCTCATTCCACCCCGTGGTTGCAAGGTCAACGCCACATTAAAGGGGAGGGGTTAACAGGACATAAGTGTTAAGTGTTCCACTTGGCAACCCATTTATGCTTTTAGGAACTCACTTGTTTTCTAAGTTGGGGACTCATTTTCAGTTTGTGTGAGGTGTTAAGTGTTCCACCTTGTGGACTCATCTCATATTCACTTTAAGTGTTAAGTGTTCCTCTTTCTACTTTTTGGGTACTTTTGGTAGATTTGCTTTTTGGAAACATACATTTGTGCTCACATAGTAATTAGGCCCTATGAACACTATTCGTGATTCTTGAGAGATTGGATTCTTAGTGAAATCCTTCTTGATGACAGAATCCTTATAGGTAGGGAGGATACTTAGTGCATTTCACATTCAACTTGGTTAGTGCGTCTTCTCTTATTGATCAATACATTCTCTCCCAGGAGAGGTTGATAGATCATGTGGGGTTGAAATCACGAGTTTTGGTGAATCAAAATTGGTTAGTGCACCTTCTCTTATTAATCAATACATTCTCTCCCTGTAGAGGTTGATAGATCACGTGGAGTTGACATCATAGACCTTGGTGAAACAAACTTTGTCTTAGCGTGTTAGATTAATTTGCTTGCTTTGTTTGGGTTAAAAGTGAAGAGGCATCAAAACCTTGGATCTAGAGCCAAGTCCCCTTGTGGTATCATACTGTGAGTCACCTTTAGAGAGGGTTAACTATAGTGGATGATCCCTTCACAGGGAAAACTGTGTTGACGGAACCTCAAGCGGTAATAGCCATTTTCACTGTGGTAGTGACAACCACTATATAAATGTCCTTGTGGAAGAAATCTTCACAGGTGTGGTTCATTGTTGGGTTGTTAGATCTCCCTAGCAGCTCCTAAAGATTAAGTTCTCGGACTGTGTCAAAACCCTGGTGTGCCGGGATTGGAGTTCACCCCTTTGGATCATAAAAGTTGCAGAGTCAAACCATTACTAAAAATCCTAGCGAGGCCAAATTTTTATTTTCTAGGATATATGTGCGTTATTGAAAAACATTTTGGAACATACACAATTAGCGCTTCGGAGGATTAGAACGAATAAAATCACTTGATTGTTCATGCACAAGGTTGCTTTTGCCCTTATTCATTGTTTTTAGACATGCTTGAAATCACTAGCTTACTATTTTGCGTGCTTGTTTATCTATCTGGTTATTGAAAATGAACAAATCTGTTACAATCCTCAAATCTGGACAGTACAATTTGCAAACAAGCTGAAACTGAAAACCCTAAATTTGCAAAATTTGAAGTGAAATTCTTTTCTGGAGTCAAAAGTCATCTCAGAAGGTCAGAAAGTCATATGAGCTTTTGTCAAATGTCATTTCAGTACTGCCCAACTGTCGTATGGTGAACTACCTAGTGTCGTACGAGTTTTTATGCCAAAAAATTCAAAAGTCAAAATCCTACTTGCAACTATCGTATGATATTTTCAACTGTCATTTCATTACCTACCAACTGTCGTATGAGTTTTGCAACTATCATTTCATGGCATACCCATTGTCTTACGAGTCTACAGAGTGTCATTTGGGAAATTTTTGAAAGTTGTCAGAATTGCCAAATATTTAGCTTTTTCAACCTATTTCCAGAATCTGTCGATCAAATCACTATGTCAGGAATAGAGCAGTAGCTATTGAGAATCCAATCATTATCCCAAAGTGGCCTTTTGAATTTGATTCAGCCTTCTATTTAATCGATTTGAGTCCTTTTCATCTTGTGTCCAAACCTTGTCATAGCTATCAATCTTCAATCAATCATCAAAATGACTAAGTGTTGTGGTATCGTGTCCACTATCTTTTGGGAATCTACCCATACATCCAAGGCACAGTATCCTTCACCCACGTCTAATCAAATCTTCAAATCAATCAAACCTTGATAAGGTTGCATCATCTGATCATCTTGATTCATTTCATTCTTTAGTCATCTGGATCTTATTCTTTGTCTCACTCAAAGTTGATGGTGGAAACTAGAGCTTCCTCACACAAGAAATCTGGAGAAGCATCCCAGACCTTACCTATAACCACTACCAGGGGTCCAACTCTTGAGAAACTCATCAATTCTAGTCTTTACAAAGATGACGATCTTGGCAACTATCAATTAAAAACTGGTTACATTCCTCCTCCATCAACTCACGGAGGTACCCAACAAACCCCACATCAATCTATTCTAGGGAGTCCACAAACTCCTACCATGTCTCAAGCAGGGACAAACTTTGGCTCTCAGAGAGCTCAATCTCAACATGGTGCAGATCAGGAACCCACACCTGAAGAAATTACTCAATATCAAAATGATGATAACTTCAAATGAATGATGAAGCATTTTTTGAAAGAAGATAGAGAAGCATACTTTTTACAATTGGCACATCAAGGTGCTAAACTTCCTCCCAACTTTAATGTGGAAAATATCATTACACATGAGGAAGAAACTCCACTCATAGCTATGACGAAATAGATGTATGCTATGCAAGTTGAACTTAACAATCTTAAGAAAGAGAAGGAACCCAAAGAGTTCTCCATGGAGGCTCTATGCCCTTTTCCTTTTGACCAAGACTTGTATATGCCACCATTTCCAAAAAGAGTGGAGATACCAAAATATGATAAATATGATGGACACTCTAATCCTCAAGATCATGTCAGAGAGTTTTGTACGCAATCCATGGAGTTCATGCATGAATCGACCTATCTCATGTGCCTCTTTCCTAGATCTTTGGGAGGATCATCCATTCATTGGTTTTCTCGGTTGCCACCTACTATCAAAAATTTTAAGGAGTTGATCAAATTGTTTTATCAAAAATATTCCTACAATATTCAACATCTAGTCACCATGATTGATATCTATAATCTCAAGCAATATCCAGGGGAACCATTCCTAACATTTCTTAAAAGATGGAGGAAGAAGTTCTCTCTATATGCCAGACCTATTCTAGAAATAGAAAAATTGGAAATCTTCATCAATAACCTTGTTCCCAAAATCAATTATCCTCTACAAATGCAAGATCATACATCTTTTGATAAGATGGTGGATAATGCTATCAAAATTGAAAAAGTGCTTGTGAAAAAAGGAGAAATCACACTTCAAAAGGACAAGTACGAATCAGGATCCAGTTTTAAAGACAAGAACAAAAATTGGAACAAGAACAAAGGCATCATCACAAATGACATTGTTGATACTATCCATGCCCCATCAAAGGCACCAGCCTAAAATCTAACTCTTGGTTCCCAAGCCATCAAAGCTTCAGAACAAAAGTCATCCAAACCATCTCAAAAGAAGCCAGAATACGAAAGATGGGATAATAAATGAAAGTTTACTCCTCTTGGAGAATCTTTGGAATCTGCCATGAGAACTCTACTGGCTGATAACATCATTTCTTTGCCACCAATCCGACCACCTGATTCTGAGCCTAAGCCAAAATGGTGGAGAGAAAATGAATTTTGTGATTTCCATCGAGGTAAAGGTCACAAAACTAATAACTGCTTCCGATTGAAACATACCATTCAAGATCTGATCGATAGTGGAGACATCACAATTGACAATCCTAAGAGCAATAACGATCATACAGCATTCATAGAACCATTTCCGAAACATGGTCAAGAAGTTTCAACTTCTTAGCCTAATATGGGGGCAAAAGTCAACTATGCATACCCTAGAAATAATGTTGTCATCAATATGATTGAACCATGTCTCTCTGAAAGTTGCAATGTCATCACAATTGTAAGAAGAGATAGACAAAATCAATCGACCAACGCGGTTACTCGATCACAAGCCCAAGCACATTTGAAAGGACAAATCCCAGATTCATCAAATGTCCCTAAGGTGCCCTTCAATCTTTCATCTGCTTCTAAGCAGAAGGCTACTTCCAAATCTTCCAATCCAAAAGATACAAGGCCTACATCTTATAGCATTGTTCAACAACTCTAGCACACTAATGCCAAAATCTCCATGTTTGAGTTGCTTCGAATATCTCTAGCTCACAGAGCCATATTAGACAAAGCTTTGCTCGGTTCCAATGTTCCTGATGACCTTGATTTAGACAGGTTCCAGACTATGGTTGGACATCTTACATCTTCGCAATATATCTCCTTTTCAAAGGAAGATGACAACTCCTTGAGTCACCCACACAATCAGCCTTTGCATATAGAAGTCTTGATCCAGAACCGTAGGGTCAAACATGTGTTGATAGATGGGGGCACTGGCCTAAACATTTGTTCTTATAGCTTGATCACACAATTGGGATTTTCAGAATTGGCTATTGATCCTAGAAAGAAAATAACTATCAAAGCCTATGATGAACAAGAAAGATCTTCTAAAGGCACCATTGTCTTACCCATCCGAGTGGGTCTAGTTATCAAAGATACCATCTGTCAAGTGCTTGATCTACCTTTGGCCTACAACATCCTCCTAGGGAGACCATGGATACATGAAATGCAAGGTATTCCTTCTACATACCATCAATGTCTGAAGTTTCCTTATGAAGGAGTAGAGGTTACTATCCCCGCAGATCTGAATACAACTTGCAATACATTGAAAGAAAGTGAAGATAAGCTTGTGCCTAATAATAGAGAATCTTCCATTGAACTAACTAAAGCAACATCCACATCTAACATGGAAGATCTTGCAAAAGAGGTCAATATCAAAGAAAATGAGATGGGAGAATATATTATAGAGCCAGTCTTATCTTTGACATCTCTCCCTATCTCACCTAAGTCTTACGGACAATCTTTGAAATTATCCAAGCCCAAACCTAAATAACCTCTTGAAGCATATAAAAAGAATTTTGTGGTAGAACAAGTATCCAAGCAAGAGTTTGAAGAGGATGAAGCTGTGCTATCATGGCTATACAAAGACGAACCTGAATCTCAAGTTGTTCAAACTAGTGGCTCTATAGTATCCAAACTCTCTTCTAAGTCATATGGTCCAGGAGATAAATTGATAGCTAAGATGGGATATCCAGGTCAAGGACCTCTAGGAGTTAGAGGGAAAGGTCTCGTGGTACCTCTCCCACATACTGGTAGAGAAAATAAAGACAAAGTTGGCTTAGGCTTTAAGAAGAAACCCTATCACCTCAAAGGTAATTGCTCTCATGTCATAGAGAAGATCGCACCAGGAGAACCTCTTCTTAAGAAAGAAGAAATAGAACCATTAGATAGTGATTCAGATAGTTCAGAACTCATCCCCTATGAAAAATTGCCTAAGGAGATCAAAGACCTTCTGGATGATAAAGATGATCCAATCAAAAGAATTAATGTAGTAGAAACATAAGAACCAGCTAATCTCGAAAACGATCAAGAAGAGGGAAGTAGTAGTGATTCTGAGACAGATTCCCATGAGTATGAATTCAAATCAAAATCTAAGGGTAACCCTTCTTGGGGTATTCACCCTGACTTTACTCATGTTCTAAGATTTCCTAGAGATCTTGAATCAAAAGCTGAATCAAATGACTATGAATGGGGAGCCATTCCAGAACTAGATGAAGATGAGCTTATTATAGAGAAACATGTTGAAGTCATTCACCAATATGCACCTAATCCCAATGTAAGTCTAGAGTGAAATGATGAACCTATCGAGTTTGATCCACCTATAGCTGAATTGGACTCCCACGATGATGTTGAGCCTATTCACGAATTGAATGTTTTAAGTTGTAATATCACCTTTGAACTCAAGCATCGGGTTAGGACCAATAATGATAGATCCATATCCGTAAACACTATCTCCCAATCTTTCCCTACTTTGACTATCAAATATCCAGAACTTATTGATCAAACCTCCACAAATCTGAGCCATGGTATTTATACCTTCCCGAATGACTATGCCCTTGCTTGCTACTTAAATGTAGTTGAGCCTATGAGGACTTCCATCAGTGACCTGAGCGTCAGCATGACCGATTCGGACATCAAATATCTTAGTCAGAAAAATAAGAATAAAAAGAAAAAGAAAAAGAGTTCTGAGGGTGAAAACCACTTTGTGGCAGCCTCAGAACCTACAAAAGTAAAAATAAAAGATGTATCCAAAGGTGAAAACCTCTCTAAGGCACCTAAGGATGAGATATTTGATGTCCTTCTGAGTCATTTATAGGATAGATCTCGAGTTCTAATTGAGCCCACTCAATCCATCAATTTGGGTACAATAGAGGAACCACAATTGGTACATGTCGCACAATCATTATCAGAAGAAAAGAAACAAAAATTTAGTACATTCCTAACAAAGAAGAAGATCAACTTTGCATGGAAATATTCAGATATGCCAGGATTGGATCCTAATCTCATAATGCATCATTTATCTATTGCTCCAAATGTCAAACCTGTCAAGCAAAAATTGAGAAAGATGCATCCTCACATTGCACTCTTGGTAAAAGCTGAATTAGAGAAGCTCCTGAAACCCGGATTCATCTGAGTTATTAACTATGCAAAGTGGATCTCCAATATCATACCCATTTCTAAACCATATGGTTCAATCAGAGCATGTACAGACTTTAGAGATGTGAATAGAGCATGCCCCAAGGATGATTTTCCACTACCTAACATTGATATGATAGTGGACATGACTGCGGGTTTCGAGATGTATTCCTTAATGGATGGTTTCTCTGGATATAATCAAATAAAAATTGCTCCAGAGGATCAAGAAAAAACTGCTTTCACATGTGCATGGGGCACCTTCTGTTGGAATGTCATGCCATTTGGGCTTAAAAATGCCGGTGCTACATATCAAAGAGCCATGACATCTATTTTCCATGGCATGATGCATCGAACTATGGAAGATTATGTTGATGATACTTTAGAAAAATCTATGATTAGAAATGAACATCTAAAGGACTTGAGCATGATCCTAGACAGAATGGAAAAGTTTAGTCTCTGACTAAATCCTAAGAAGTGTGCTTTTGGTGTCACTTCTGGAAAGCTCTTAGGATACATCATTTCAAAGAAGGGCATTGAGGTTGATCCAACTAAAGTAAAGGCTATAATGGAGATGCAACCTCCTAAGAATATCAGTCAGATGAGGACATTGCAAGGAAGAGTTCAATCTATCAAAAGATTCATATCATAGCTAGCGGACATATCACAGCCGTTTACAAAAACATTACATAAAGGTGTGACCTTTGCATGGAACAAAGAATGTGAACAAAACTTTAACCATATCAAGAAGTATCTATCAAATCCTCCTATCTGGATGCCTCCTATTCATGGGAAGCCATTGATCTTATATGTCTCCACAACAGATACATCACTGGGGGCATTGCTAGCACAACACGATGAGAGCAAACAGGAAAGAGCTATATACTATATCAATAGAACATTGGTTGCATATGAGAATAACTATTCAATGATTGAGAAAGCTTGTCTAGCTGTGATCTTTGCATCATAGAAACTGAGACACTACATGTTAGCTCATACCACACAATTGGTAGCTAAAATTGATCCCCTCAAGTACCTACTAAGAAAAGCTGCCCTCATAGGTAGATTAGCTAAATGGGTTATGCTCTTAAGTGAATTTGACATTGAATATGTGGAACGAAAAGCTATCAAAGGGTGAGTCATTTCTGATCAATTAGCAGAAGCACCATTGTTTGATGACACACCACTACAAATGGAATTTCTAGATTCCTCTATCATGCATCTTTCTTCTAGAGGATGGCAGTTATTCTTTGATGGCTCATATACATAGAATGGATCTGGAGCAGGCATGTTGTTCATAACTCCTCAAGGATATGCAATCCCAAAAGCATTCAGATTAAAGTTTCCTTGCACAAATAATATTGCAGAATATGAAGCCCTTTTGAATGGTATGAAACTAGCAATTGAGTGGAGAGTGACAGAGCTACACATTCATGGAGACTCTCAACTTGTTATTCATCAAGTCAATGATGTGTACCAAACTAAAGATGAAAAGCTCATTCCTTACAAGAGAATGGTAGATGATCTTAAGAAATATTTCATATCTATCACATTTGAGAAAATTCCTAGAATGGAGAACAAGGCTGCCGATGCAATGGCAACACTATCTACTTTATTACAGTAGCCTGAACATGAGCTACACTATGAGTTCCTAGTGGAAGCACTATCTTATCCTGCATATGATTCCCTTGAAACCTGCATGATTTGCACCATTGTAGGTCATGATTCATCCAGATACAATAACCTATTTTCCTATCTCCAAGACCAAATCATTCCCAATACCTTCAACCACCATGAAAATAGATACCTTATCTGTAATGCCTCCCGATATGTCATCATTGGTAATGATCTATACAAACGAGGTTTAGATGGTACGCTACTTAGATGTTTAGAATGGGAAGAGTCTCAACATGCATTAAAGGAAGTCCATGATGGTATTTGTGGGTCACACTCGAATGATTTAACACTAGGTTGAAAACTTATTAGGGCTGGGTACTATTGGCCTGAAATGGAGAAAGAGGCTATCAAATTTGCTAAGAATTGTCAGAAGTGCCAAGTGCATGGAAACTTAATTCATGCTCCAGGGAGGGACCTAATCCCCTTTACAACACAATGGCCTTTTCACCAATGGGCATTTGATCTTATAGGAGCTATACATCCGCACTCTTGTAATGGACATACCCATATAATCATTGCTACAGATTATTTTACAAAATGGGTAGAAGCAGTCCCTTTGACACAGGCAACTGGAAAGCAAATATCTATGTTCATATTGAACTATATCATATGTAGATATGGGATACCTCATTCCATAATCATAGATAACAGTGGACAATTCAAGAACAAAGACCTCGATGATCTATGTGCCAAATTCAAGATCACACAACATTGGGTTTTCTATCTACTATCCTCAAGGGAATAGACAAGCTGAGGCCTCTAACAAAAATCTATTGAAAATCTTGCACAAAATAGTTAATAAAACAGGAAGAGACTAGCATCTCATGATCAATCCAGCTCTTTGGGCCTCCATAACAAGTATCAGAACACCTACTGGGGCTACACCTTTCACTTTAGTTTATGGGTCTGAAGCGGTACTACCTATTGAGGTTGAAATCTCATCACTTAGAATTAGAATGCATGGTCTAGTAACTGATGATGACTATAAAGTGTCTAGGTTGCAAGAACTTGAACTACTAGATGAGCGCAGACAAGCAACGTATGATCATCTCAGAGTATATCATAAGAGAATGTCTAGAGGTTACAACAAGAAAGTCAGACACAGAGAATTTCAGGTTGGTGATCTAGTCTTGAGAGAAAATCCTAAAAATCAATCCCATCGAGAATGCAAGGGGAAGTTTGAACCCAATTGGCTAGGTCCCTTTGTTATCACTGCTACTTTTGGTTCTGGTGCCTATCAACTCTCAATGACTGAAGGAGAATAGCTCCGAGAACCAATCAACATTCTCTATTTGAAGAAATTCTATGCCTAAAGCATCCAGTCTATGGTAAAATATCCTGAAAAAAATATAAAAATCAGAAAAAGTCCTAAAAAATGAACATCTTGGTGAAAACCTAGCAATAGGCACCTTGATGATTCACAAAAAAATAAAAAAATATCAAAAGTACAAAAAAATTTAAAAAAATGAAAAAAAAAAAATGAGAAAAAGAAAAAGTGCCTTGGTGAAAACTTGGAAACAGGCGCCTTGGTAGCAAAAATAGAATCTCTGCCAAGATGTGAAAACCTGGCAAACAGGTGCCACTTGTTTCAA
Source organism: Chamaecyparis obtusa (assembly GCA_027943335.1). Taxonomy (NCBI): domain Eukaryota; kingdom Viridiplantae; phylum Streptophyta; class Pinopsida; order Cupressales; family Cupressaceae; genus Chamaecyparis; species Chamaecyparis obtusa. The sequence continues at coordinate 789,382 of BSBK01012322.1, forward strand.
AATGCTCCATCTATCAGCGCAATCTTGGTCTTTCCCAACTTTCAGTTTTGCTTTAGTTTATACATATCTCCCAGTTTGTTTTTGCATTTCCAATTTTCAATAAGTTGGTCTGTACACCACTCAGCTCAAGCGTTTGTATCCTATCAAAGCTTAACACTTGGGGGCAATCAATGTTATATCCTATGGCCTCCAATATATCTTAGACGTATCATATCCAGTCAAAGTCCTTTGAAGCTTCATTTGAGTTAGTCAAGTCTATCTCATCTCCAGAAAGGATTTTGCATCTACAACAACAATCAAACACAAACTGAAAACAATCTATGCTTTTCATGCTTTTATCTCCTTGTATGCTTATTGATTCACATTGAGATTTTTGTATATTGCGTCCCTTCAAGCTCTTCGATGATGTCCTTTATAGGATTTAGAGAGTGATGACTAGGGGCATAATCTTTTCTTTGTCTTCTACTTGTATGTGAAAATCTAACATCTTTGGAAATTCTGGATTGAAATGGTGTTTGACTGTAAGAGCCTCTATCTCGAATTGGATGGCCATGCGTACCTCACCCATTGATATCCAAAAAATTCAAGGAAGTTTGATCTCACTATTGTCTTTTTGAGTAAGTTCTTTCTCCTACTGTGAGACACGATCTTACCTAAGGATGTGAACGATAAAGGGTCACTATGGGTAATTCACACTAGATTTAGAATGATCTCTTGACTGTTTGATGTGTATGTTAAATGCAAATTGCTATATCAAAATGGACATGATACTCAGGTCATCTTGGCGCTTGTGCCTTGGTGCTTGTATCTAATCTGACATTCCGAAAATAAAACCAATATTCATAAGTCCATGGTTGTTTGACCAGTGGGTGTTGTATTGGTTCTTGAGCGTTACAAATCGATATTCATATGTCTATGGTTTCATAGCTAGTGGGCATTGTATTGATTTATCTGGTTACCTAAAAGTTTAATGATGATAACAAATCGACACATGATTAGTGACTAGGTCCTAGGTCTTAGGTTGCATTTCATTTTGTATGTTTCTTTGCATTTTGCATGTTTGCATGATCTCACATATGTTTGGAAACAATTCAAAGCTTAAACGATTCTTCAAATCGCCTCTTCAAATCTAACAAGAGATGAATCTCACATGAAGGTTCCTCCAATGAAGTAGTAAGTAGAATCCTTTTTCAGGATCAAAATCAAAATCTGAGATTGTTTATATTATTAACTACTTGCATAATCAACCTTCAATCATAGTAGAAATCAAGACAAAAACCATGTTTAGTTGCTGATTCATCAAAAGACCTCATCGCTTGGGGCAAATCAATCATCACTAGGGGCATATCAGATTCATCGAGATCCATATCAATCTGGTATTCTCTTAATCTCGTAAATTGTATCAATTTTTTTTGTAACTATCGGTTCAACTGTGTTATTTCCTTGATTCTTCAGTAACTGAAGGGTTCAGATGTGATACCTATATGGTTCTTCTAAGACAATCAAGTTTGGAACCAGTCACTCACTTCTTTGCAATCATAAGGTTCGGAATCAGGTGTTTTGACACTTTTGTTTCATTGGTTCATTGTTGTTATAGTTAACATTATCTTTGGTCATTCAGGACCTATTATCTTCATATCAGATCCAATCAGCTTATGTCTCATATCAATTATCAATTTCAAATCAGTTTCATATCTTTATCATACACAGACTATCTTTGAACCACTGCGCTTCGCACAATAATTCAAAGAGGGGCAAAATGTAATACCCCAAAAATGGGCTATATGTTCATTAACCTCCTACATCCTCAAATTGAATGAAATCAACATAGAAGTCCTAACCTAAAGCACATCTGCACATCATCGAATCTAATTGATTATCTTAAATTCTACATCGGGGAATATTCCTAGAAATATTCTTAATTACCTTTAATTTAATGATTATTTGGTGATAAATCACATTTATCCTAAAGTTTGATTAATTGAATATTTTCATATTTAATTAATTAGATTTAATACTGCCACTTAATTATTTAATTAAATTTAATTCTATCTATTATAAATTGTATTATTTAATTTTGACAATAAATCCAAAATCCTATGATTAATTGATTAAATTCTTATTTAATTAATTAAAGCAAGTTGTCATTATTTAATAATATAGTTTTTAATAAAAGTTTGATTAAATGATTGATTAACCCATAAATCAATTATTTATTTTAAAAAATCAGTTAAGTTGAGAGTAAATCATTTATTTATTTATTAATTCATAATTATCCATGTGCACAATCAAAGAGCAGTTAAACTCCAAATCAGAAAATCAATGCAAGTTATTGAATTTTTGGAACTCAACATCATTTTTGAGTTTTAAAGTTGATCTAAACTTCTAATTTGAGTTAAACTCTGCTTTTGCATATTTTTGTGAGTTAATTATCTTTTATTTAAAAATAAATCAAAAATCAACCTGAGTTATTTGAGTGATTTATGGCTTTTTTTCCCATGCACCTCCAAAGCCTTGGATTTCTATAAATTAAGGCTTCAGCTCATCACAAATCATCTCATAATTTGTGAACTTATGCTAGTGAATTGCTATCTGGAGAATCAGAGCTTCTTTGTGAATCAACCACATTTTGTGAGATCACTTTTGTTTTCATATTATTGTTAGATCATTTTAGCATATCAATTTCCATATTAGCATAGATTCATATCAAGTTTTCATCATATCATTTTTCATATTATTGCATCTAAAATAAAAAATATATAGATTAATTGCATTTATATTTCATATCAATTTTGCATTCAAATCCTTCATTTAGGTGTCATCAAGGTCACTAGTCTCGATACAATCTGAGAACGTCATACTCGCACCTATTAGAAGGCAGTAAATCACCTGGTTAGTTTAGCTTTCATTCATTGCACAATTTTGATTTCAACTAACCTCTAATGTTTTACTGAAGTGTTGTGTCTACAAATCAGGTACAATTTTCACACACATAGAAACTAGAGCTTCAGCACACAAAAAATTTGGAGAAGCATCTCATACCTTACCTCTGTCTACTCACATGGGTCCAACTCTCGAGCTACTCTACAATTCAGGTCTTTACGAAGATGACGGTCTTGACAATTTTTGATTGAAAACTGGTTACATACCCCCTCCATCAACTCACGAAAGTAATCAATAATCTTTACATCAATCTATCCCAGGGAGTCCTAAAACTCCTAACATGTCTCATGGAGGGACACATCATGGGTCTCAAGGAAATCACTCTCAACATGGTATGGATCAAGAACCCACACCTTTTGAAATTGCTCGATATCAAAATGATGATGACTTCAAGAAAATGATGAGGCATTTCTTGAAAGAAGACAGAGAAACATACTTTCTAGAGTTAGCTCGTCAAGGAGCTAAACTTCCTCCCAACTTTAATGTTGAAGATATCATTATGCATGAGTAAGAAACTCCAATCACTGCTATGATGAAACATATGCATGCCATGTAAGTCAAACTTAACAAACTTGAAAAAGAAAAGGAACCTAAAGAGTTCTCCATGGAGGCTCTATGCCATTTTCCATTCGATAAAGACTTATACATGCCACCATTCCCAAAAAGAGTGGAGACGCCTAAATATGATAAGTATGATGAAAAATTTGATCCTCAAGATCATGTCAAAGAATTCTGTACTCAATCTATAAAGTTCATGCACGAACCAACCTACTTAATGTGTCTTTTCCCTCGATCTTTGGGAGGGTCAGCTATTCATTGGTTCTCAAAAATGCCCCCCACAATCAAAACTTTTGAGGAGTTAATCAAACTATTCTATCAACAATACTCCTAAAACATCCAACATCTAGTCACTATGATCGATATCTACAATCTGAAACAGAACTCAAGAGAACCATTCCTGAATTTTCTCAAAAGATGGAGGAAGAAGTTTTCTCTATATGCTAGACCCATTCTAGAAACTGAGAAGCTGTAAATCTTCATCAACAATCTTGTTCCAGAACTCAACTACCATTTGCAAATACAAAATCATATGTCCTTTGATAAAATGGTTGAAAATGCAATCAAAATTGAGAAAGTACTTGTGCAAAAGGGAGGCATATCACTTCAAAAGGACAAGTATGAATCTGGATCTAGTTCTAAAGACAAAGGCAAAAACTGGAACAAGAATAAGGGCATCGTCACAGATGGCATTGTTGATACTATCCATGCCCCATCTAAGGCACTCGCTTTCAATCTCATTGTTGGCACCCATGCCATCAAAGCTTCTGAAGCTAAAACATTAGAATCTAATAAGAAGCCATCTACTTACAAACCTTGGGCTATAGATCCTAACTGCAAATTCACTCCTCTTGGAGAGTCCTTGGAATCTGCCATGAAAACTCTATTGGCTAACAACATCATTTACTTGCCTAAGATAAAAGTCTTTGATCCTGAACCTAAACTGAAATGGTGGAGAGAGAATGATTTATGTGACTTCTATCGCAATAAGGGTCATAAAACTAATAATTGCGTGCGCTTGAAGCATATCATACAAGAAAAAATTGATAATGGAAAAATCACAATTGATAATCATAAGAGCAATAATGATCATACAACATTCATGGAACCATTTCCGAAACATGGTAAAGAAGATTCTTCTTCCCAACCTAATATGGGTGCTAAAGTCAATTATGCCTACTCTAGAAACAATGCTATTATCAATATGGTTGAACCATGTCTATTTGAGCATTGCAATGTCATCATAATTGTAAGAAGAGATAGACAAAATCAATCAACAAATGCAGTTACTTGATCACAAGCTCAGACACATCTGCAAGGACAAATCCTAGATTCATCCAATGTCCCTAAGATGCCTTTTAATATTTCATCTACTTCTAAACAGAAGGCTACATCTAAATCTTCAAATCCTAAAGACATGAGGCCTACTTCATACAGTATTGTCCAACAACTCTAGCATACAAATGCTAAAATCTCAATGTTTGAGTTGCTTCAGATATCTCTAGCTCATAGAGCCATTCTAGATAAAGCTCTGATCGGATCCAATGTTCCTGACAACCTTGATTTAGACAGATTCCAAGCTATGGTTGGTCATCTAACATCTCCATAGTATATCACCTTTTTAGAGGAAGATGATAATTCCTTGAGTCATCTGCATAACCAGCCCTTGCATATTGAGGTCTTAATCCAAAACCATCGAGTCAAATGTGTGTTGATAGATGGAGGCGCTGGTCTCAACATTTGTTCTTATAACTTGATCACACAATTGGGATTCTCTGAAGCTACCATTGATCCTAATAAGAAGATAACTATCAAAGTATATGATGAGCAAGAAAGATCCTCCAAAGGAACAATTGTATTGCCTATTAGAATAGGACCCATTATCAGAGACACCATATGTCAATTTCTTGATCTACCGTTGGGTTACAATATTCTTCTAGGAAGACCCTGGATACATGAAATGAGAGCTATTCCTTCCACATACCATCAATGTGTGAAATTTCCTTATGAAGGAGTAGAGGTGATGATTCTAGCAGACCTATACATAACTTTCAATGCATTGAAAGAAAGTGCTGATAAACTTCTTCCTAATAATAGAGAATCTTCCACTAAGCAGATAGACATTGCTTCAACATCCAAAATGGCAGACATTGCTAAAGAAGTCAAAATAAAGGATAAGGGCATGGGAGAATACACAATGGAACCTAATTTATCTCTTACATCTCTCCTATTGTCCCCTAAATCTTATGGACAACCATCCGACAAAGTGAAACCTATAGCTAAAGAATCCCAAGTCATATTCAATGGAAGTTTTTTCACAGAACAAGTATCTAAACAAGAGTTTGAGGAAGATGAATTTGTGCTTGCATGACTATACAAGGATGAGCCTCAATCCCAATCAGTCCATAAATGTGACTCCACTTCAAGAAAAATTCCTCAGAAGTCATATGGACCAGGGGACAAATTGATTGCAAAGATGAGATATATTGGAAAAGGACCTCTAGGACTACAAGCTAAAGGTCTTCTATCACCTCTTGACCATCATGCTCGAACAAAGAAGGATATAATAGGTCTAGGATATAAGAAGAAGCCTATCTATCTTAGCAAGAACTCCCCACATGTCTTAGAATAGATTGCGCCATCCACAACAAATCAACTAAAGGAAGAAACAACTGAACAATCTGATAGTGATGATTATGACACCACCACTGAGGAGCTCATTCCTTATGAGCATTTTCCTAAAGAAATTAAAGACCTTCTTGAAGCTGAAGATGATCCAGTAAAAAGAATCAATGTAGTAGAAACACAAGAAACTACTATAGAACAAGAGAGAGTTGCACCACAAGAACTAGCTGATCTTGAAGGAAATCAAATAGACAAAGAAGGTGGTAGTTATTTTGACACAGATTCCCATGAGTATGAATTCAAATCAGAATCTAAGGGTAACCCTTCTTGGGGTATTCATCCTGACTTTACTCATGTTCTTAAATTTCCTAGAGGCATAGATGAGGAATCAAATGACTATGAATGGAGAGCCATTCCAGAAGAAGATGAGCTTATTATAGAAAAACATGTTGATGTTATTCACCAATATGCACCTAAACCCAACATAAGTCTAGAGTGAAATAATGAACTTAATGAGTCTGATCCACTGATGGCTGAAGTGGACTCCCATGATGACATTGAGCCTATTCATGAGTTGAACATCTTAAGTTGTAATATCACCTTCAAACTCGAGTGTTGGGTTAGGACCAATGATGATAGATCCATATCCATAAACACTATTTCCCAATCTTTCACCGCTTTGACTATCCAACATCCTGAACTTCTTGACCAAACCACCATGAATCTGAGCCAAGGTATTTATACCTTTCCAAATGACTATGCCCTTGCTTGCTACCTTAATGCAGTTGAACCTATGATGACTTCCATTAGTGAACCAAGCGTTAGCATGATGAAATTGGACATCAAGTATCTTAGTCAAAAGAATAAAAGTAAAAATAAAAAGAAAAGGAGTTCTGAGGGTGAAAACCACTTTGTGGCAGTCTTAGAAGCTACAAAAGTAAAAATAAAAGATGTATCCCAAGGTGAAAACCTCTCTGAGGTGCCTAAGGATGATATATTTGATGTCCTTCCAAGTCATTTATAGGATAGATCTCTAGTTCTAATTGAGCCCACTCAATCCATCAACTTGGGAACAAAAAAAGAACCATAGTTTATCCATGTAGCACAATCCTTATCAGAAGAAGAAAAGTAAAAATTTACCACATTCTTAACAGATAAGAAGATCAACTTTGCATGGAAATATTCAGATATGCTAGGGTTGGATCCTAATCTTATCATGCACCATTTATCTATAGCTCTAGGGGTTAAATCTATTAAGAAAAAATTGAGAAAGATGCATCCACATGTTGCACTCTTGGTAAAAGCTGAATTAGAGAAACTACTAAAAGATGGATTCATTTGTGTTATTGATTATGCTGAATGGATCTCAAATATTGTACCTATTTCTAAACTAGATAAATCTATAAGAGTGTGCACAGATTTTAGAGATGTAAACAAAGCATGCCCTAAGGATGATTTTCCATTACCCAATATTGAAATGATAGTGGACATGACTGCGGGCTTTGAGATGTATTCTTTAATGGATGGTTTTTCTGGATACAACCAAATAAAAATTGCTCCAGAAGATCAAGAGAAAATTGCTTTCACATGTGCATGGGGTACCTTCTATTGGAATGTCATGCCATTTGGGCTTAAGAATGCTAGTGCTACATATCAAAGAGCTATGACATCTATCTTTCATGACATAATGCATCAAACTATAGAGGATTATGTTGATGATACTTTAGAAAAATATATGATAAGATCTGAACATCTGAATGATTTGAGAAAAATACTAGATAGAATGGAGAAGTTTAGTCTCAGACTGAACCCTAAGAAGTGTGCTTTTGGTGTCACTTTTGGAAAGCTCTTAGGCTACATTGTTTCAAAGAAAGGTATTGAAGTAGATCTAGCTAAAGTTAAAGCTATCATGGAGATGCAACCTCCCAAGAATATTAGTCAAATGAGAACATTACAAGGGAGAGTACAATCTATTAGATGCTTCATATCTCAGTTAGCAGACATATCGCAACCTTTCACAAAGACATTACATAAAGGTGTGACCTTTGTATGGAATGAGGAATGTGAAAAGAACTTTAACCATATCAAGAAATATCTTTCAAATCCTCCTATTTTGATGCCTCCTATACAAGGGAAGCCATTGATCTTATATGTCTCCACCATAGATACATCACTGGGGGCATTACTAGCACATCATGATGAGACCGAGAAGGAGAGAGCTATATACTATATTAGTAGAACATTGGTGCCGTATGAGAAGAACTATTCAATGATTGAGAAAGATTGTATAGCTATGATCTTTGCATCACAAAAACTAAGACACTAAATGTTAGCTCATACCACACATCTGGTAGCTAAGATTGATCCACTCAAGTACCTACTAAGCAAAGCTACCCTCACAGGTAGACTAGCTAAATGGGTCATGCTCTTAAGTGAATTTGACATTGAATATGTTGAAAGAAAAGCTATCAAAGGACAGGTAATTTCTGATCAATTGGCTGATGCACCTTTGTTTGATGATACACCAATGCAAATGGAATTCCTAGATTCCTCTATCATGAATCTTTCTTCTAGAGCATGGAAGTTATTCTTTGATGACTCCTATACATAGAATGGATCTGGAGTAGGTGTTAATATGGTTTATAACAATAGAGAGGGGGGGTGAATCAGTTGTTCTCAGGTCCTGATGTATAAAATAACTTCAAAAAATTTTCTTTAAAATAGATCAAGCAACCAAAACAAACTTGGTCCTCACTGATTCAATAATAGAAACATATAACACAACAGTCCACTACCTAGCTGTAACTAACTTGTAAAACACAGAAATGTTCAAACCCAAAAACTTTCACACAAGTATTGACACTAGGATTTATAGTGGAAACCCAATATGAGAAAAACCACTTTGTAACATGCTACTATTATTTTCACTCTTCTGAAGTGAGCTCGGTTAAAAGCCAACCTTGTCAAAGGTTACAATACACACTATCAAGTGTGACCCGGTTAAAGGATTCCAATCACCCTGTTAAAAGTGAGCTTGGTCAAAGGACTTACATACACTCCATTAGAATGCAACCTTGTTCAAAGGATTTAACATATGACTGTTAGGTCAACCTCTGTTAAAAGGATTTTGACTATTACAATGGTTAGAAAGTAGCAGCAATATTGATCTGAAAACATACAACTCACTTTGCAAATATCATATCCAATTCTGTACACAAATGCTGATTTACTAACTTTGAAACTTTGCCAATCTCCACTTCTAATCTGCTCAAAATTTTCCTTCAAGCAATCACCACACTTTTCCTTTAGCCTTTTCACTTATACAGTCAATAAAACTTACTGTTCTTCCAGCATCTACTTCACCCATGCATACACATACCTAATGCTTCGGTTCCCTTAATACTTTCCTCTTGTTAGGTTAATTTATCTTTTGCCGCTTAATCTCCTTCGTAGATCTTAGGGTTAGGTCAAATACATTGAATCTACCCACTTCATGTTCTTCATCTCCTCTTCTAGAATAATCTCAAATCTCATAAAGATTTACAATAAAACATTTTACAAAGCATTAAATGCTTCCATACAATTAATAAATTAAGTCAACATGTTTTACATAATCCAAGAATTCAACAATATCGACTCCAAATCTGAATTCTCTTCAAATATAAAATTGCTAATGCTCGGTCAATACTGTGATCATCCACTCGGTCTCCATGTAAAATGCTTGGTCACTACTAAAACTGTTTCCTTGGCAAATACTGTCTCCCTCGACAATTTACTGATACTCGGTCAATACTAGATTTTTGCTCGGCATCCACTAACTCGGTCAACTCTATCATAACTCAGCTTAAACATGTTTTCTTCATTTTTGCTCGGTTAAGCCTACCAGTTTAGTCCTCAATCTTACTAAGATAAACAATACACTGTCTCATCATTGTGCAACATAATCAAGTACACTTTGTACTATCAAGATAACTCAACCTTTCCTTAGGTGCTATTGTTACCAACCTTTCTTTCCCTTCTCACCATAGATAGAGTACTTTCCTAAGTAGCAACAATCTTACCAGTTAAGGTTTGACAACAATGACAATACAACAATTGTTTCAATTATAGTTTCCAACAATCTCCCTCTTTGGCATTGATGGAAACACAATATGATATCACCTGAATAACACATGGATTACCAACCAATCCAAAAAACTTATCTGTCCATCAGAGAAAATTTATAATATCCTTAGCTTCATTCTGATCCAGAATCAGTAAATCTTACTTCTGTGACCATCAGAAGTATCTGGATCTCCCTCTATCCTAATCTTTCATTTCAGTTCAATCTCCCTTACTTTCAGTGTCACGTGTTATAGTATTATTTCAGTTCAATCTCCCTCTTTGACAAAAATGCCAAAGCAGCAACTCAAACATACATCCAACAGATGTAGATATATCTGTTTAGCACAGTGTTTCTCCCTCTGTCATCTTGCTTATGACATATTTGTTGTCTTTGCTTCTTCTTCACAGCTCTAGGATAGTCCTAAAGTGTGAAAATCTTCTGCATCAATGTGTCAAATGTTCTGTTGTAGCATATTTGATGCAGTGCTCCTAGCTTGGCTAGGCAGCGTCAGTTAGGGGAAGGACCCCTAATTGACTCCTCAGGTACTCATGAGCTTCTTTAGGTAAAGCTTTAGTGAATATGTCTACCAATTGTTCTTTTGTATTCACATATTCCATTCGGACTTCCTTGTCTTGTACCAATTCCCTCAAATAGTGATACTTGATTGATATGTGCTTGGTCTTAGTGTGCATTACTGGATTCTTAGAAATATTGATAGCACTTGTGTTGTCATAGAAAATAACAATAGGTTCAGTGATTTCTTCTTTCATGCCTATCAACAACTATTTTATCCATATCAAATTTGAATAATTTACTGCAGCAGCAACATACTCAGCTTCAGCAGTAGATTGGGAAATGAAATTTTGTTTCTTGCTTGTCCAGGAGACTAATCTCTATCCAAGAAAGAAAGCTCCACCACTAGTGCTTTTTCTGTCATCTACATTTCCTATCCAATCAGCATTAGTATATACTCTAAGTTCAAATTTGTCACTCTTCTTGTAGTATAACCCATAGTCAGCAGTTCCTTTCAAGCATCTCATGATTCTTTTCACCGCCATCATGTGTGTTTCCTTAGGATTGGTAGAGAATCTTACCACAATCCCAACAGCTAATGCAATATCAGGTCTACTATGTACAACATACTACAATTTTCCAATCATGGATCTGTACAAAGTCTGATTAACTTCTACAACATCATCATTCTTAGATAACTTTTGTCCAGTAACCATAGGAGTTCCCACTGTTCTAGCATCTTCCATTCCAAAAGTTTTTAGTATTTCATTAACATACTTAGACTGTGTAATGAAAATACCTTTCTTCATCTAATATACTTGTAAACCAACAAAGAATTTGATCTCACCAAACATACTCATCTCAAATTTAGTTTGCATTTCATGTGAAAAACTTTTACACAATGCATCTTGTCCACCAAAAATAATGTCATCAACAAAAATTTTGGCCAACAAAATACCTCTACCTTCTTCATCTTTCATATACAGATTGCTTGTGTCATTTGTCCTGGAAAATCCAATCTGTATCAGATAATTATGCAACTGCTCATACCATGCTCTGGGAGCTTGTTTCAATCCATATAAAGCTTTGTTAGTTTGCATACCATGTGTCTTCTATTTGGATCAATAAAACCTTCTAGCTGTTCTATGTAAACTTCTTCTTCCAGTATACCATTTAAAAATGCAGACTTGACATCCATTTGATATACCTTGAAATCTTTATAAGTAGCATATGCAAGCAGAGTTCTAACTCCTTCCAATCTAGCTACAGGGGCAAATGTCTCCCCATAATCAATTCCTTCTTGTGCGTAGCCTTTGCATACTAGTCTAGCTTTGTTCCTAGTGATTTCACCTTTTTCATTCAACTTGTTTCGAAATACCCACTTTGTTCCTATAACATTCTTATCTGCAGGTCTCGGAACTAGAGTCCAAGTTTCATTTTTCTCAATTTGGTCAATCTCTTCAATCATTGCTTGTATCCAGTCTTCATTTTCTAATGCCTCTTTAGTTGTCTTAGGTTCAAATTCACATAGTAAGCATGTTGGATCTTTTTTCTTGCTTCTGGTCTGAATTCCAGTGTCTCTATCTCCAATTATTTGTTCAGGCTTGTGATGTCTTCTTACATATTTTGCCAAAATAGGTTCAACATTTTTCTCTTCTATTTCATCAGGTTCCCCAACAAGATTGTCAGATTCAGCTTCTGAATGCTCAACAACCTCTTCCTGATCCTTGGCAACATTGTCTTATAGCTCAGCATGTTCTTGTTCTCTCTCGGCACTATTTTCCTGATGCTCAACAATGCTTGCCTGAGACTTGGCATCAGGTGCTGGTTTGTTACCTGCCTCTTCTATTTCCTTAATGTACACAAAAGATCTGTAATCTTCTGGTTCTCTTTTGCTGTTGGCTTCATTTCTTTCTGCATACTCATCAATTTTTACATTCACACTTTCCACAATTTTGTTAGTGTTAGAGTTCAAACACTTATAAGCTTTACTTTTTGTGGAGTAGCCTAGGGATATGCCTTCATCACTTTTAGCATCAAAATTTCCATTCCTATTGTCTTTCAATATGTAACACTTGCTTCCAAAGATTCTAAAGTATTTAACACTCGGTGCATGCCCATACCATAATTCATAGGGTGTCAGATTTGTACCTTTCTTGATCTGTACTTGATTATGAGTGTAAACAGCTGTACTTATAGCTTCTTTCCAGTATTTCTGTGCCACATTCTTTTCAATCAATAATGTCCTTGCAAAGTCCAAAATAGATCTATTCCTTCTTTCTACTATACCATTTTGTGGAGGTGTCCTAGGTGCAGACATCTATCTTTTGATTCCTCTATCATTGCAAAATAGATTAAATTCATTTGATGTAAATTCTCCACCACGGTCAGATCTAAGACATTTCAAGTTCCTACCTGTCTCCTTCTCAACCTTAGCCAAATACCACTTAAAAAATTGAAAAGCATAAGATTTTTCTTTTAGAAACATTACATGCATCATCCTGGTATGATCATCAACAAACAAGATAAAATATCTAGCACCATAGTAACTTTGTATACCCATAGGTCCACAAAGGTCAGTATGAACCAAATCTAAAATGTGTTCAGAAGTAAAGGATTTGCTCTTGAAACTTGACTTAGTCATTTTTCCTAACTGACATTCTTTGCACATCACATTCTTAGGTTTCTTCAATCTAGGTAGGCTTCTTACTTTCTTCTTCTTACTTATCTCTATCAGATTGTCAAAGTTAACATGACATAGCCTCTTATGCCATAACCAAATGTCATCAAGTTGTGCAAACATACATATTTCTTCAGATAGGTCAAGATAGAACAAATTACCTCTAGTCTACTCACCACTTCGAATTAGTTCACCAGTAGCATCAAATATCTTAGCTTTCTTGTGATGAAATTCCACTCGGTAGCCAGTTCTGTTGAGTTGAGCAACACTTAACAAATTATAATTCAATCCTTCAACCCAATAAGCATTTTCACAAGAGATCTTATCAGTCAATTTAATCAATCCTTTTCCTCTAACAAGACATGGTGCATCATTACCAAATGTTACACTTTTACCCTTATAATGATGTAGGGTCTCAAACTTACGCTTGTCACCAATCATCTGATGTGAACAATCACTGTCAATAATCCATTTATCATTCTTGTTCACATAGGAAATCAATGCAGTTTTCTTAGCCTCATCAGATTCATCTTTCATTGCAACATAGACTACCTCAATTTCAAAATCATCACTATCAGTGTTAGTCTCTTCTTCAGTAATGTAACGAGATTTCTTACCTTTTTCTTTGTAGTCTTTTTACCTTTGGTAGCCTTTGTCATCTCTTCTATCTTTGTGTCTACTGTTTCTTTCTTCATCTTTATCCTTCCTGTCAGGACATCTAGCAGCTATATGACCGACCTTGTTACATGCAAAATATATAATAGGGAGTTTACCTTTATATTTTCCTTTTCCTCTTCTCAGTCTTCTAGCCATAAGAGCTTCTAGATCTTCAAGATCTTCATCAGAAGTGTCACTGTCATCCTCACTTTCACTTTCACTTTCACTGATGCATCTTTCTTTTTCCTTCTTAGGCTTGTTTAGGACTAACTGTGACTTAAAAGAAGATTCAACATTTCCAATACTACCAACAGTGAAATTATCATAATTAGACAGTTCAAAAGTAGTCAGCTTGCCAATCAAACCTTCCAAAGTAAGCACATTTGTAGAGTTACATCTAGATTCCTGAATAGCTGAGATCTTAATAACATGTATAGGATGTAGAGTTCTTAACACTTTTCCAATTATGGTCTCATCATCAATAGTTCCATTTGATCCTCTAATAGCATTCACAACTTCTTTTATTCTACCACAATATTCTGCAATGTTTTCATCTTCATTCATTCTCATTTCATCAAACTTACCTCTGAGACTCTCGGCTTTGGCTTTTAGTACATATAGATCACCACCATAGATATTTGCAAGAGTGTCCCACATATCTTTAGCAGTTGTGTAGTCCTTAATGTCCTCAAATTCTGGATAGCTTAGGGCAGATGCAATTTCCAACATTGCTTGATTGTGTTCTTGCTTAGCTCTCATTTCCTCGGCAGTCAAAGGTGCAATAGGTGTGACATAGTCATGCTCAATGTAGTACTTTGTAGAATCACCAATACTGGCCAGATGCAGCTTCATCAAGCTTTGCCATGCAGGGAAGTTTTCCTTATTCAACTTCGGTACCTCCTTATACATCTTGATCATTTGCTTCAAGATCCCTTTAAACTTGCTTTCTGTAAACACCAATAAGAAACTTGGCTCTGATACCAATTGTTAATATGATTTAGAATAATAGAGAGGGGGGGTGAATCAGTTGTTCTCAGGTCCTGATGTATAAAATAACTTCAAAAACTTTTCTTTAAAATAGATCAAGCAACCAAAACAAACTTGGTCATCACTGATTCAATAATAGAAACATATAACACAATAGTCCACTACCCAACTGTAACTAACTTGTAAAACATAGAAATGTTCAAACCCAAAAACATTCACACAAGTATTGGCACTAGGATTTATAGTGGAAACCCAATATGAGAAAAACCACTTTGTAACATGCTACTATTATTTTCACTCTTCTGAAGTGAGCTTGGTTAAAATCCAACCCTGTCAAAGGTTACAATACACACTGTCAAGTGTGACCCGGTTAAAGGATTTCAATCACCCTATTAAAAGTGAGCCTGGTCAAAGGACTTACATACACTCCATTAGAATGCAACCTTGTTTAAAGGATTTAACATATGACGGTTAGGTCAACCTCTGTTAAAAGGATTTTGACTGTTACAATGGTTAGAAAGTAGCAGCAATATTGATCTGAAAACATACAACTCACTTTGCAAATATCAGATCCAATTCCATACACAAATGTTAATTTACTGACTTTGAAACTTTGGCATCTCCACTTCTGATCTGCTCGAAACTTTCCTTCAAGCAATTACCACACTTTTCCTTCAGCCTTTTCGCTTATATAGTCAATAAAACTTACTGTTCTTCCAACATCTACTTCACCCATGCATACACATACCTAATGCTTCGGTTCCCTTAATACTTTCCTCTTGTTAGGTTAGCTTATCTTTTGCCGCTTAATCTCCTTCATAGATCTTAGGGTTAGGTCAAATACATTGAATCTACCCACTTCATGTTCTTCGTCTCCTCTTCTAGAATCATCTTAAATCTCATAAAGATTTACAATAAAATGTTTTACAAAGCATTAAATGCTTCCATACAATTAATAAATTAAGTCAACACATTTTACATAATCCAATAATTCAACAATGTCGGCTCCAAATCTGAATTCTCTTCAAATATAAAATTGCTGATGCTCGGTCAATACTATGATCATCCACTCGGTCTCCATGTAAAATGCTCGATCACTACTAAAACTATTTCCTTGGCAAATAATGTCTCCCTCGGCAATTTACTGATACTCGGTCAATACTAGATTTTTTCTCGACATCCACTAACTCGGTCGACTTTGTCATAACTTGGCTTAAACATGATTTCTTCATTTTTGCTCGGTTAAGCCTACTAGTTTAGTCCTCAATCTTACTAAGATAAACAATACATTGTCTCATCATTGTGCAACATAATCAAGTACACTTTGTAGTATCAAGAAAACTCAACCTTTCCTTAGGTGCTATTGTTACCAACCTTTCTTTCCCTTCTCACCATAGATATAGTACTTTCCTAAGTAGCAATAGTCTTACCAGTTAAGGTTTGACAATAATGACAATACAACAATTGTTTCAATTGTAGTTTCCAACAGTAGGAATATTGTTCATCACTCCTCAAGGATACTCAATCACTAAATCATTCAGAATCAAGTTTCCTTTCACAAACAATATTGCTAAATATGAAGCCCTTCTTAATGACATGAAGATAGCAATTGAATGGAGAGTACCAAAATTACACATTCATGGAGACTCACAACTTGTAATACACCAAGTCAATGATGTGTATCAAATGAAAGATGGAAAGCTAATCCCATACAAGAGAGTGGTAGATGATCTAAAGAAATATTTCATATCTATCACATTTGAGAAAATTTCTAGAACAGAGAACAAGGCTGCTGGTGCAATGACAATGCTATCTACTTTATTACAATATCCTGAACATGAGCTATGCTATGAGTTCCTGGTGGAAGCACTATCTTATCCTACATATGATTCCCCTGAAACCCACATGATCTACACTATTGCTGGTCATGATTCATCCCGATACAAAAACCTTTTCTCCTATCTCCAAGACCAAATCATTCCTGATACCTTTAACCACCATGAGAAATGATACCTTATCCAAAATGCATCCTAATATGTCATCATTGGTCATGATTTGTACAAAGGAGGTCTAGATGGTACACTACTTAGATGTTTAGAATGGGAAGAGTCTCAACATGCATTAGAGGAAGTCCACGAAGGTATATGTGGCTCACATTCGAATGGTTTAACACTAGCTTGAAAACTTATTAGGGCTGGGTACTATTGGCCTGAAATGGAAAAAGAGGCTATCAAGTTTGCTAAGAACTGTCAAAAGTGCCAAGTACATGGTAACTTAATTCATGCACTAGGGAGAGATCTAATTCCCTTTACTACACAATGACCTTTTCACAAATGGGCATTTGATCTTATAGGATCCATACATCCTTACTCTTCTAATGGACATACCCACATAATCATAGCTACAGATTATTTTACAAAATGGGTAGAAGCAGTCCCTTTGACTCAAGCTACTGGCAAACAAATTTCAATGTTCATCTTGAACTACATCATATGTCGGTATGGTATTCCACATTCTATAGTCACAGATAATGGTGGACAATTCAAGAATAGAGACTTAGATGATCTATGTACCAAATTCAAGATTACACAATATTGGTCATCAATCTACTATCCTCAAGGGAATGGACAACCAGAGGCTTCAAACAAGAATCTATTAAAAATCTTGCACCGAACAGTTAATAAAATGGGAAGAGACTGACATCTCATGATCAATCCAGCTCTTTGGGCCTACAGAACAAGTATCAAAATGCTCATCGGGGCTACACCATTCGCTTTAGTTTATGGGTCTGAAGCGATACTACCTATTGAGGTTGAAATCCCATCACTAAGAATCAAAATGCATGGTTTAGTAACTAATGATGACTACAGAGTGTCTAGGTTGCAAGAACTTGAACTACTAGATGAATGTAGACAAACAACGTATGATCATCTCTGAGTATATCAGAAGAGAATGCTTGGAGGTTACAACAAGAAAGTCAGAAATAGAGAATTTCAAGTTGGCGATCTAGTCTTGAGAGAGAATCCTAAAAATCAATCACATAGAGAACGCAAGGGGAAGTTTGAACCCAACTGGCTGGGTCCCTTTGTTATTATTGCTACTTTTGGCTCTGGTGCCTATCAAATCTCAATGACTGAAGGAGAACAACTCTGAGAACCAATCAACATTCTCCATCTGAAGAAATTCTATGCCTAAGGCATTTAGTCTATGGTAAAATATCCTGAAAAAATTATAAAAATCAGAAAAAGTCCTGAAAAAATGAACATCCTGGTGAAAACCTAGCAAATAGGCACCTTGATGATTCACAAAAAAAATAAAAAAATATCAAAAGTACAAAAAAATTGAAAAAATGAAAAATACAAAAAAATGAGAAAAAGAAAAAGTGCCTTGGTGAAAACCTGGAAACAGGCACCTTGGTAGCAAAAATAGAATCTCTGCCAAGATGGTGAAAACTTGGCAAATGGGTGCCACTTGTTCAAAATGCTCCATCTATCAGTGCAATCTTGGTTTTTCCTAGCTTTCAGTCTTGCTTTAGTTTGTACATATCTCCCGGTTTGTTTCTGCATTCCTATTTTCAATAAGTCAGTGCGTACACCAATCTACAAAAGTGTTTGTATCTTATCAATGTTTCAAACTTGGGGGCAATCAATGTCATATCCTATGGTCTCTAGTATACTTTAGATGTGTCATATCTAGTCAGAGTCCTTTGAAGCTTCATCTGAGTCAGTTAGTCAGTCTCCTCTCCAGAAAGGATTTTGAATCTACAACAACGCAATCAAACATCAACACAAATTGAAAACAATCTATGTTACATGCTTTTATATCCTTGTATGCTTATTGATTCGCATTAAGATTTTTGCATATTGTGTCCCTTCGAGCTCTTCGATGATGTCCTTTACAAGATTTAGAGAGTGATGACTGGGGGCATAATCTTTTCTTTGTTTTCTGCTTCTATGTGAAAATCTAACAACTTTGGAAATTCTGAATTGAAATGGTGTCTGTCTATAAGAGCCTCTATCTCGTATTGGATGGCCATGCGTACCTCGACCATTGATACTCAGAAAATTCAAGGAAGTTTGATCTAACTATTGTCTTTTTGAGAAAGCTCTTACTCCTACTGTGAAACATGATCTTACCTAAGGAAGTGAACAATAAAGGGTCACTACGGGTAATTCACATTGGATTTGGAATGATCTCTTGACTGTTTGATGTGTTTGTTCTGCAAGGCGTATTCTGGTCATCATGACGTCTATGTTTTGATGCTTATACACATTGCTATATCAAAATGGACATGATATTCAGGTCATCCTAGCATTTGTTCCTTGGTGCTTATATCTAATCAGACATTCTGAAAACAAAGTCAATATTCATATGTCCATGGTTGTCTAGCCAGTGGGCGTTGTATTGATTCTTGCGCATACAAATCAATATTCATGTGTCTATAGTTTCATAACTAGTGGGCATTGTATTGATTTATCCGGTTAACTAAAAAGTTCAATGATGACAACAAATCAACACATGATCAGTGACTAGGTCCTAGGTCTTAGGTTTGCATTTCATTTTGCATATCATTTTGCACTTTACATGATTGCATGATCTCACGAAATGTCGTACAACTCTTGGGTCCCTCTCAAATGAGTTTCTAGGGGTTATGGTATGACAATATATAGGGAATTGAAAAGTCATACGAGTCACGAAGGACAATCATATGAGTTTCCATACATGCGAGAATTGAAAATTGAAAACGTATGAAAAACAACCTAAACATGCTACAAACATGCAAAAAATGGAATTTACAAAGAGGCACAGAGGTCCACTTACCGGATGTCCATACTGTGGAGGTTGCTGATGTCTCCGATTATGCTCAAATCGGTGGGAAGAGACAGGTACCTTCATCTCAGCCATTTTCTCGCTCAGAGGGCTCCACAAGGTTTCAAAAGTCAAAAGTGAATAATGAATTGAAAATGACCCTTTTGGTCCTTATATAGCTTTTGACCTAATTTTCAAACGTGCTCCGTTTTCCATGAAAATTACACCCTTGGCTAATTTCGACATTCTAAATCCATTTTTGGGATCAAAATTGAAATCTAAGATTGTTTACTATGTCAAAATCATGATTTAAAATTTTCAAACCCAGGATGGTCGACTGCTTGCATAATCAACCTTCAATCATCATAGAAATCCAAAATTCAACTTAACTGATTATCTTTCATCAAACTATCAAAATTTCAACTTGGTCAACCATGGTCAACTCATGGTCAAACCTAGTCAAACTTGGTCTCTAGGACCTCTAAATGAGGCAGAACGCGTTCTCAGACATGAATAACCACTTCTCAAATCAATTAACATGCTTCTAAACTATCCAATGCTGACTTTTCTTATCAGATTTCAATTTTAATCCCGAAGGGGGGATGGTATTACACATCATTCAAGTTTGTAAATCTAAACCTGTAATCAAATCTTTCCTTAGTAATCAAGACAACAACCACGTCTAGTTGTTGGCTCATCTAAAGTCATCATCGCTTGGGGAAAATCTATTATCTCTTGGGGCATATTAGATTCATTGAGATCCATATCAATATGGTATCCTAAATCTATCTTGTAAATTGTATCAACTTTTTGTAACCATCGGTTCATTAGTGTTATTTCCTTGTTTCTTCGTAACTGATGGGTTCAGGATGTGATACGAATATGATTCTCTTAAGATAATCAGGTCTGGAATTGGTCACTCACTTCTTCACAATCATAAGGTTCAGAATTAGGTGTTTTGGCATTTTTTTGTCATCATCGGTTCTGTGCTGTTATAGTTAACATTATCTTTGGTCAATCAGGACCTAAATCTTACATCTTCAAATCTTTCAATCAGTTTCTATCTCGGAATCGGTTAATCTTTCAAATCAGTTTCATACATCTTTACCATACATAGATTATTCTTTGAACCACTACGCTTTGCACAGTGATTCAAAGAGGGGCAAAATGTAATACCCCAAAAATGGGCTATAGGTTCATTAACCTCCTACATCTTCAATTCGAATGAAATCAACATCAAAGTCCTAACCTAAGGCACATCTGCACATTATCGAATCCTAATTGATTTTATCCTAAATTCTGCATCGGAGAATATTCCTTGAATATTCCTATTTATCCTAATTATCTTTAATTTAATAATTATTTGGCGATAAATCCTATTTATCCTAAAGTTTGATTAATTGAATATTCTGAATATTTAATTAATTAGATTTAATACTGCCACTTAATTATTTAATTAAATTTAATTCTATTTATTCCTAAATTGTATTATTTAATTTTGACAATAAATCAAAAATCTCATGACTAATTGATTAAATTCTTATTTAATTAATTAATATCAGTTGTCAATTTTTAATAATATAGTTTTAGAATAAAGTTTGATTTAATAATTGATTAACCCATAAATCAATTGTTTTAATTCAAAAATCAATTAAGTTGAGAATAAATCACTTTATTTTTAAATTAATTCATAATTAAATCATGCACAATCAGAAAAACAGGCAACTAGAAATTAACAATCAATTTTAAATTGAAACTCAACATCTGATGATGAGTTGAAATTTGATCTAAACTCTATTTTGAGTTAAACACTGCTTTTGCATGATTTTTGTGAGTTAATTATCTCTGATTTCTTGATAACTCAAAAATCAACCTGAGTTTATCAAGAGTGATTTATGGCTTTTCTCTTGCATCCTCAAGCCCTGTATTTCTATAAAATCAAGGCTCAACTCTTCATAATTATCAACACTCGAATTTGCACAATTACTCTAGTGAATTGGCGATTGAAGGATTAAGCACTTGCGACAGGCGATTTGTGAGATCTTTCATAGTTGATCATAGTTTTGCATATTTTTCATTCATATCATTCTTAGATTAAATCTGCATTCAATTTCATTCGTCTAGCTTAGATTCATATAGTTTTTCATATTATTGCACATAAAATCCAAAAAAAAAAAGATTAATCTGCACTCACATAGTTTTTCATTTTTTTGCATTCAAATCCTTCATTTAGGTGTTGCATTGTCATTGATCTCAATTTCAATCTGAGAACATCATATTCGCACCTACTAGAAGACATTAAATCGCCTGGTTAGCATAGTTTCATTTACTTGGAGATTTTGATTTTGCTAACCTCTAATATTTTACTGAAGTGTTGTGTCTGCAACTAGGTACAAAATTCACATACACAAAAACCAATGTTGAAGGTTTGGGGAACCTTTCAAAACCCTATGATGGTTTTGGGAGTCGTGTTAAACCCAATGTTAAGGTTTGGGGTGCCTTTAAAAACTCTATGGTCCTCCTCTTTTGGGAGGCTCTTTCTGGTCCAACATGATTTTCTTGTTCTATCTTTTTGTTGGTTGAATTTAAGGTTATGCTCGAGCCTTGCTAAAACCCACTATCAAGTTTAGGTCTTTTGTGTTGTGTTCACTTGGGCAGTTGGAGCTTTGTATGATCCCTATTTTTAAGTTGTTGTCTATTTGTTGGTTTTTGGTTGATGTTTTGTAATGTTTTATCTCTTGCAGTTGATTATTTTTGTGGGGCTCCAAATCCCCCTGAAAATTTTCTTATAAAGGGTTTTGAGGTCCCTTCAAAACCTATTTTTCCCCTAATACAAAAATGATAAGAAATTGTGATAGAATGGTTAAGTCATTATACATGTTTATTAACCCCACCCTCTCAACTTCTAGAAGTGTTTAACAATTGGTATTAGAGTTGATTTCCTCTTGAAGAAGCTTAACATCTTGAGGTAGATCCAAGATGGAAAATTAACATGGTGTCAACGTATGAAAGTTCAATAGAATGAATTATACTTTTTGGAAGGCAATGATGGAATCATATTTGGACTTTATGTCATTTGGAACTCTAGAAGCTATAAAAAATCACTATACTCCTTTGGTGTTTGGTACTCCTACATCGGATGAAATAAAGATACATTAGAACAATGTGAAGGCTAGGAATGCTTTTATTAGTAGACTAGGTGATTTGGAGTTTCTAAAATTCATGGGATGTAAGAACGCATATGATGCACATGGGCTTCACTTAGTGAACTTGAATCATATCATGTGTATTCGTGGCATACTAACGCATCTCCCTATTTTCAAAAAATATTTCCCCGAACTCCCTTTTTGTCACCCCACTCCAATACCCCTCCAAATACCCCTAGACTTGTTTTCCTATATAAATCCCCACCCCACACCCCAAGAAAACTCCCCTCACCCTGATTTAGGAAATATATTGCCCCATTTTATGCCCATTTTAAACCCCCCAATATGAACGCATGTGATATTGTATTTCCCCTTCAATTAAGACCCCGTAATATGATTGATGTTTGGGAAAAGCTAGACATCATATATGGAGATAATAAGATCAAGTGAATCAAGTTGCAGAATTTGAAGCATAAATTTGAGACAATGAGAATGATAATATTAAATGTTACCTATACTGAGTGAATAAAATTGTAAGCAAAATTAGAGGCATTGATAGAACTCTAGAAGACAATGAATTTGTATTGAAAGTGATGAGAACTACACCTACACCCTATGGAACTTTGTTGATTGTCATTCAATAAGTAATGATATGGAAAAATACACTTTGGAAGAGCTCTATGGATCAATCTTTACCTTTGAGATATATGAACTTGAAGAAAGTCAATATGAAAAGAAATATGCTATATTCAAGACCACTAAGAAAACTAAAGATGTACCTGAGGGAAGTTATGATCTAGATGATATGGAAGCAAATTTTGTCAAAAGACTAAAGAAATGATCCAGAAAGTATAAAGGTAAGTTACCCTTCAAATGTTTCAATTGTGGAAGAATAGGATATTATGCTACTAGATGCCCTTTTAAGTAGGATAATAAGATGTCTGATAATGATGAGAGAAAATATAGTTATAGAAGGAATGAAAAAGATACTACCTGACAAATAATAGAGATAAACGTAAGAGGAGTTTTTTTTTTCAATTGAGACCTATTCATCAAAAAATGAAGATGGAAATGATTTAAATGATGAAGTATTGTTCTAGGCTATTAAGAAGAATTATAATAACAAATATGGAAGAGCTAGGATGTTCCAAAAGAAATTGTGAGGATTTTTATACATGCAAGAGAAGAATCAAAACCTTGGATAATTGATTTTAGATGTTCAAATCATATGTTAGGCGATAGAAGAGAGATCATTAAGCTTGAAAAGTATGATGGTGGATCAATCTCATTTACTAGTGAAGGCTCTGTACCTATATGTGGTAAGGGAACCATATCTATTGATGAAAAATATAAAGGTAAGTTCATGTATATTATGTTAAAGGATTAAGGAAAAATCTATTAAGTGTAAGTCAATCGTGTAGTAAAGGTTTTGAGGTTAAATCTTTCATGGATCTAGACATGAAATTAGAAAATGTTTTGGAAGATTAATTACAAAAGGTTTGAGACTTGGCAATGTTTACTATCTTAAAAAATACATTGGAGACAATTATGTTTTGGCTCAAAGCGGTGAATGCTAGTTATGGAATAAAAGAATGGGACATATTAATTGTTAAGGACTTGAAATATCACCCTAACTCAGGCATTAGGGTACACTAATATTTCATGGTAACAATGGAAACCTTCTCAAGTTGTGGGTGGACTTTGATTAAGAAGGAATCTCTGGATTCTAGGCCAGTTCCTATTGGATTTGGAATATCACCTTTGACTGAAACTTTGATTGGAAAAGAGAAGAGAGATAAATTTAAAATTGAATGAAAAAGGGGGTGATACACCAAATTGGGTTTAGACTTGTCAGAAACTTCAAACCAGCATCCACAGTACACAAACTATTGAAATTTGCATTTAACATTCATTATTCAACATATAGGTTGACTTAAATTCACTATTAGGGTATGCACCACAAATAATGAAAATTTGTCAACAAACATATACATTCTACAAAAGGTTTGATTTTGATAACTTAGAAAAGGAATCGTAATTAACTCACTAATCTTTGTTACACAAAACATACAACACTAAAATGCAGAAAAGATGAATACGATTGATGACAAAACTCAGAAAATATATGAAATATGGAGAATTTGCTTTATTTCCTTCAAAATCTGAAAAATGGTTACAAAACATATGTAAAAGGAGACAATGGAACCAAAGTGCTCACAAAGCCACCTCCTCCTCAATTCTGAAACCCTAAATCTGATTATGAAACTCAGATATATACCCTCCTAAGGCCAAATTCAAAAATCTAAACCCCTATAAATCAGCTCCAAATTTAGCTAAGAAATCATAAGTCATGAGCACAATATATGCCTTGAATTATGCCCCTAATGTTGGTATACATCATCACCAACAAGAACCAATAAAGTCCACAAACGAACCACCACACCTATAACTTAAACTTAAATTTAAAAACTTAAGTCTAATATTATTATTGATTACATAATAAAAGGTTAGGATGATTGACTCCATGCAATTAGTAATCTCCAATGAATATCCACATGGCATAGGTGGCACTTGTGTTTCTGAGGCTTTAGCTGTCAAAACTGCAGACATTAATGGCATTTACTCCTATTACAGACTTCAAAACTATCAAAATCTAGCTTTTTTTTTGGTTTTTGTGTTGCGTTTGGATTAGGGGAAAAAGAAATCCCTAATCCATGGCTATTTTTCCTGTAGTGAATCATACCATGGATTCACTCCTTCTCTATGTTTGATCTCTTGATCTGGATCTCAATATTGCAAAGTGGAGGTTATGTTGTGTTTTGAAGCTTCCATCTGTCTTCTCTTGGCTAGAAAATAGCTCTAACTCTGTGATTTTAAATCCATCTTTGACTGTGACTGTCACTTGAGCAAGAAGCTCAGATTCTTCAGCTGGAAGTTGTCATTTGTTCAAAGAACTTGGCTTTGATTGCTGGAACTTGGGTTTTGATAATGAGCTCAGGCTTTGACTACATAGCATTTGGCCGCTCCTCGATCTCTCCATTTGACTACAAGATAAGTATACCATTCCTCTATTGTTGAAGGCTTGAACATGCTGAAAAAGGCTGAGTTTACTCTTCTTTACATTGCATTGATTTTGGGTTTTTCCTTTGTTGTTTAAGTGGAAAAATTGATAGTTCTTTTACTCCAAAATGAATCGAATCATTGCTTTGTAGATGACTGTAAGTTGTCCTTCCTTTGTGGCTCAAAATGCTGGAGCTATTGTCTGATGCTCCATTGAGTTGTCACCAGTCATCTATAGTCTATTATTGTTGTTTCCATCTATTGACTTGGGGTTTCTTATGCTTTGAATGAACTATTGTTCACTATCGACAGTCATTAGCTTGAACTTGATCATTATTTGTCCTGTCGAGACTGATAATAGTCACATAACAGTCACCTTGCTTTGATTTAATCTGTTGGGATCATGATTTTGAAATGTGCTTGACTTCATTAAAAAATGTTATTTGAACCCTCATGTTGCCTGGATTTAACTGTGCTAGAATGATAGTGACATGTATCAAACCGATTTCTCTTTAAAACATGAAATGTAATACTGTAAGAATGTTTGTTCGTGGGGTTCGAGCATGGGATCGTGACACCCAAAAACATAAGAAAGTTAATCCATGGAGTTCGAGCATGGGCTCGTGACATCCATAAATTCACTCTGTAAACACTACTTGATATTTGAAAAAAATGCATTTCCTATAGCATTTTGTATACAACACTGTGATTGAAGATTCACCTTTATCATTTGACATTCACTATTATTTGGTTATCTTCTGTAGCTTTTCCTCTTGTGAACACATCATGGTTGTCTCTCTTTTCTGTATATGCACAAACTGTAACATCTTCTCAGTGAACACCATACTGCATCTTTTCTTTTTATACAGCTATTAGTGAATAAACATGCATCATAGTTCATTACTTTTATATTTGAGTGCACTTCTGTTTACTTCAATGCTACCCTGCTATTCTGAAAAAGGTTTTTCAGCTACAAGAACTAAGTCCCTTTGATTCAAATATCTGGTTCATAAAAAACATGCATAATGATGACAATAAATAATAAAAGGTTTCATGAAGTCATGTCCCTTTAATACTATTATTCAGTTTATGCAGATGCATATTTTTCTATTGTATTGATATCATAGATAGATGTGCAGCTCTAAAAGATTTGATTGTTGTATGATGCTTTTATGTTTCATGCATTGCTTAGATCCAATTGGATCTAACACCTTTCTCTATGATGCATGACAAAACCCTATGACCAAAGACACAGGACATGAGGACTCAGATAAAGACCTAAAGACTTGGACAGACAACCAGCTCCTAAATGCAGATGACTCTACAAGGCAATGCATGGGCCCCTAATCATATTTCTATCATGCTTTCTTTTTTGCCATTTGATCCCAGTTTCAACATGAAAGATGAAATATGAAAGAACATTTATCTATTACATTCAGTTTGAATGCACAATGTAATGATCAATTATGAATTTGAAAATTTGGATACGATCAATACTTACAAATGATATGAATGCAATAGCAATGTATTTATCTTCATCACCTAAAAAGTAATGTTGAATGGATGTACCTTCATGAAATCTTTTCCTATTTATGTTTATCATCATGCATGTAGAAAAATTAGGATAACATTAATTTTGACAATTTGATGAAGATTATCTCTTCTATATTGTAAGAGACATGCCTAAAATTATCAAGCCTACTAAAACTCTGTGTAGAGAGTGTTAGATGGGAAAGAAAACTATGAACAAGTACAAAATTAAGGAGTATTCAACCACAAGACCATTAGAGTTAATATATAAAAACCTATGTGGACCTACAAGGACAAGAGAAATCAATGGTGAAAGGTATTTCATGTTACTAATTGATGATTATTATACAATGACATGTATTACATTTTTAAGAGAAAAATATAAATCTTTAGTGTAGTGCCACCTCAACTCTACCTTGGTAAGAAGGTAACGAGACTCTAGACTTGGGATCAGATGTGGTATGGGGTAATCATTGTTGATTTTAAATGTTAGTTAGTAAGCTAGAAGTATACTTGGTATATTAAAAGTTATTATGGCATTAATTTATGGTAGGATCCTATGATTTGATTGAAATGATTAGTTATTTCATCAGATTATTGTTGTAGTGTTTGTTGCATAGTTATGTTTGTAGTCTTGTTAGATGATTATATTTGTCAGATTTATAATGTTTCTTGCTTTTATAATAAGGTTAATAGATAGTGGTAGATGTTAAATAGTAAGGATGAAATGTTAAAGTTAGTTGGAACATGATATGTTTATAAGGAGGATTAGTGGTGATAATGTTATTTAGTTGTATATTTAAGAATATGGTACATTTAATTAGATGAGTTATAATCGGGATGTCAAGAAGGTGATAATGATATCATTTTTGTGCAATGTTAAAATAGTGGTTATTTTCCAATCTTGTGATTATATGACGTGTTTGCACAAAGAGGGAGGAAGTTTGTTGGAACCATAAATTTTGGCAAAATTTAGAGTTCCATATGATGAGAAAACTAGAAAAGACCTCAAAGAATACCTTCCTAAAACTTATGATCAACAAGTGAATTCTCCATGAAATCCCATTTGTACACAATAAATAAACATACATACCCACATTCAGCTTCCCACTATCAAATTTGATGCATCTATTAAATGAAAATTTTTTAGGGTGTGCACAGGTCTTGCAGTTTAAATATCAACACCATTTCAAGTAGCCCTCTTTGAGACACAATATTTTGATACTTATGGATTTCCATGTCAATCTAATTGTTCCCATGAATTCTATATGTCACCAAGTTCTCTTGTGCTAATTTGCAAAACTCCACAACCTAATTTGCTAATTTTCCCAAGTCCATATCATTTATAATTTATTCAAAATACTTCCTACACATTGTGAAATCAATTGAAGTGGCCTTTTGCATAAATTAATATTTTGCATCTGGATAATCCCTATAGAAAACCAACCGACCCTTACAATAATCTATACTACAAAGAACCCCTTTGTAAATCCTCAATGCCCCATGAGTTCATTTGGTATTTTTTCCTTAGCCAAAATGAATTGCAATTTATGTATATTTGCCATTCGCAAGATGACAAAGCTGGCCAGATGCCCACTTTGAAAATTTATATTTCTCAATTAAATGGATATTGCATCAATTATATGGGTCCCCTTGATTATTAGTACTTGTGGATAGGCTAGCAAGTACTATTGCATCACTTTTTGGATTTCTTCCATTAACTAGTGATTAAAACCAATTCTTTGCACCAATTATAATTTAGTATTTTCTTATTTTGTTAAAAATAACACATATTCTATAGTCTAAATGTAAATTTTTTAAGTTTATAATTTGTAAAAATTATTTTTTGATGATATGATTGGCTAATACATTTGAGGTCTTATAGGCCACTTTTTTAGGAATAAAGAGCATGAATAGCTTTTTATTTATTATTTTTTAATTATTGAATATTTTAAAGTTTTTGAAAATTTTAATTGATTTTGTTTTATTTTTTTTACAATATTTTTCACCAAAAGTCTAATGTGTAATTTGTATCATATTATATTAAAATAATATTGACTATTTTTGTTATATTATAAAATATTGAATATTTTTTGAATTTATTTTAATATATATTATATAAATTTAGATTTACTAGAATAAAATTATAATATTGCTGAAAAATAGTTATTTGGCCTAAATATTTAATATTAAAATTAATTATAAGTAGAACTATTTTATAATTTAAAATAATTACAATTTATATTTATAATTATTTATAAAATTAAAAAATATTATTAGAACTATAATTATAATAATTTTATAATAATTTATAATTAAATAATTACTTTACATATAAATTAAAATTAAACTTAGTTATAAATTATTATAATTAAAAATTCACTTTATATATAAATCAAAATTAAAATTAAATTTATTTATAAAACTAAAGGCAAGTACTTGGACAAGCAAGTACTATTGCATCACTTTTTGGATTTCTTCTATTAACTAATGATTAAAACCAATGCTTTGCACCAATTATAATTTAGTATTTTCTTATTTTGTTAAAAATAACACATATTATATAGTCTAAATGTTATTTTTTTAAGTTTATAATTTGTAAAAATTATTTTTTATGATATGATTGGCTAATACATTTGAGGTCTTATAGGCCACTTTTTTAGGAATAAAGAGCATTAATAGCTTTTTATTTATTATTTTTTAAATATTGAATATTTTAAAGTTTTTTTTATATTAAAGATCGAGAGTTTAGGAAAAAATATTACATCCAAAGAGGGGAGGCTAGGCCTCAACCCACCAATCGAAGAGTATCAGCTAGTAAAAAACCACTAAACAAGCGTTTAATACATAATTACAAAATGTAACAGTATGAGGGGTCATCCAAAAAGAAGAGAACGCTCTAGTGAAGAACATCATCAAGATTTTCAATCCAAGTGGTCCAGCCAAGAGAACCTTCCATCCAGACCACTTTCTTCCACTCCAAAATATGAGAGAACACATTCAGCTTATCAAATCTGGGACCATTATTGTCCCTAATGTCCTGTATCAGCTTCCCAAGCGCAGCATCAAAGGCTGTCTAATTGTCCACAATGGTAGCCCACCCGAAGCCATCCTTCATCTCATAGATGAACATAGACATGTGTCCATCATGGAGAAACCTCAAAAACTTCTTACGCTCAAGATTCAAGACACAACAGACCTGCGAAGCAATTTTGTAACAGGTGAGTTTTCTAAAAAACCCAGTAAGAGTCCTATTAGTGCCTTGGAATTTAGATTCATTTCTCAATTTCCAAATATACCAAAGGATGAAAGATGAAAGAATTTGCCAAAATAGGTTAGCATTTTTGTAGAGCCCATCAATAAAACCAGTAATGATATCAAGAGTGTAAACATGCTTAGTAATAGAAAAACCAAACATAAGCCAAATCTCTCTAGCAAAACTAGAGTCAAAGAAAATGTGCCTCATAGTCTCAGGCATTCTGCAAATAGGACAAGTATCAAGGGCGGCTTGGTGATTCCTAATAGGCAATCTATCAAGGAGGAGTTGCCACTTGAAACATTTAATCTTAGGCAGGATGGGAGACTTCCATAGGTAATCAAAGATTTTCTGCCAATCAAGAGAGCTGGTGGTACTATACCACACTGTGTTGATATGATTAGTCACAGAGGTATTATGGTTAAGAAATTTATAGATATCTTTAGCTTTAACATTGGTAAGGAGGGAACCATCTTTCCATCTAAAGGTGAGGTAATGATGGGAATCAACGTCAGTATCCCTAGGGAGTTTAAGGGTAGCACAGGCCATTTTAATCAGATTGTAAGTTCTTTTGTGAGAAGCAGGGAGATCATTTATTGTGGTCGAATGGTAAAGGAAATAAAAAAACCCATGAGGTTAAGTGGGATTGGTGTCACTTAGAGAAAAAACTTGGTGGCCTTGGGCTAAAAGATCTTAGACTTCAGGGAATGTCCCTTGCCTCCAAATGGATCTTCCAAGCTCTTGAAGGTGATGAGCCCTGGAAGGTTCTTATCAGAAACAATATTCAAAATGGTGTTCCTAAATTTTCCAAGTCATGGAAAGGCCTCCCCTTTTGTGACTTGGTTGCTGGTAGGTTTCCAGTGTTTGTTCAAGGCACTTGGGTTTTCAGATCCATTTGGAAGGCTTAGGAAAATGTGCTTGGTTTCATTACCAATTCCAGTTTTGATTATGATCACACCTTACATGGAGAACATTCTATTTGGTGGAATCTTCTCCACCTGGATAAGCCCCTTGCCCTTACGAAAGGGTGCTCAGGCATTAAATGCATCATGGATATTATGGAAAACAACAAACTTATCAATTAATTTTTTTGAAAATTTTAATTGATTTTGTTTTATTTTTTTTACCAAAAGTCTAATGTGTAATTTGTATCATATTATATTAAAATAATATTGACTATTTTTGTTATATTATAAAATATTGAATTCTTTTGAATTTATTTTAATATATATTAAATAAATTTAGATTTAATAGAATAACATTATAATATTGCGAAAATAGTTATTTGGCCTAAATATTTAATACTAAAATTAATTATAAGTAGAACTATTTTATAATTTAAATTAATTACAATTTATATTTTATAATTATTTATAAAATTAAAAAATATTATTAGAACTATAATTATAATAATTTTATATTTATTTATAATTAAATAATTACTTTACATATAAATTAAAATTAAAATTAAACTTAGTTATAAATTATTATAATTAAAAATTCACTTTACATATAAATCAAAATTAAAATTAAATTTATTTATAAAACTAAAGCAAGTACTTGGCCACTATGTGGCAATTGTTAGTACTTGTCTTTTAGGCAATATTATTGCATTCACTTTAGTTTTGTTAGCTATTAACCAATTGACTTTCTACCAATCAAAACTGATTATTTATTTCATTTAAAACTAAATCTAAAGTTAGGTTGTAAATTCTTTTATTTTATAAATTCTAAAATCATTTTTCAACAAGGTTGCAAAGCAACTAAGTTCCTGCCAAAATAAGGCAGAACTACTTAAACTTTATAAGAAGATTTCTAAATTTAAAATAATAATAATAATTACCATAAAAAATTACTTAATTATAAAATGAACATAATTACAATAATAAATTACTTAACTAAGAAGTTAGAAATTGCATTAAAGTTATTATTAATATCAAACTATTTTTTTTCAAATTTTATTTTAATATTACATTATCTACTTTTTAAATGTTATTTTTAAAATAAAAATTTATATTTATAAATAAATATAATAAAAAATTTAAAATAATTTAATATTATTTATATTTATTAAATAAACAAAAAAACTAATATACTTATATATTAAAAATTATATTTAAACAATAATTAATTATATTAAACAACAATAACAATAACAAACATAAGAATACTAATGCTAATGCTAATAGCAAAGGAGCGCAATGAGTTCCCAAACTGTTAATGTTTAAAACTTAAATGGCCATGTAATAGAGCAGATAAAATGAATAATGGTGAACCAAGTTGGAAGGGCCGACGTATGCTCAGAAGATAATAAAGGCGGTGGTAGAAATAAAGGAGATGTGCTCGCAATAATGGCAAGAATAAAGGAACCATGCATATAGACACAATTTCCCTAGCCCTTTAACTCCTGCTGAGCCTTACCCAACAAATAAACTAAATCTTTTTGTTGTTGATTTTATTTTTTTATTAGCATTAGGCTAATTCTGAAAGGTTAGGGTTATTGTGCGAATAGTTTTTCCCAAACAAAGAACTTATAAAGAAATATTAACAAAGATTAAAATGTTCTAAAACATAAAAAATATCTTATATAATTACCAATTAAACTTTTGTTGCTTATAAGTCTAGGTCAGGAACTAAAAATAGCATAAATTTGTAATGTTGTACTTTAGTATATCTAGTTCCTTATATTTCTAAAAATTTATTAGTGCTATTGCCTAAGACATCAACTAAATATATAGTTAAAAACTAATAAAAAATAATATAAAAATAAAATTAACTAAAATATAATACTATCATAATATAATATTATCATATATATACATATATATATACATATATATATATATATATATATATATATATATATATATGTATATATGTATACATATATATATGTATACATATATATATATATATATATATATATATATATATATATATATATGTATACATATATATATGTATACATATATATATGTATACATATATACATATATATATGTATACATATATATATGTATACATATATATATGTATACATATATACATATATATATGTATACATATGTATACATATATATATGTATACATATATCTATGTATATATATATAGATACATATATATATGTATACATATATATATATATATAGATATATGTATACATATACATATGTATAGATACATATATATATGTATACATATATATATGTATACATATACATATGTATACATATATATCTATATGTATACATATATACATATATATGTATACATATATATACATATATATGTACATATATGTACATATATATATGTATATATATGCACACACATATATATGTATATATATGCACATATATATATGTATATATATGCACATATATATATGTATATATGTATTTTTAAAAATCAATATTAGATAATATAAAAATAAAATTAATTAAAATATAGTATTATTATAATGATAATATAATAACAATTCTAAAATATATGTGTTTGAAATAAAAGAATATTTCTAAACAAATTTAAATAGTAATGTTATCCTTCAATTAAAAATAAAAATCAATAGTACCAAAAAAAAATAGTAATAAATTTATTATTTTATATTCTTAAAAAAATTATGAAATTTTTCAATATCAGTTTATAAAGTTTTCCACCTTGTTCAATAAATATTTTTTTCAAAAGATTAAGATAAATATTTTTTCTTCCTTGTTTTGTAAATAAAAAAAAATATTCACATGTACTTTGGGCTAAATATGTTATTATTAAACATTTTGATGAAATTTGATTGGTTGAAATTGCATATTTTAATAAGAACTAATAATATTATTGACTAAAATCGTCCATATTGAACTTTGCAATCTAAACAAATATTTTCGAGAAATCCGCCCTTATCGCTCAAAGTTTTTCAGCCAATAGAATGAATGAAAAATACTTTTAGAAATTAGAAAAGTTAAATATATTGTAATTTACTTTATCAAATATTAAGATATAATATTATTTAAAAAATAGTGAATTTTGATTGGTTGAGATTTACTAGTTTAATCACTAGTTAAAGACGTGTCGATGCCTATAGTTCTACAACCTACGACAGGAACTAAAAATCTTATTGGTTTAAAACATTTTGTGTTATAGGGATGGATTTGTAGGCAATTTTTTTGGTTGCCATTTTTATAAGTAAAAAAATTAGTAGTTTTAAAGTTTTTTTTCCTTTTGAACTATTTTTTTTCCAATATTAAAAGAACTAGTGCTAATTAGAAAGTCACTACCTGATTCCCAAGGATTTGATGACATATATCAATTACACAAATAAATATACAATGCATATTATATGTATATGTTAAATTATATGATATTTTTATTATTTAGTAAATTAATTAAAATTTTGTATTAAGTATATTATTTTATATTATTTATTATATTAATAATTTTATACTTAAATTATATTTAATTACCGATTTAAATTATTAATATATAAATATTTATAATAATAAATTATTATAAATCGAAATTTTATTATATCTTATATTATATTATTCAATATTCAATATAATATAATATTAATCAATATGATATTATATTATATTTAGTATATTATAATATATCAAAATTTAATAAATTATAATATAATATATATTTTTTAAATACTATATATGATTATATAATATTAATATAATTATATAATAACATAATATAATTAATATATTAAATTGTACTATAAATATTAATATAATTTAATAAATAGTTAAATATAATATAAATAATATATGAAAATATGAATCTATATATAATTACAATTTGGTAATAAAAGTTGAATTTATGTAAGTTTCACAGAATTACTCATCATTATAAATTATATTATATTATTCTAAAATATTTTGTTATATTACATTATTATATTATAATAGAAGATATTGACATACTTATATTTTTACAAAAAATTTACATAAACTATTAGTGAGAATATAAATTTCAAAATATATTATTAATAGAATCATATTAAATTAATTAATTATAAACTTACATTTATTTATATATTATTGAATATAGAGTTAACTTTTATTATAACTATAATAAGATAGATTTTGATTAAATTTTTCAAAAGCATATATGGTTGACTATAATATATTTTTTATATATATTTTGACTATAATTTTTATATTATATTATAATATAGTTATAAAATAATAATTTAAAATTAAATTTATTAAATTAAAATTACTATTATTTAATCTATTTCTAAATTCATGATAAATAATTGTATTTCTACATTTGCAATATTATGAGGCAAGTACTAGCCATTAAGTGGCACTTGTTTATATAAAGATGTACCCTTGTGCCAAATTATAGTATTTCATCAATTAGTCTGACATGTTTTGAGATCAAAAGTAAGGGCAATTTACAGGAGTTTGATAGTTAAAATTTTCATAAGCAATTAGAGGCCCTCTTTGATGACAAATATCTAGTCCCCCTGGATGAACTATTCAGAGTTGTTTATTCTGCCGCACTCTCTAATCAAATTACTAGAAGCAGGTCAATTTTCAAGATTTTATAAGAATGTGTGGTCAGTTTTCCAAAATAATTTCAGATACAATATTTGATAATTTTTTAAAATGATAATGCAAAGAGAAAAAATACAAGTTCATGAGGGCATATAGTATTTCAAAAATAAAATATGAAGTATAAAATTCACGATCATTAGTAATATTATTCCATTCAAAGTGGTGGGCTCGTAGAACTCAAAGAGGGAAGTACTCATCGGCAAAACATGACTTATGGGAGATAAAATTAAAATCCCTCTAAGATGCATTGTTTCCCCCATGAAATACATTTTTCACTAAATCATCTGCATTAGGGTTTGCTACAGTATATAGGAATGGAATGAGCACTGGGTGTGCAATGGTTTGCAGAATGTTTCAAAGACACGTTGTTTCATAAAGTACCAAAATGGACGAGAATACACAAAATGGATTTGTTGAAATATCTTTAGAAGCTCTTAAAGCAGATCTACAACTTGCAAACTGTAAAGCCAAATTCTTCATCTTTGCCAACATTGTATTATGGCTATGCACTATGGGTACCTCCAAACATGATTTGGACAGCCTTTGAAACATTAAAGACAAGAAATTATTATCATGTGTTGCAGATATGACAAAAAAACACAAGCATAATGTGGGAGCACTTACCAAATGGCCATATACATCTTGAAAGAAACAAATTTTAATAATCAATGATGATTCTAGAAGCCTGATAAATGAGTTGCAGATCTTGTTTAATAACCTCTTGTTTGGTTTTCTCCTTACCTCTATATGCTAGTGTCTATATATATATATGCATGTATGCGTATGTATTCAGTACGAACTGCATAGACATGTCCAAGATGTGAAAGTGAAGACAAGGAATGCAAGTTGTTTCCTGCAACGCCTCACTGCAACACAACCATCATAAGAAGTATAAAAATTAATTTCATTGTAGTGGAGTACATTAAAATGCATAGAAGAGTGTGGAGTTTATCAGAAAATAGAATAGAATGTGGAAAATTCTCAGAGCCAGGCGTCATCGAGTGAAGCAGACTGAGCATGAGAATGGGACATGGCGAAGGGGGTTATCCAACAAAGTCACTTGCCCCAACATTGTCCCCAAACGTGGCAACGACATTCTCCACGATCCCTGGTTTGACAAGGAGTCAACTTTTCCATTGACAGAAAGAGATAATAGGCTTCGACTTCACAGTCTTCTTCCACCTTGTATCATTTCATTTGAGAAACAATGTCATTGCTTCATGGATTATTTTCCCTCTTTGGAGCATAACACTCGAGATGGACCAGCTGATATAACTGCCTTAGCAAAATGACGAATTCTTAAAATTATTACATGACAGAAATGTGTAAGGAAAGCAATAGCACGAAAATGCTTTTTGAACGTCAAATTGACAAGGAAATAAGCAATTATAAATTTCAGAGATGTGCAAGTAAATGAAATATGAAACTACCAGACACAAGATACACAAAAAAATGCCATATTTAACATGTAAAAACCCTTTCGAGAAAAAACCCACCATCCAAAAAACCCTCGAGCAACTTTGTATTATAGTAAATAAATTTACATACAATGCAATCCAGATTTGTACACAAGTTCAAATTACCTTACAATCAACTTGATTTCAATTCATTACACCGATTTCTTACGAATCTTGTAGTCATTTATGCATAGTGCAATTCATTGCAGAATTTGGTATGTTAACTGTAACGAACAACCAATTTCCATTCGTCCAACTTCCAAGCGTCACTGTACACCATCACCACACTCTGGTACTATACATGACACTATACCAGAAGTGACACCAAGTCGAAACTAGCACCAAACCGAATTGTGGTACTCCTACCGGATTCATTGCACTTAGCTTCAACATACTGGCCTTGTCATAACTCTTCCTCCTTCACTATACACTCAGCATGACCAATGTGGACTCGATAATGAGTCTTATAGTACGTCTCAGAGAGATGTCACATTGTATGGACTTCATACTCCATATGGTGCTAGCATGTGCATCAGACTCACCATACGATGAGACCTCCATAATTCATCACTCAACAATCTCCCACTTGACAAAGTACGAAGTTACTCAACAATGCTAACAAGAGTGAGGGGCTTTAAGACCCATTGAGCTTATGCACCATTTGAACTTAATTGTGTTCACTGGCTTTGTCAATGCATCTGCAACATTCTTGTGAGTGCCAACCTTTTTTAGTATAGGTCTTAGCTGATCTTTTCCTTTTCTTTCTGGCTTTTACTTAGCTTGTTGTAAGAATCTTTTCTCACATTCATGGAACCCTTGTTATAACAATTGTACCATTAAGTTTTGACTAAAGTTTTTGAGCATGCAGGATGAGACATTGAAAATCATTTAGCCCCAATGTCCTTGACAACAATCACATTACTTCTTGGCTCCATCCAAACTGTTGTCTTGATAATGAGTTTAGATAAGGGTGTTGATGTATCATCGTGGCTTTTGGATTGGAGTGGGCTTGTGACTGTGATGTTTGGGGTGAGTGGAATGTATTGAATTTTATACAATTGATATGTTTTGATCAACTAAGTCTCTTGCTTTCAAATTTTTAGTGTAGATTGCTAATTTGGATTATCATTAGGGTTCAAATTTGTCAAAAAAAACTTGACTCTAGCTCAAAAATTTAATAGCTCTGGAACCCTGATATGTTTAGATCTACATTTTTATTTATTACAAATAGATTGAAGAAATGACTGCATAGAAATTTTGATTAGAAAATATTGTATGTGTTTTTTTTTAATGTTAAATTATGAAGGTAAATAAGGGTAAAAAGATAGAATTGATTAAGTAGGTGTACGAAAATAAATTTTCACGAGATTGAGCTCTGGATAAAAATGTATCTCAAGGTACAAAGTGATTTCATGTAAACTATTTGAAAAAATGCCTTATTATGTGTTATTTCTTTTTTCCGTCGGTTTTGAATGATAGACAAAATTTCAATAAGTGGATTTAGAGCTTATTGAGAGAACCAAAAATTCAATGTAAATTTTTATCTCATATTATAGACTCGCGGTAAAATAATATGAAATGAGATGATTTTCAGCATCCTTTTAACATTCTAAATAAGCATCAAACGATTCAACAACCCAACAATCAGTAGTTATCCATTAAGATAAATTGATATGTAAGTCCTTCCAAATATCAAATTTACTTGTTTATAGTTCATTATCATTCTCATGACCATCCAATTTGTAATAACAATTATTATGATATTTGTAAGTGTCATTATATGTCTATCATAAATATTACAAATATAAAGTGTTTTCTTAGTAACAATTTACGAGAATTATATTGTAAAGACTTTAACATTTGAAACAAATGCTGCATCAGCAAAAATAATAAAGACTAAGGAGATGGTCAACAAGTCAAAGGTTGAATGCACAAGCTGACAAGATACAAATAAATTCCTTGTAATATAGGGATAAAAGAACTACAATTACGACCATTACAAACACATATGTCCTCATAGGCCTATGATGCTAATAAGAGATCTTCTCCTTCCAATACTTGTTTGATCTCCTCAATCAAATATATCTTTGTTCTACCCTTCACTGCTTTTCTTGGTCACTCTAACTGACCTTTGCCTATATCAAAATACTTCTCTATTCTGCGTATATGAGATCACATTCATTACATCCATACACATACAACATTTTAGGGTTAAGATCTCATATTATATAGAGATCAAGTCGACTTCCTAGATCAAGATCAACGATCTAGATTCTCTACTTACGCCACTTAAGAATTCCATTTTTATGATAGGTCACATAGATTACATAGGTATTAGTGATTAGAAATACAAGGCATAATCAACCGCTTTATTCCCTCAACAAACATTAAATATTGTATAGATGTCGGCCAAAATAGTTTACCTAAGTGTTTGTGCCATTACAAACACATATGTCAAAATTGTCTTGCTCGACATATGAAGTCTCTGATGCTCGACATTTACTGTTCTTCATATACTACTGCTCGGCATTGACTCTTCTATACAGCTTGGCATAAACTACTCAGTGACTATTGAAGTACTCGGTGACCTCTGACTTCTCGACACTAACTACTGCTTGATAACTATACAAAATACAAGTCTAAAACATAACTCAACCTTTACAAGATGGCTCGGTCGTAGTGATGACCGACTAACATTGCCTAGAAAATGACTAAGTGTAAGACACTAATTGGCAAAAAAACTTAGGGATCAACAATCTCCCCCTTTGACATTAGTGGAAAAAAAACATTGTCATGAATTTTACATTACAAAATAGTACTTAGTAGTTTGAGCACTCCCCCTAAGACTTTGACTCAATCTTCAAAAGATTCTACATATATATACATAAGACTCTTTGATATACAACTAAATATATACATTACAAAATAGTATGTCATACCTTTCTGTTATTTTCACTGTATTTTCTCTGTGTATTACTCATGTCATTCCCCTTTAAGCCATTTCATTTCCCTTTTATATTATTCATGTCATGGCATGTCATTTCCCCCTTGTTTTTGTCACTTGAAGCTGTTGGGGTGTAGGGGTGAGAAAATAATTATCCAAAAATGGTTTATGGAGTTGCATTATCATACCTAAGGCATTGTCCCATCCTAACTTGACAAAATCCAAAACCCGTATCTTTATTTCTAGCTAGGTAGCTAGATCAACTAAACTCTCAGCAATAGAGAGATGATGATCTCTTCGTACTAACTCCTTTGTCGTTGCTAATTCTTTCTGCATAACCTCCAGATGAGGTGTTAACATTGTCTGTATAGAAACTAGCTTAGCTCTTATTCGCCCATCATTAGCCATCAACTTGGCTAATCTTCCTTGTGCATGAGGTAACCTTGTGAAATAAATGGAGCTGGAGCTTGCATCCATGCTCAGTGAATGACCGGTAGACTTCAATTCTAGTTGCAATTTATCAATCAATTCTTGATTTTCCTTACTGAAATATTCGACATTACACACTTCTTGTACAGAGAATGATCATTCTGCACAACCTCTTCTAAATTAGTCACTAAGGAAGAAAGTTATACATGTTTTTACTACTATCTCGGTTGAGACCTTTTCAAGTACCTTAGTCTCAAACTTTCTTTTAGACCACTGCACAAGTTTTTCATTTGCC
This sequence comes from Chamaecyparis obtusa, assembly GCA_027943335.1. NCBI lineage: Eukaryota > Viridiplantae > Streptophyta > Pinopsida > Cupressales > Cupressaceae > Chamaecyparis > Chamaecyparis obtusa. Next base: position 830,938 of record BSBK01012322.1, read on the forward strand.
TCACTGTCATCATATTCACCTTCTTAAAAATTTTAACTAGTTGTTCCAAAATAGGTGCAATATCATTCACATCAACCATTTCAAGGCTTCTATGAATATACCTTTGATTTCATGCAAAACTTGTTTCTGCTGATGTTCTCTCCTTAGCTCTTCTTGCTTGCTTTTCTTCTTCAAAAGATCTTGCAAGATTTACATCTACTCATAGTCAAGTTATCAGTGTCCCACTTTGGAATAACTATAAATTCATCAAGTGTAACCTGTGTTCCTGGAGATTTCTCCTTTTTCTTTTGACTTTTCTTCTTAGGTGTATTTCCACTCAACATCTGTAATAGAGATTTAATAGCCTCTTGTTCCTTAGGCTCTAGATTTTCCTCAGTTGTTTCTTCCTCAGTCATCTTCTTTTCCTCCATATGAGGACCTTTCATTACTAATGAAGACTTATCTACTTGATCTTTTAGCCTTTCCTCTCCTTGTTCTTTCTTATCCTCCTCAACAGGTGCATGCTCAATTGTTATTGCTGGCTTGTCTTGTTTCTTGGCACTTTCACTAAGTAACACTTGCTGCTCAACTATGACATGTGTGAGATTGAAGGTGCATTTTATATAGTTTAAGTACCTTCAATCTGTGTATAATCATGTACCTATATAAGAATGAGATTGGCACTCGGTAGAGGGTGATCAAAAGTTTCCTCGTCAAGAAGTTGACTCTTTATCTCTTCCTCGGTCAATACATTAGTGATAACCGGTGTATCCTCAAGAATATCCTCTATTATGATCACATCCTATGATCCACTTATCTTTACCTTATGCCTTTCCTTTTACTCAAGATTCTGAGGTTCATCAATGTCTTCCTTATTATCTAGCTCCACTTGGCTGGATGCACCTTCACCCGGTTGTGGACTCTTCTCAATTAATAGTCCAAAAATAATCTTCCACAACCTTGTGCTTTGCTGAACAACATCTTTAGCCTTGTGTTGCAAAATAGAATAGGCCCATAGCTTGGGTACAAACCTATTTTTGTACTGCTCCATATATGTCTTTATGTGCTATGGTGATAGATTTGGCATAATCTGATCTAGTGTACTCTCCCTTATCTTATTTTTTGTCATTATAGCATACTACCATTTATGATCAATTATTTTATATAGTTCATTAGGGATGAGATTCCCAATCTGTAGAGGTGTCATCTTGAAAGTACATAACATCTCTAGCATTGCCTCTTCAACTCTTTCTTTGTCATCATTGCTTAGTTTTTCAAATTTTGCTTTCTTTAAGCCTGCTAATCTAGCAATGCTTTTGATATTGTGGCATATTTCATCCACAGTCATATGTCATCTATGTGATGGCATTTTCAACTTTTTATTCTCATATGTGTCTATCTCTTCATCATCATCATCCTTCTCCAAAACTAACTTCCTTCTTGGTTTCTTTCTGGGATGACTCAACATAGCCTTGGTTTGAACTGGTTTTCTTTTACCCTTCCCCTTCCCCTTTTTCTGGTGTCTTTCTCTGGGGCTTGGTAGCTCTGGCAGTAGAAGCTACCATGGTTCTCAGTCTAAGTTTTGCAGGAGGAGTGGGCTTTTATTTCTATAATTGTCTTTTTCTAGGCTCAATAATTGATGCCTTTTTGCCCTTCTTTAGAATTTTAGTGTCCTCCTCATCACTTCCTTTTGACTCAATAGATTTATCTTCTCCAAGCACTTGTGTTAGTCAAGAGGTGTATTTTCCTCTTCACCTTCTCCTAGCATCTTCTCTAGGTTCTTAACTATTTTCTTCCTCTTTCTCTCAAGGGTTGCAGACTTTAACCCCATAGTTATTTTAGCCTTAGTTTCCTCATAGTTTCCAAAAGGTTTTGCCTTCCTATAAATCTCTAGTAAAGTAGTTATAGCTATAGAAGTTTCATCTACATTCGCCTCATAAGGTAATGGCCTTAGCCATGCTACCCTAGACATAATAGCCTGGACATAGGTATGGTCGGTATCCACTAGAAAGCATATGTCATTATAGTACTTCTCTACTAGGGATACATGGATCCTACTCCTCTTTCTCATTTTATTTTTAAATTCTACAAAGTAGCTATCCATAACACTCTCAAAATTATCTCCTAACTAATGAATAAATTCATTTATCTGTTAGGTTACTAGTCGGTCCTTACTCCATACAACATCTCCAATTATAGGAAAATTATTCTGAACATAGAAGAATAAACAAGTGATTAGAGAACTAAACTTACACATATAGTTCTTGGACTTCCTGATTGAAGTTAGGTTCTAGGCAAGTTGGGTCAACTGTAGCTTGGCAAGATCATAAGTGTGATATTTCTTCACCATCTTCCATGCTTGATCGACTGCAATGTAGGGAACACTATCTAACCTGCTTGACTGATAGAATTTGTGAGCAATCACTCTCACTACAAAATCTATCTTTGGATCTGTGACTGTGGATATTGTCATTCCTCTCTTATTCCACATTGCCTGAGTATTTTTTTGAATTATCTCTTTACTCTGGCATCTCATTATTTTCTTCCTTGTTAGACTAGGATAGCCGGTGACTTGATGAATCATATCCTTGGTGATCTTAACCGGCCCATTCTCCAGCCATATCTTCATGTCATGAACTATGCTTAATACAATCTTGATCCATTTAACCTTGAAATTTTGCGGGAAATCTAGGGCACACACTAACCCTTTCTCGAAAATTTATTGATGTTCATCCTTCAACACTCTATTAATACATAACTTGTTGTATGCCTCCATTAGCTCATAATCTCTGATTTCTATGATTTTACACATATAGAATGAGTGCACATCATTAATCATTAAGACCTTAGGTGGAATCGATGAAAGGGCACTTATGAGATCTCCCTTCACCATACTTTCCAGAATGTCTTGAAACTTAGGTGGCTTACATGTATCACTCCTCACAAGTTGTACATTCAAAACTTCCTTTCCTTGCTTCTTAGATGCTACAGATGAAGTAGAAGCCATATCTTTAAATTTAGGGTTCAAATTACAAGCTCAAGTTACTCAGTAATACCTTGATTCAACAGTCCTTCACAATGTTTGTCGACGACACACTGTAGAAATCTTGTCAAGTTTCACTTAGCACAGATCGCTCTTGTCAATCACCTTAAAATCGCTCTAAAAATTCTCAAATTGATGGATAAAATGAAAAATAACAGTAATAGTTTTCTTTATAGACTCCAATAGATCAGATTAGGGCTTCATTAAATGATCTGTACATTGGGTAGGTGACTAAAGTTGTCTTGTCCTTCTCATGTCAACTCAGTTATCATGTACTCGGTCAATACTACCATTTAGTTTCTGCTCGGTAGATATCACATCTCAGCTATCATAGGAGCTCGACACACACTGAGTGACTCGGTCACTATGAACTTAAATACTGATGTTCGACATCAAATGTGCAATATAAATTCTTTCTCAAATCTATCCTAATGCATCTTAATTTATGAAAATATGGACTTTAATCATCTCAAATGTAAGGAACTGATGTAAAATATGAAACTAGAGAATTCAGTTCCTCACATACCTTCTTTTCTTAGTTTGAAGTAGTGTGATCACCCAATCCATTGGATTGGGTGACCTCAGCTTCAATGGCTCCACTACTGCTTTCTTCCTCTTTATTTTTCCATGTCTTACTCATCTGGTTCCTTATTTGTTCAATAGTTTCTTCATTCCTAAATTATTCATTGCTCGGTGCATGTGCTCTGGAGTCTATTTTTATGTGACCAATCTTGTGGCATTTGTAATAGAGAAAACTTCCCCTCATCCAACTCTTGGATTTACCTTAAAATATGTCTTCACACAGTTTTCTTCAATATGACCATGTTCTCCATAATAATGACAACTATACCATGTATTGTAGTCCCAATTGAATGTGTTACCTTTCCTAGGTGCTTTATTCTACTTATTGGATGTCCATTTAGTTTTGAATCTACATTCTTGTGCTCAATGACCATATTTATGACAATTAAAGAAATGTACTTGAAATCTAGGTGTAGTAGGATTACTGACCTTTGACCTGCATTCATGTGCCTGATGTTCATGTTTCTTGTAATTAAAAAAAATTCCATTGAACTTTGATTTGGGATTAAACTTACCACTCTTGCTTCTACAAATGTTTGTTGTGTGTCCTAGCTTTCCACAATGATGACATGTAGGTTTGTTCCTCTTTGACTCAACATTCCTTTGTTCTCCATTATTTGACGATTCTCCTTCTACAATGGATGATAGGTTCTCATTGTGTCCAAGTCTAGAAGTATCACTGGATCTTCTTGGTGACATCAACAGTTCTTTGAATTATTTCACAACTTCATTTGGTTTGTTCATCCTTTCATTGAGTTCCTTTTTAGATCTCAATTCATTCTTCAGTTGACTATTCTTTGACCTCAAATTTGTGATTTCCATATCTTTTCTGCTCAACTCTTGATCAAGTAATAGTTGATTTACCATGTCCAATTTATTGTTTGTCAACCTTTTCATATCACATATCCTTTCATCAAGTCTTATAGACATTTTTCTTGTCTTGTTCAACCATTGTCTTGTCTTCTTTAGCTTTCTTTTTTTGTTCAATTACTTCACATAAGCTTAATGATTGAATTTCCTGTTCTCTCTTCATATTTATGATATCTTCATTCGATATGTTGTTTCCTTCTAACAAATTTGTTATAGATTTATCACTTTTAGTAGAATTACCATTGTTAAATAGACCTTTAGTATCCTCTTCTTGATATTGTGTGTCATTTAATTGGATTGCCAACTCTTTCCTCCTGCTTAAGGATTTCTTCAATTCTCCTCTGGATACTTCAAGCTGGTGAAGTGTAAGATGAATTTCAATCTTCTGATTCTCTATGATCTTTCCCAGCTTATAAATCTCCATCTCCAAGATCTTAACTCACAAGTGATTAGACTTCTTTAAGAGACTTGGCTTTGATACCAATTGTTGGAAATCTAGTATGGGAAAGTGAGACACTGAGAGGGGGAGGGGGGTGAATTATATATCTACTACTAATTCCACTTTGACATAAATTCAAATTACTTATCATAAACATGAAATTCAATACTGAAATATATCTATCAATCCAACTTCATCCATGAAATGAAACACATAACACAAAGATTTTGGTTACCCAGAAACCCTTGAGAGGTAAAACTGGGGTGGGGATGACACCAAAAAATCTTCACTACTGCAGTATTAAATTTTTCTTGTTCGGGCTATAAAATTTGAACATTTACTGATGATCTACCCTATGAGGGGTCTTCCCTATTAAGATCTTACATACTTATACAATCTACCTTGGTTAAAGGATTTAAAACTTACAACAAAGTAAGCACTCAGTTAAGAGATTTACATAGGCCTGTGAGGACCACTCTGTTAAGAGATTTACCCTGATTCACCTGCTAAAATGTATCAATACCTAATCCTTTGGTTTGAACTATGATATTGATAACATATCTTCTCCTTCCAATACTTGTTTGATCTCCTCAATCAAATATAGCTCTATCATGCCTTTCACTACTTTGCTCGGTCACTCTGACCGATCTCTGCCTATATCAAAATAATTCTCTATTCTACATATATGAGATCACATTCATTACATCCATACACATACATCATTTTAGGGTTAAGATATCATCCTCTATAGACATCAAGTCGACCTCCTAGATCAAGATCAACAATCTAGATTCTCTACTTATGCTACTTAAGCATTCCATTTTTTTATAGGTTACATAAGTTACATAGGGATTAGTGATTATAAATACAAGGCATAATAAAATCCTTGATTCCCTCAACAAACATTAAATATTATATAGATGTTGGCCAAAATGGTTTACCTAAGTGTTTGTGCCATTACAAACACATATGTCAAAATTGGCTTGCTCGACATATGAAGTCTCTAATGCTCGGCATTTATTGTTCTTCATATACTGGTGCTCGGCACTGACTCTTCTATACAACTCGACATAAACTACTTGGTGACTACTGAATTACTTAGTGACCTCTAACTTGCTCGACAATAACTACTACTCGGTAACTATACAAAATACAAGTCTAAAACATAACTTGGCCTTTACAAGATGGCTTGATCACAGTGATGACCGACCAACATTGCCTAAAAAATGACTAAGTGTAAGATACTAAGAGACAACAAAACTTAGGGATCAACAGACTCAACTAATTTCAGCAACCCCATCTATATCTTTAGGACGGGTCATTTAGTTTAACAACTAGCCTAGGGCATATTTGTGATCAAGGTTTGGGCTCTAATTCTAATGAGAGAGTGCAGAGAAGAGCATCAAATATTTAGCTAGTTAGACTAGAGAAAAGAGCTCAATTGATCTATTAGAAAACTAGTCACACCAGATTTGCTACACCTAAACTACTCAAATGAGAGGGTAGAGATTGGAGATATTCCTTGTCCCATGTCTATATTTCATTTTCTTAAAAGATTAAATGTTGACCGAGTGAATGTTGGTTTATATCATAGCTTTGATATTGATATAAATGTAATACCAATCTTAATATTGCTGAAAATAAAGAATAAGGGTGAATCTTATTTCTACAGACCATGACCTGTTGAAAAGGGTGAAGAGTACCATAATGGTGATTCTACCAAGAAAATCAGGTTTATACTTTTGCAATAATTTTATAAAACTTAATTTTTTTTTGATAAAATGAAATTGGTGTGTAAGGCCAATTTCAACAACCTTTGCTCGCATCCTTGCCGCCAGTGATAAAATGGGAGCTTTGGAAAAGATATGGATTTGCATCACATCATAATGGTAGGATGTTTTTTTTTTTTTTGTCTCATATAATAATTTTAAAATATTTGGAAAATTTGCATGAAATAGGATAGGGGATTTAGGATGACTCACCTAAATTATTTGAGAGAATACCTCCATGAGATGACGTCTCAAAGAGCACAAGATGCTAAATCTGAAATTGGGTGTTTTACATACTTTTGGAGTAGATGCAAAAGGACTGTGTAAAGCTAGTTTCCTTTTCCATGTCCTCTCTAATAGCTCCCCACGCCTCTATGCTCACCATTATGTAGCATGTTTGAGATGTAACTATTACTATAATTGATAGTAATGTTGAAGATTGATTATCTTATGGTGATGATGATGAAGACCAACCAAGATCAAAGGAATACATGATAGTAGAAAGGTTAGATCAGTTATTATCTTGTCATTGATGTCAAACAATTGATTTATGGTTTATATTATGTTATCATATCATTTGGTATATGATATAGGTTGAATGAGTTAAGAAGAAGAAGAAATGAGATGTTGTGAAGTTGAAGAAATTAAATGGGCAATTGATCTACATCATACAATGATTAGATTATGTTGATATGATTGTTTTCTACCACACATATAATTATATCAAGTCGGTAAAGCATGGTAATGAAGATTTGTCAAGTTGTTAAGAAAAATATTTTTGGTTACCGAGTAGGAAATGTCACTTGGTAAAGGTAAAAGGTAAAAATAAATCAACTCAGTAAAGAAAAAGGAGCTTAAGACATCGAGTAGGAAAGATTTAGGCACCGAGTGAAGTTAACCAAAATACAGATGGAGGATATCGAGCAAGGAACAATAATTAAATATAAGGATTGGAATGACATTTAATGATTAGCTATGATGAGCTGGATGGTCATGATGATAAGGAAAGTTAGTTACAAAGATCTATATACAAGAAAATTCAATGTAAAGATCTATGACTTATATCTAAACGGTTAAAGTAGAAAAAAAAAGTTTGAAGAAAGTTCAAGTTCCTAGGTGAAAGAAAACATGTTACCAAGATCTAGATTCAAGGTATAATGAAATAGATGGTTAAGATTGATAAAAGGAAAAAATAATAGAGGAGATTAAGAGGACAAAATTATCTATATAAAGGATGGATTTGTATGAACAAATGGCTGGAAAATTGAAGAAAGGGAGATTCATCAACTGAAGCAGTAAAGGAGGTAAAGAGAGATTTCAAGTGGGAAAACCAGGATCTGATGAAGTGTTGAAGCCAATGCAAAGTGAAGATAGAAGAGTGCACAAAGGATCTGGTTATGCAAATCTAGTTGCAAGTTTACATGTCAAATCATTTACTATTTCTTACTAGCATTTGTAACAAAGAAATCTCTTAACATAGTGGACTTAACAGTCTTATTATAAAATCCTTGAAAAAGGTAACATTATAAAGAGTGTTTGAAGCCCTCTAACCGGGATACTCCTAACAGGGTGAAGATCCTAATAGATCTAAGGCAAATCCCTTGATTGGGTCACACCCAACAGTGTGCATTGTAATATTTAACAAGATTGGCTCTTAACTAGGTGTACTTCAGAAGAGTATTTTCTTAGTGGGTCATAATACCCACAATGGTTTTTACCAAAGATGGGTTTCCAAATTAAATACCAATGTTAAATGTGTTGAATTAATTGTATGCAATGAAAATATAAACCTATTTGCTACAAATGAAAAACACAAAAAAACACCAAACAAAACCACGTTAAATGTTAGTCATTTCAAATTTGCAACAAAATAATAAATCTTCACTACAACCTCCGATGAGCTAAAACAATGGCACCCAAAGCCTTATTTGATTTTCTCTTTGAGATTATGTGGGTATGCTCTCCCAACACAAATGAAATGCAAAGCTAATGCAAAACTAGGAGATGCAAGATAGATGATGGTGAAGGGATTGAGAACAAGTATGAGGAACTTGTCCCAAGCTTCACAAATGATAAAGATTAAGATTGATGAAAGATTGATTCTAGATAATGATAATGATAATAAGATTAAGATCTATGATAATGCAACAAGATTAAGATCTAAGAACAAGATTATATTACAATGAAGAAAAGAACTAGAATGATTAAGAATGGTAGAAGATGCAAGAGCTAAGAGATTAAGAAAAAAAAGAACCTAGACCTAAAATAAGGAGTGAGGCCTCCTTTTATAGAAAATGAAAAGAATTGGACGGTGGAGATTAAGAGGCAAAACAATGGATGACCAAGATTAAGAGGCAAAAGAGGAGTGACTAAGATGAATTCAAAAATAAATGAGTGGCTAGGATTAAGAGGCAAAAGAATGTTAGGTAGGGTTTGAAAAAGGTGAAGTGGAAAAAGTCAAACTTCATTTGAGAGGGAAAACGGGAATTTAAAAATGATTGATGGAAAAAAGAGATGGGGGGGTGGCCACCTTGGAAAAGGTGATTGTGCACATGATTAGAGATAATCCATCTTTTAATTAAGATTAGAGGAATATTAGAAAAAGGTAAGCATAGGAAAAAGAGAAAAGGAATTAAATTAAAATAAATTTAATTTAATCATGGTTTAGAAGAACTTTAGGCTAGTGGAGGAATAAAATAAATAAAATTTATTTTATAGAGGGAAATTGAGGGATAATATATTAAATTAAATTTAATATGTTATAGTATTTAAATAAAATTTAAATACAAAGGGAAAAATAATTTATTTAATTGAAGTAAATTTAATTAAATAAATAGAAGAATATAATGATTATAGTCAATTAATAAAATTAACCATAATGTTAAGGACAAATATTAATAAAAATTATTATTAGTGTGAATGGACAATTTTAGGTGTCTACATGAATTGCATGGGTGATTTACTTATTGTTAAAGTTTATTTATTGTTGTCAATAAATAGTAAAGTGTGTTGAACTGAGTTGTCACCGAGTTAATCAGAAAAAAGATTTATAGGTATTTGAAATCAAGGATTACTGATTCAGCCCCCCTTACGTAATCAAATAGTAAATTGTTCTAATCCCTCAGAAAAATGTGTTCAAACAAACTACCATGATTATTGGAAGGGTGCAAAATCAATTTGCAAAAAGACTTCAAAAACTTCAAATAAATCTAGCTCGTAGATTCAAAATGGACTCTTGAAATTGTTTATCTAATGTTGTCTCTTGAAAATATCACCCCCTGTTATGAGATCCCTACAGAGAAATCCTACAGATTGCGCAGTTCAGTTCTTGAAAAAAAAGGAAGATTTTTGGTTTACTTTAGTCATCACTATTCTCATAATCCTTCCATGGTTATCCATGAGGAAAGTTCTTGTGCAAGTCTCAGCTTCTTCCACTCATGCCAATTTACTCAAATTTCGAGTGAAATCAAAGTTGGCCTCCTCGAGCGCATTAGTAGATCTCCCCTCTTTGACTAATATGCATTCAGAGTAATCTCCCAGTCTTCCCATTAATTACCAACCACTCTCATACTTTAAAAAAATTTAGTTTCAAACTTACAGTTTCAACTAAAATCTTAGTAAGAAAAATAAAATGGGTTGTGACATCCTTCTCCCCTTAAACAATGCATCATCCCGATGCATTGATGAAACTTGGAAATCATATCTAAAGAAAAATCAAGAAATCCATACTTAACATGATTTATAATTTAAATTCCATTATTCAAATGTTCAAGATAATTAATGTTTACATTTTCGAATCTAGCATAAAACCAAAAAAATTCAATATCATTTGCTTACATAAAGTCAATTTTTCATCGGTTATGCATCCTAGTAAGTACACACACCAAAAACAAACACACATTTGAAGTAAGAATTTATAAAACAAGCTTACCAAGCATCATAGGCAAATTCTAGTGTGTGTGATTTCTATTACTACGTTACAGTTTTACAAGGTTAGATTACCTTTCTTCGACAACATTCCCCCTCCCTTATGATGTGTTGTTCCATATGTGCATACATAGGAACAACATCAAAGCATTAGTCCATGTTATTATCATAATAAAAATTAAACATTCCCTTATCCTAACACTTTCAGAAGTAATTTTTCACAATACCTTCAATTCACAATAGAGCACACACATACATATGCTTATTGTACCATACCATGGCATTATAATAAATTGAACACATTAATGGGTGCCTTGTATCCATATTCCTACCATATTCCTATATATACACTCACAATAGTTTTAGCTCAATCACAATATCAATACTTCATAAAAGACAAGTTTCAATATTCTATGTTCAAGAGAAAAGAGAGTCATCTGAAGATTGAAAATTTTCAACTAAAATATGCTTTAAATCACTACTTGATCATAAGTAAATAAATCATTCATACATACCATCTAACATGTGGTACTCACTAAGTGAGAAAATCAATCATATATGCTTAGAATTCACACGTAAAGATTAGTGGATCCATTTTCCATTTATGTGATCTAGGCTCTCATGCCCATCTTATCACAATAATATTTCAAAAATAGATTTTAACTTATTTCATCAAATCAAATATATTCCATCTCTAAAACCATACCAGTCCTACAAATCTTACATTTTATTATGAATAAGCATTCAAATTTTCATCAATGGAATGCAAGTGTGCTTAATCTAAGCATAAGCATCCCAATACATCATGATAATTCATTACTATATAAAATCAATACATCATGTATGTTATACATCTATAACTTTGTATCCAAAACATAACCTTAAATATCAATCATGAAATGAGATACTCAAATGAAATCAGACATCTCTCCTTCTATAAGTCCCTGTCTCCTAGCACAAGGCCATCTCGAGATGGGAGTGTGGCTTGGACACTTGTCCTTTCTATCCACAAAGCTTTAAACTTCCTTGGGATTCTACCTACTCGCAAAATTCCCAACCCTGTAATGCCCGACAAATAAAAGGCAGGAGGTTTCCTATGAAGCCATGAAACTTTCTATTGTTCATGGATGTGGTAGGGAGATGGAATATGGGCAGCATATTTATGAAAACATATGTGAACAAGCTTTGACCAAAGCATCTTTTTATCACCAGGAATGAAAATTGGTAGGTAGAGAAACATCCCTTTCTACCCTTCCCTATTTACTTCTTCCACATTAGCACCCTCACCAAAATGTAAGCTTTCCAATAGACATACATAGTACAAAAATGATAAGAAAAAAAGTATAAAATTTATCTCTTTCATTTAATGTTTCATTAATAAAAGAATAGAAGTCACACACCAATTCAACGAGTCTAATGAACCATGTCTTTCATCTTGAGCAATCATAATACATCAAAAGAAGTCATATAAGAAGAAAGTGTTGACCATTTCCTCAAAACACCAATAGGGCTTCATAACCAAATAATTCTATTCCATTTCCATTAAAACATGTCGACCTACTCATTGATCATCAAATGTATCAACTAATACATCTATTTGAATCACCTCATAATAATTTCATGCAAGGTCACCAATATAATCACCCAAGTGGTAGTAATATCTTATTAGAGTAAAAAATATGTATTTTTCATGGATTCCATCTTTCCATGAATATCCATAAAATGCTCCTCATAGCATAAAATATCACATCAAAGAATATCAATCAATGTTAAATACTTCATACCATGCATTTCTAATACACACTACCTATAATCACCTGAAAATGGACAAGATCAATTTAAGTGAACAATCAAGGCAAAATCAAGACAATAAAATCAAATCAAGCTAAAATCAAAGCAAAATTGCAATCAAGCCATAATCCAAATTTAATTGAAAATCAAAAGCCATAAAATTAATTTAAATCGAATAAATCAAATGAAATCAATAAATTATGTAATTAATCTAATTAATTGCATAGTTCAAATTAAATAAAATCAACCCATTCAAGGGGTACACATGGCTAAACATATTAAATAAATTCAATTATTAAATCCTAAATTTCCCTCAACCACCAAATGGGAGGAAAATGCATCAACCAATAGGATTTAAGGATCAAGCTCACATGAGATCAAGCTCAAATTGAATCTCCATCACACATAAGGAGAGAGAATCTTGTCCACCCATTTTGTCTCCTTGTCCCAAGCTTTGAGGACAAATTATTTAAATGGTCTTCAAATGTGGAATCGTGGACTAAACCTCAAATGAACCATGATCAACTCAACTCCACTCCCTACCCTTGCCAAAATCTATAAAAGCAAGGCATAAATCCATCAATTATCATCCATAAATTTGAGAATAGCACAAAACCTCTTGCAATTTATAACTCGAAAGGAAAATCTAGGACTAATTAAGGCTAATTTCATTTGGAATTGAATTTTTTAGTTGCTTTATCCTTCATTCTCATTTTAGGGCTGTCACTAATGGAAGCTTGCTGAGAGCTTTGCATTAGAAAACCTAAATAGAGGTCCGTAGAGTGCTTAATTGTCAATTATTTGCTTAAATTAGATTTCTATTTGTGGTAATTTAGTTCTTATTTTCATTTATTTGCAATACTAACCCTATGAAGGTGCTTCTCATAGCACACTCTACCTGATGCATGTCAATTCAATTTGATCATTTCATAAAATTGAAACTTATTTCAAGTAATATATGAATGAAAAATTAAGAAGAGTATGTTCTTCGTAATCTACTTCTTTTTACATTCTATCAATGTTGTACACTGAATAGGATAAATAAAATATCTTTACATTGTAGTGCTCTTAATTGGATTTGTTAAATAGGAAAGACCATTCCTATACTCAATGATTGGACATCATATCTGGTAGCCAAAAATCCCTCTAAAAGCATAATTTAATTATCAACTTGGGGCTGTATAGCTTGAAATGGGTCAACACGATATATGCACTAGTCTTCTGTGACAAATATGTATCCTATTTCTAAGAACATGATGTAGGAAATGAACATACAATAAACAACTTTAACTCAAATTGAAGCAACACTTAAGCCACAGGAAATAAGAACTATTCAATGGTTGCAGGAATAGTAAATAGTTCTGTATCTCTATTGGCTACTTGAACATTCACTGAACTTATATAGAAAATTAAATTACAACTATCCTATTATCCTATTTGTTGAAAAGGAAAGAATAGACACTTTCCTGAGTGGATCCCCTCAGTCAGCGTCCTTAGAGAAAACACAGGCTAAACTTCAAACTTCAGAATCATATTATTGAATTATCATTGAAAAGTTCATTTCTAGTAAATGATTAACTCTGATAACTTGTAATACCTCTTACTTCTCTTCTATTCTATCTCCTTTTTCTCTATCTCTATCTATATCACTTTGGCTGAAGGACAAAGATATTTATTTATAGCTGAACTTAGCTAACTTATAATTGATGTATCCACTTAAGGTGGAAAGCTTTTGTTACAAACATAACTCTCATAACTGACAGGGAGTGGGTAGAGGAAGGTTGAGTCAAATCGACTAAGAAACATTAATGACCATCACGTTGGATTTGTAGATCATAAAGACACTTTCCACTAGATTCTTGGAGCACCTTCCCCTCATTGCGGATGGATATTTTAATTGCTCCTTCCATTTCTCTATGCTTTTGTGATTGAATTGGTCTTTACCAGAACCGTTGGGCAGTGACCTAGTGGAGAGTAAATTTGTTCCTAGATCTTTGGGTTCTACAGAAACAACTTATATTCCTATAGAAAGGGGTTAACTCGAAACATGAAATCTATCAAATGCTCATTATCCATATTCAATACATCCATAGTTCATTAAATACAAGAAAAAAACATTCCTCATATGGCTGTAGGAAAATAGATAGTAGTGGTTGCAGGAAGATAAAGTCTCAAAGGAACAAATCACTTAATAAAATAACAAGTAGTAGTTATGAAAACTGTAGAAAGAATTATAATAGATATATTTCATTATAAACAACTAAGTATCACAATCCATGAAAAGGTTCTATAATTACTACTTAAAGTCTATAAAAAGTTCATAAAACCATATGAAAATGTTGCTAAGGCACAGTTTAAAACATGCCCAAATTAGGGCTCATCATTCCCCTCAACCTAAGAATGGTTGGACCCATTAGCCATGGTTGCATTCTCTTTCTTGACTTTCTTTCTCAAATCATCTTGGAACCACTAGCCACATTCTCCTTCTGCAAAGCTCCAGTAGAAGGCTTTCATTTTCCAACCTCTGCCACTTACCAATCTCTAATTCACTGTTGTAGATGTTGTTCATTCCTCACATTGCTAATAGTGGCCATAGGAGAATTGGTGGTTAAATTACTATAGGAAACCAATTTTGTTCCAGTGCTCTTACTTTCTCTGTAAATAAAGTGGCTCACCTAGTAGCTGCATATAAATTGTTAGGAGCATGAGGTTCAAACTTCTACATCCGTGGTGTGAGCTCTAACCATCTTGTTTGGAAATGCTAAGTGGCAGTGTAAAGACCCCGATTCACAATGTCAAAATATTGAGCAAAAGAGGCTTCTCTAAGAGGCTCTATTAAGGGCTTGGACCACCCATGAGCCCAAAATTTCTTCCAGTCAAAGTAAATTTGCCTACCCTTGGAGGACTCTCCCCAAATTTCAAAAGGAATAATAGCTTCTTGATACTTATAAATGTCAAATTGTTCTCTCCTAATGATCTCATTTTTAATCTAGGAAGCTAATGTAGAAATGTGGACATCCCCGATGTACAAGAGAGGATTCCAATTCACATCATCAGATACTACCATGTTATGAAGATAAAATTCACATAGGAGGTACCTCAAATGCTGAGTAGACTCATTATATGATTCATAAAATTCATGTTGTGTTTTCAAAGAAGGGTTCTTCCCTTTCCAAATTTTGAGTAATTGAAAATTCAAATACAATTCCTTCAAGTAAAGTGCATAAATTAGAGGACTCCTACACTGAATAATTTTAGGAACTAGTTGCACTATTTCATTGAGAGTTACCTTGAGGTTTGCAATCTCTATATCTTTGTTGGTGATAATTTGTTTTAACTTATCAATCTCTAGCTCATAAGTGGCACTTTGATCCTAGATTTCTTTATAACAAACCATCCTTGTAGAAAAGTTTGTGAGATGTTCTAGTGGTTGATGTGGAGATAGCACAGTCAGTGGCATTACCTTAGAAACATATGATACTTCCCTTAAAATTCTCACTTCCTCAATTTTATCTAATATATCTCTTACTTCTTGTCCCTCCTCCTCAATCCACATAGCTCCCTATCACTTCTCCTCAATCCAGACAGCTTCTGACTGCAACTTCTCCATAGCAACTGCTAACTCCCCCAACCAAATTTCTTCCTGTAGCTGTGCTACAAGAAAAGATTCTATGACATCTTTAGGTGGACTCATCAGCTGTGGTGGTGAAGTGAGGATATTGAATACGTGAGGTGACTGTAGAGAATGAGAAGGACTAGGTGGAGAGGAAGCAACATTAAAAATATGAGAAGTAGCTAATTGTCCCTGTAATCTACTACTTTTCTGAGTAGGAGTAAAAATGGGTGTTGCTTTCTTGTGGGCTTTGGCTATAGGAGAAAAAATTTCACCAGGATGACTCCTTTTAAGATGTTTAGGAATAAGTTGTGGGGTGTCCAATTGAGAAATTAGAGCTAGAGACTTCCCTTTGTCTTGTCCAGAATAAATCCTAGAAGGAGTAACAAGGTTTGGTTGAGAAATTTTGGATATTCTTTCAGACAAGGGAACATTATCCTTAGAATCATCTAAGGAAGAAGATTCAGGGGTAGAAGTATTATGAGGTGCATTTGTGGAAGATTCAACTATTTTTGAATGACGCTTATGGGTAAGAGGTTGTCCTCTGGGTCTGACATCCTGGACTTCTACCCTAAACCTCCTGAGACTAATAAATTCTTCCTAGGGAATAGGAGAATTGTCTCTTACAGACCTTTCTCCAAGAAATTTAATTAGGTAATGATGAGAAATATAATTGGCATGACCCTTTCAGTATACAGAGGCACTATTGACAAGTAAGTTGTAAAGAAAATTAGGGACATTGACTATCTACCCATGATGCATATGAGATAAAAACTTAAAATGATTGGAATGGAGGACTCAAAACCTACCTTCACATGTCAAATAATTGGTAACATAGGTGGCCTTCAGAGCCCATTCCTTTGGTAAACTTAGTCGTTGAGAACCTTGTTTGGTTATGCATAATGGAGGGTCATTAGGTTGAGTGAATTCAACATGAGTAGTTCTTACATCATTTTCTTTGGGAAACAACTCACCGGTCTGAGGAAACCTAGTTACTTCAAAAATCCATTCCTCTATAGCAATGACCTTGAGACCTTTTACCTTGGCCTTTCCATTCTGAAAAGTCCTTGTGAATTCCTCTACCACCCACTCATCAAATGTGGTGAGCTTCATGAAATAATTGATCTAGCCACATTGTTGAAATGTAGGCAAATTCTGGGCATCTTGCAACAAAATACGATGGTCTATTGGCTCACGCCTAATTGTTTGTCCTCCCATTGATAAATTTTTCTTCCCACACAGTTGCAAAAATCAACACACTTTACCAAAACTCTACAACAAATCAACCTATTTCCTTTCTTACTAAAATTTATGCAATGTTAACCACTTCCATTTCCTCCCCTCAACCTAAATTGTTAAATCATTGTTTCAAGAACTCCTAGAGATGTAGAAATCAGCTCATCAATTCAAAGTTCAAAGTTTCAGACAAGTTTAGAAAGGAATGTAAAATGTAATGGGTATTAAGTGCATTAAGACATACAATTGGTCAACAAGTTAATTGGATGAAAAATATTGAGTACTGATAGAAAGGATATGGCGTTAACTCTATTTGAGTAGTTGGAGGTAGAAATATATAGACATGACAATTCAAACATGCAGAAAAGATTGTCAATTTGCAACCATATTCAAAATATAAATGTACTTTCTTTAATTAACTCATAAATGAAACTAAATAGAATAATTAACCACTTGATATTATGTGGAGCGTACTTGGCATAATGAATTGTAGACACCTAAATTCATCCTTTTAACATTAATTTAATTTAATTTAATTAATGACCCCAAATAACATTATAGTTAATTTTTTAATTAATTATATTTGTTAAATTCATGTATTTATTTAATTAAATAAATTCACTAATCATAGTATTTGAATTAAATTTAAATACTACCTTTCATAATGTATTAAATTTAATTTAATACATGTTCCTCCATATTCCCCTTTTAAATAAAATTTTAATTTATTTAATTCATTCACATTCTTTATTTCTACTAAGCCATGATTAAATTAAATTTTATTTAATTTAATCCTAAATCCAACCTAGATGCTATTCTACACACATCACTTTCTATCTAATAAACCTATTCACTAATTAACTAAGGTTAATTAGGCTAATTTTTGGATTCCTACATCCATTAGTCCTAATTATTTGCTCACACGTGTGAGCAAATTTCTAAAAATGACCTTTTCAAAAATTGCTAAGATTGCACAAACAAGGCTTCTTACATTTTTTATGACACTTCTTACACCTTCTAAAATGGTGAAAATGGACTTTTTCACTACACATCTCTTTCACTTACACATTTTTTATGACACTTCTTACACCTTCTAAAATCAGAAATCTAGACTTCTTGGGGCCAATCCATGCATTTATTTTCAATCCTTTAGATGGGCCTGCCGGCGAGGTAAAAAGCTCCTAGGAACAACCCACGTGAGAACAAGGTGTAAGCCGACCACTCCAACTCACATTAATGAAATTTTCTTTTTGGGGTTAAAGCCTCAGAAGCCAGATGACATTTGAGCTTATACACGGTTCTCACCTAACAGTTAGTAGGGCCTCACGGTCTCAATCATGTTTACGTGACTACTTGTGTCAAGGTTCTTTGTGGGGCTATATGTCCTAGTCGCGCTTGCGCGGACACAAAGAGTGTGTTGAAACAAAGATCCTTACTAAAAGCCATTAGTTAGAAGCCACCCGGTTCACCTCTGAAAGGTTGATAATCTACATGTGAGAAGAATATTAATCTCCCCAAGATACTCACCATATCGAGCCCCCTTCAACGTTAACAATGATAATACAACATCATGGAGCCATTGTGTGCTTGGTGATGGCCATATTCTAAGGAGTTGTTGGGTGTGTTCCTAAGTCAGTGAGCAAAGGTTTTCAATCTCAGCCAACTTCCTTTTAGGGATAAATGTCATGAGCTGTAGTTGACGATACAAATGAGTAAACTTGATTTGAACATTATTCGAATAATAATAAATATATGAGTCCTTATGAATAATTGTTATATATAATATTAATAATTAATAATTATTAATATTAATAATAACATTAATAGAATATTAACCTTAAATAATATTACTCAATAATAATATTAATATCACTCCATAAAATAATATATTATTAAATATTAATATATAATAATATATTATTGAAATAATTATGAATATTAGTAATAAACAAATAAATTTTAATAATATCTATATTTAATATAATCATACATTTGAAAACGTATAAGGACATTACAACAATCAACAATATTCTTTAATCAATTTATAATAATTAATCAAATATATAATTGATCAATATACAATCAATTAGTTAATAGACAAATAAATAATAATAAATATAATTTATTATTAAATTCATTCTATAATGAAACCTAGACTATTATAATAATAATTGAATCAATAGAATTAATATAAATAATAAGTATAATTATAAAGTAGTAAAATAAATTATAAATAAATAATAAATTATTATTATTATTATAAATAAATAAAAATATAGAGGCATGTCTCTAAATCTAAAGGTGGCAACCCTTCAACATGCAAATGTATATAATGGATATCAAATCCATTCCTCCCGGATGATAGATACATAGAAGAAATAAATAAAAATGAGAAGAATAATAAGAAGAGGTGATTATTCAAATTCCAACGAAAACAAGAAAAGAAATGTAGGAGAAAATCAAGGAGAAAATATAGGAGAAGATCAAGGAGGAAATGTAGGAGAATATTAAAAGGAAATAAATATTGAATAAGCTAAAAATAAAGGCATAAAGAAGGTAAGTATATCTTTTGAGTTAATTTATTTATTAGTATTGTATGAATTAGATATTAACAATAATATGAAATAAACTTTAGAATAATAAGTTATGAAAATTTAAATAATAAATTATGAAATATAGTAATATTGTTATGAAGTAAACTTGCATTTGAAATAATTTAACTCAAATATATTGATAAATAACTAACTAATATATAATATGAAATAAATACATTATATAAAGAATTATGAATTCTTGTGATTATAAGTATAAAATTATATAATGATGTATTATAATTATTGGGGATTGGCATCCTCCTAGTATACAACATTACAAATTACCATTCCCAAGGTAAATCCAAATACTAATTATGAATTTTAAGACAAATCAAGTAAGGTCCAAATTGGGGACATTACAATAAAGAGTGTGCTTGTTACTTTCATTGCAAAAACAAATTGGTACACTTGAATCTTGCAAGGTTGCTTTGTCCCTTGCAAGACTATTTTTGACAAATGTGCTTGTAACCCAAATGTTTGATGTATGTATGAAATCAGTTCTTTCCAAGAACATCCTTTGATCTATCAAGATATTGTCCTCAAGTGATGACAGATAGTGTTAAACATAAGAAATCAAAACTCCTAGTTGCACGAGTCCATAAAGAGAAGAAAATTGCCGATCAAAGGATTAAAGCCAACCAATCTTATTTGAAACCCATTTGAGAATTTCTAGAGGCTATTGAGAAATCAGATAAAATCATTTACAACAATTGGGTTGCTAATTTTGTTGCCAAGAACAAAGTGAACATGGCCTTTGTCACTTGGGAATCCTATGACTAAGTACCTTTGACCTTCATTCCTCATCTTCTTCAAGTCATTCATCCCTTTCTCATCTTTTAACATCCCTTTCATCATCCACATCCCAAAACATTAGGAGCATTAATCAGAATCTTGGACTTTAAATTAGAATCAGATCAATCCATCTTTCACACCTTCATCAAGCCATAGGGTGAACGAATCATTCCAATAGTGTCTCATAGACCTTAATTCCAAAGCAAACATTAATCCCTTACTACTTTGAGAACTGAGTCTTTCTCTAGTAGTCCTAATCCAGTCCTATTTTGTTTGGGGATCATCAATTTATTACCCAAACACAAGAAGACTTTAAATCAAAACCAATCCTATGTTTACATAATCACAAGGTCTTGTTTCACCTAGGTTTGTTCCAAACCTTTAAATCCAATCAATCCTTGAGGCTTAGTTCCTCTTTAATCCAATTTCATCAATCAATCTAATCCTAAATCAAATCAATCAGTCCAATTCAATCAATCCAATCAATCATCAAGACCTAATCATTAGTCCAAGTTTCTCCTAGTTCACCAAATCCTTTTCTTTCCATACCTCATCAACTATTCACCCTTCTTCAATTCAACCATCCTAAGGTCACTCGTGCATGGTACTTACCCGATTACAAGAAAAGCTAAGACAAGAATCTTTCATCATGGATAATGATCAAGAAACTATCTATCAAGAAGACTTTAATGATGAAGAAGAACCTCACACAGTAATACCTCAAAGTGTCAGTGCAATTCCACGAGCTAAATAATTTTTTGAGGATCCTAACAACTTAAGCTTAGTGGAAGACCTAATCCAAGCCAACAGTGCCAATATCTTCATGAATCTTATCCAAAGAGGTGTTACCCTCCCTGATAATTTTGATGAAAATTTTCTTGAGAACAACTTGATTCAAAACAACAAAAGCAAAGTAGCGCCATCAACATTTGATAACACAACTCAACCTCCCCATGATATGCTTGAGTTAATCTGAAAACTCCTAAACAAGCCTAAATCACACAATGGGGTGAGTAACGATGGTTCAAATGTGGGCCGTGTACCCGAACCACAAATAGGGTCCTCAGGACGACGCTTTGCTTCTATTTTCTCAAAGCCTAGTGGAGTCCTAAAAAATCAAAATTCTGCACAAACAAACAACACCAATCAGATAAATAACACCAATCTTCCCCCTCTAGGGGGACATAATGCATCATTAGGAGGAGGAACACTTCAAGCCCATATGATCACCACTAATCCTCTTGAATTAGTCCAACAAGTTGATGAGCTCAAAGGCATGATGTTGGATATGCATAAAGGCAAGAAGAAGGAATTTTATTTTGCATAAATATGTCCTTATCCTTTTGAAAAATCAATCACTCTCCAACCATTCCCCACCAATTGTGAAATGCCAAAGTTTGATAAATAAAAGGGAGACTCATGCCCTGCACAACATATCAAGGAATTCTATGTAGCGGCACAAGAAGTTTCCCACAATGATCATATTCTCCTAAGACTTTTCACTAGAACTCTTGGAGGAGCAGCCTTAGAGTGGCTATTGAACCTTCCTTTGGGTTCCATCTCCACCTTCCATGATCTCGAGAAAAAATTGTTACACAATATTCTTATAACATGGAACATCAAGAATCCCTCAACGATTTGTGTAACATGAAACAAAGAAATGGAGAAACCTTTGCTAATTTTCTCCCAAGGTGGCGACATGTCACCAATTGCATGCCTTGGAAAATCCCAGATTCACATCTAGTTGATATCTTTACTAAGAATCTGGTTACAAAAATGTCATTTCAGATGAAGATGGTTGCCCTGGATTCCTTCGAGCCACTCATTAAAAAGGGGAAGTCCATTGAATATGGAATTTTGATGAAAGGAGAAATTAAACACTATACCCCTAATTCATCTAACAATACTAGTGATAACCCCAAATTCTAGTCTAAGAACAAAGGTGTTGTTAATGATGGAGTGACTGATGTGAAACATGTCCAAAATGTTCAAGCATCCAATAATAGTAACCAAGGCAATCACAACAACAATGATTAGAACAATCACAAAAATAATCAAACCAATTCAAATAACCAAAACAATCAGAACAATTTGAATAACCAGAATCAAAATCAAGGATCTGGTTATCGTGGCTCTCTATTCTCACGATATAATGGCAATAACAACAACAACAATCAACAACAACAATGATGACAATTTACACAGCTGGCGTATTCTCTTGATGTGATCTTCTGACATCTAGTCGATCAAAGGATGATGGTTTACCCTAACACCAGGCATTTCGATGAAAATCAACCCAAACCCAACTGGTATAAGGATAATGACTACTATGATTATCATTGCATAAAAGGGCATGAGATCAAAAAATGTATGAAGTTTCATCATTTTGTGCAAGCTTTGATCGATGATGGTAAAATTGAAGTAGAAGGACAAAATGCCTCTACTTCTAACACCCAGCTAAAAATGTATTCTAAACCTTTTCCAGAACATAATCAAAACAATGCATCCACATCCAAGGGTTTTTCTTACAATTATTCAACAAACAAAATCTCAGGGGATGAATGCACTTGCGGAAAATTAGCCAAAAATGATGTCTATGGTTTCAACTCACTGTGTGGCCATATTGAACAATCTGACACTCATGTAAACACATTGACTTTAAAGAGTGAAGATTGTAATGTTACTACTTGCCACCCTCGCGTAACCATACAAGCTGCTGTCAATCCACCTATTGTTGATCCACCTGTTGCACCATCTACCTCGACATGACCTGCGTCACATTATGACTTGCTTTCCCAACTAAAGAAGACCCCTACGTAGATATCTATACTAGAGATTTTTCATACATCCCCCATTCACAAATAGATCCTTGAGAATCCCCTAACTGAGTCTCGCATCCCAGAAAATATCAATGCCTCTTAATTCCAAGCAATGATAAAAAATTTGGCTACCCAACAACACCTGGTGTTCATTGAAAAAGGTTTCTAAGGTACTGAACTCATCATAATAAACCCTTGCATATCCAAGTCACCATCCATAACACCCAAATCAAAAGAGTCCTTATAGACAATGGATCCGGTCTAAATCTTTATACTTTAAGCATGATCCACAATATCGATCTTTTTGAGGACCTCATTGATGTAAATAAGAGAATAACAATAAAAGCATATGATGATAGAGAAAGAGTGAGTAAAGATCTCATTGCACTCCCCTTACAAGTGGGCCCAACCCTTATTGAAACTACTTGTCAAGTGCTTGACTTGGATCTACCCTACAATATCCTTTTGGGTAGGCCATGGATACACGCTATCTCAGGTTTCCCATCCACATTTCACCAATATTTGAAATTTCCACTTCACAAAGCTGGAATAACCATTCCTGGTGATCATGAACCCTTTCAATATTGCAAAAGGTTGGAAGGAAAACAATCAAACTACTACCCATTGAATGAATGTGTTCATCCACTTTCACAAGAGACTCCCATCCAACACACTTCCTCTGAAGAAAAGTTGTCTAAGCAAGCCAAGGGAAAAGAAAAGGTTACCCAAGAAAAGAGTACTGAGTCTAAAAAGAAAGTCAGGTTCACCGATCAAGGCCTGGGGGAATACAAGTTTGAATATGCCCTATGCATTGGTCAGCTCCCTCTCTCTCCCAGGTCTTATGGAAAACCTTCACAACTTTTTCCTAAGGAAAATAAAGAAACTATAAAATGTAAACAAACTACATTTGAACATTGGGGATCTCTCTCAGATGAGCATATGGAGCATAATGTTCTTTCTTGGCTTTTTGATGAAGAAGAAGACAAACCTATAGATATTCCTAAAGGGAAGTATATAAAGGCCACATCCATTGTTGAAAGTATGGGATATCACGACATTGGCCTTGGAGCAAATAAAATAGGAAGAAAAACTCTCATAAAAGCAATTGGATACCCCCGAGGACAAGGACTAGGTTCCATAGAAACTAAGAAAACCTTTGCCAACAACTATTGTTTGATTGAATCTGATTCAAAGACCAAGGAAGAGTTATTTGAAGTCCCTTTCCAATTTATTGAAAATGACCTTGATACCCGTGTCCTCCATATCAACCAATCTGATCTTTCCTCACCTGAAATTCCCCTTACCAATCCTAAACTGATCAATTGGGACCAACAAGATTCAACGCCTACCTTAGACATATGCGATTCAGATAAGGTATTTCTAGCACTTTTTAGACTGAGAAATCTCCAAGACAATGAACATCAGATTCACTATAGTGAGAAAGCCTACTTCGGTAACCAAGTCAACTCCCTTAGTTGCAAAAATAAAGAAAAAGAAAATAAAAAAGATGATAAAACATCCTTGGGCGAAAACCTTTCTGAGGCACCTTTGGATGGAGAAAAAGACAAAATAAAGGACACATCCTCTAGTGAAAACCTCTTTGAGGCACTAGAGGAGGGGGAAGTTGAATTGACCTTCATGTAATTACCATCAAAGAAATCTTCTATCCTCATAGAAGAAACAATTGCAGTTAATCTGGGCACAAAAGTAGATCCTAAGATCACCTACATTGTAGCCTCTCTAGATGAGACAGAACAAGAGTCCATGATTGCATTCCTTAAGAAAGCCTACATTAACTTTGCATGGACATATAAGGATATGCCTGGACTTGACATTGACTTGGTTGTACATCATCTTGCGGTGGATCCTAAAATAAAACATGTCAAGAAAAAATTACACAAGATGCATCCACAAGTAGCACTCCTGGTTAAAGTTGAATTGCAAAAGATGCTAGATGCAGAATTCATCAGACCAATAGACTATCCAGAATGGGTCTCAAACATTTTAATAGTAGGTAAACCCTCTGGGGGCATCCAGATTTGTACTAATTTTGGAGATCTTAATCTTGCCTACCCTAAGGATGATTTTCCACTTCCAAACATTTACATCATAGTGAATTTGACTGCTGGGCATGAGATGTTTTCCCTCATGGATGGTTTTTCTAGATATAATCAGATTCGTATAGCAGTGGAAGACCAACATAAAATTGCATTCAATACCCATGGGGTACATTTTGTTATCAGGTCATGCCCTTTGGTCTCAAGAATGCAGGTGCCACATACTAGAGAGCCATGATGACCATATTTCATGACCTCCTTCATGTGATCATGGAAGATTATGTGGATGATATCTTAGGAAAATCCAAGACACGAGAATCACACATTGATATTCTCACTACAATCTTTGACAGACTGGAAAAGTATAAGGTTCGATTGAATCCCAAAAAATGTGTCTTTGGTGTTCAACCAGGTAAGCTCTTAGGCTACAATGTGTCTCGCAGAGGAATAGAAGTGGATCCTAAGAAGGTGAAAGCCATTTTGGAGATGCCACCTCCTAAAAATTTGAAACAATTAAGGATCTTGCAAGGAAGGCTTCAATCCATCTGGAGATTTGTGTCACAACTAGCAGAAAAGGTGCATCCTTTCTCTCACCTACTAAGAAAGGACATTAAATTCATTTGGGACTACTTGTGTCAAAAGGATTTTGAAAAACTCAAGGTATATCTAGCTAATCCACCAGTGTTGGTCTTGCTTGTTCTAGGAAGACCTTTTATTCTCTACATCTCCGCAACTAGCGCAACACTAGGTTCTCTCCTAGCACAATTAGATAACAATGGAAAAGAATGTGCCATATATTATCTTAGCAGGACTTTAGTGGGTTATGAGCTCAACTATACATCTATTGAGAGAGCTTGTCTGGCTATGGTCTTTTGTATGTAGAAGCTACGCCATTATATGCTTAATCAAAAAGTATAGTTGATAACAAATATTGACCCACTTACGTACTTGTTATCTAAAGCTGCCCTAACAGGTCATACAAAAAAATGGGTCATGATACTTAGTGAATTTGATATTATGTACATAGAACACAAAGCCATCAAAGGACAAGCAATAGAAGATCAACTTGCAGAAGCTCCCATTCCTAGAGATCATCCTATTGTCACAAATTTTCCTAATGAAGCTATTATGACTGTCCCTCCTAGCATTCAATGGAAGCTTTATTTTGATGGATCTTTCACCCAGAAAGGATCAGGGGTAGGTATTCTATTTGTGACACCTCAAGGGGATCTTATCCCTAAATCCTATAAACTTACATTTGCTTGCATGAACAACATAGCAAAATACAAGGCCTTGGTCATAGGGCTTCGCCAAGCTGTCAGATGGAAGATCACAAGTTTGCTTGTTTTTGGTGATTCCCAATTAGTTATCAAACAAGTCAATGATGAATTTCACACAAAGGATGATAAGTTGCTTCCTTATTGATGCATGGTCGAAGATCTCAAACAACATTTTGCAAGCATCATTTTCCAGAAAATCCTAAGAGTAAACAATAAAGAAATAGATGCCATGGCTACCATTGCTTCAGTAATATCTATGCCAGAAACAAGCACATGGTGTGAATTTCTTGTCGAGAATCTTATGGTCCCTACCTATGACCAACTAGATTTTGAGATGGTGTGTGAAATTATTGGTCCTGAATCACCTTGGTATTAGGTAATCCTTGCCTATCTTCATGATAAAACCATTCCCCTCATGCTTACGCCTAACCAACAAAAAACCTTCGTTTGCCACACTTCTCATTACACAATCCTGGGAGACACTCTTTTTTGTAAACACTTTGATGGAACTCTTCTTTGATGTTTGAATTCAGAGGAAGCATACACAAACTTGGAAGAGGTGCATCAAGGAATCTATGGAGCCCATTCTAGTGGTCTCACTTTAGCAAAGAAGTTGCTCCACACTGGATACTATTGGCCAACAATGGAGCAAGATGCATATCATTATGTGAAGAAATGTGTTCCTTGCCAACAACATGGTGATTTGATACATGCTCCCGCTCAATCCCTCCAACCCACAATCACACCTTGGCCTTTCTCCCACTAGGGTTTTGACCTTGTGGGACAAATATTTCCAAACTCTACCAATGGTCACAAGTATATCCTAGCCACCACTAAATACTTTACCAAATGGGTCGAAGCAATCCCCCTCACCTATACAATCGGTAAGAAAATTTCCAAGTTTATGTTGAATTATATCATTTGCCGCTATGGAATCTCCAAAGATCTCTATTAGAAAGTAAAGTCCACCAAGATAAATGAGAGGGGGGGGGGGGTTGAATCAGTTATCAGATAATTATAAATTTTATCATCTTCAAAAACATTAAACCATAGAAAGATATTCATACAAAATAACATAATGACACAAGATATGTTGACTAGGGAACCTGTTGATGAAAGAGTAAACCCCAGTGGGAATGATGCCCACAAAAGATGCACTAATATGAATATTCCTTGTGAAAGGATGGACTCTGTTAGGAGTCTTATGAAATAAATTTAGTACATATGAATCCCTGTTAGGAGATTTTGAATCCCTGTTAAAAGATTCTAACCCGGTTAAGAGTTATGGAAGACAAAAGGACCCACTACCCAAACAGCTTCAGGGTAAGATCACTGAACACACTGTCCAAATAATCTTTGCATTACTCAACAAAATAATATATTACCTCTTCTCTGATGTGCCAAACCACACTCACTGATACATCAGATCTCAATTTTAGATCTCTATACTTCGCATGTCTTCCTTCACAAATTCGCTTTCATACTTAGCTCTTTTCTTCAGTTCATACATACAGCATCACAACTGCTGCTACCATATCATAATTACACACTTTCACATTAAAACTACATTCAACTAGGAAATACATTCCTTCATTTATACAACACTCAAATAATTACAAATGAGTCGGCATACAATTACAAAATAAAAGTTTCCTCACGCTACACCAAAATTACACAAAACTGTCAGCTTCCAATTACAATAAATCTTCACTCGTGTGACTTCAAATTTTGTGCTATCATCCACATCACTATCAATGTCTCTCCAACTTCCCTTTAACTGTGCAATACTAGATTCCATCCCGATTAGGAGATATCATCTGATTTCCACAAATTGCTACTCAGGAACACTGCCTGAATATTGCTTCCACCAAAATGATCATAACTTCCATGAATCAATGAATTACTATTTGTGCTCTTAACCATAGACATATGAAATATCAAAGAGTATAACCTCAACATCACATAGCTCCAACTGCAATAACCCATGTGCACTAATCCAAACTCTGTCTGCTTCTCTGCAAGTCTTCGGTAAATCACTGTGTTGACATCAATGACAATCATAGTCATGAATGAAACAAAAACTACTATAGAATGGCTACCAAAAACTTAGCATTCATTCCTAACAATCTCCCCCATTGGCATTGATGGCAACATAGATGAAAAACATCCAATGTTCCAAAAATCCAATACTGCAACACTGCTTCTTCAAATCCTCTTCATCAATCAAATCTTGCTTCGTTATCCTATTCAGTTCTCTCCAATAGATGTCTCATATTATTTTTCATGTATACTTCTCTCCCATTGACATCAATGATAGAAATTCCATCACTATGTCAACAAAAACTCAATGGAAAAAGACACTTTTTAGAAAATACATTTACTAGAGTCCTCATGACTCAGCTCATAAACACATAGTCCCCCATAGAGGAAGTACCAACATCTAGTCCAGAAGAAAGATAAGGCTCATATACCATTGGATGGATGCAACCAACTACATCAGCTCTCAAAAGTAGGTTGGGGCATAACCCCAAGCATACCTCTCAAATACTCAAATGTATCCTTAGGGAAAGGCTTTGTGAATGTATTTGCTATCTGCTCCTTTGTACTTATGTACTCAAGTCTGACTTCTTTCTCAACAACTTTCTCTCTTACAACATGATACTTAATCTTTATATGCTTTGTCTTAGAATGTAATACAATATTTTTAGACATACTAACTATACTGGTGTTATCACAATGTATAACAACAAGTTCAAAATTTTTTATTCTAATATCCTTCAACATCTGCTTCATCCAAATTATCTAGTTACAATTGTTTGCTACTGCTATATATTATGCTTCTGCTATGCTTTTTGAGATACAATTCTGCTTCTTGCTTAGCCAAGAAACTAATCTTCCTCCAAGGAAAAATGCTCCACCACTGGTGCTTTTCTTATCATCAACACTACCTCCCCAATCAGCATCTGTATATGCACATAGAGTAAAATCATCAGATTTTTCATACCATAGTCCCTGGTCCATTGTGCCTCTTAAATATCTCAATATCCTCTTTACTACTACATAGTGTGATTCTCTAGGTTCGGCTTGAAATCTTGCTACAATTCTAACTGAATGTGCTATATCAAGTCTTGTATGAGTCAAATACTGTAATCCTCCAATTATAGATCTGTATTTCTTCTATTCTACTGTAGGAGTCTCATCTATGCTAGATAACTTATCTCCCATCAACATAGGTGTTCCAACTGGTTTACAATCCTCCATTCCAAATCTTTTCAACAAGTCATTTAAGTACTTTGTCTGACTTACAAAGATACCATCATTGTTTTGTGTTATTTGTAATCCCAAAAAGTATTTCATCTCACCAATCATACTCATTTCAAATTCAGTCTTCATTTCATTAGCAAATTTGTCACTAGCTTCATCTTCACCTCCAAAGATAATGTCATCAACAAAAATAACTATAAATAACAAACCATTTTCAATTTCTTTTGTGTACAGATTGCTATCAGCTATTCCTTTTATAAATCCCAATTTTAACAAATACTTATCCAGTCTTGCATACCAAGTTCTAGGTGCTTGTTTAAGTCCATATAGAACTTTCTTCAATTTACATAAGATGTCTCCTTCTTGAGTTAAAGTAAAACCTTTAGGCTTCTCAATGTAGACTTCTTCCAATTCTCCATTCAGAAATGTTGACTTCACATCCATCTGATATAATTTGAATTTCTTGTAAGCTGCATAAGCCAAAAACATTCTTACTGCTTCAATTCTTGCAACAGGTGCAAAAGTTTCTTCATAGTCAATTCCTTCTTATTGTGAGTAACCCTTACATACCAATCTTGATTTGTTTCTTACTACTTCTCCTTGTTCATTCATCTTGTTTCTGAATACCCATTTAGTTCCAATAACATTCTTGTCTTTAGGTCTAGGGACCAATTCCCATGTCTTGTTCTTTTCAATCTGATCTAGTTCTTCTTTCATAGCATTAGTCCAACTTTCATCTTCACAAGCTTCATTAGTAGTCTTAGGTTCAATTTGAGAAATCAAACATAACTGTTCTTGTGCCTTATTTTGAGTAAGAACTCCTCTTTTGATGCTCCCAATAATCTATTCAAAAGGATGATTCCTTAACAAACTCTTGCTAGGTGTCACTGTCTCAGATCTCTCTTCAGATGTAGGTTCTTCAATAACTTCACTATGGCTTTCATTCAAAAAATCACTGTCAGTTTCATAAGACAATTCAATAGTTCTAGTGTTAGGTTTAGGATGAGCTTCTTCATCAGATTCATAATCAAGCATTCTTTCCTGAATTTTGAACTTTTCATCAACTTTAACATTTGCGCTTTCAACAATAGTCTTAGTTCTTTTATTGAAACATCTATATGCTTTTCTTTTCAAAGAATATCCAAGAAATATACCTTCATCACTTCTAGGATCAAACTTTCCAATATCATCATCTCTCTTTATATAACATTTGCTTCCAAAAATTCTAAAATACTTAACTAAGGGTGCATGTCCAAACCATAATTCATAAGGTGTCTTGTCTGTGTCTGCTCTGATTTGTACTCTGTTCATTGTATACATTGTTGTGTTCACTACTTCTCCCCAGAATATCTTTGCCAAATCATTTTCAAACAACATAACTCTTGCTGCTTCAGTCACTGATCTGTTCCTTCTTTCTAAAATGCCATTTTGTTCAGGTGTTCTAGGGGCTGAATACTGTCTTTTAATGCCATTTTCTTCACAAAAGTTGTTAAACTCTCTAGAAGTAAATTCTCCACCTCTATCAGATCTCAAACATTTAATCTTCATTCCAGATTCATTCTCAACTTTGTTCTTAACAATCTTAAACTTATCAAATGCTTCAGATTTTTCTTTAAGAAATGTAATCCACATCATTCTTGTGAAATCATCAACAAGAATCATAAAATACCTTTCTCCATAGAATCCTCTAGTCCTGGTAGGACCACTCAAATTTGTATAAACAATCTCTAGCTTCTCTGTAGACATAAACTTCTTACTAGGAAAAGAACTTCTCTTTTATTTAGCCATTACACATTCTTTGCAAATAATGTTAGTAGGCTTCATAATTTTAGGTAAATCTCTTACTGCAAGTGTAGTACTTACTTTCACAATGTTATCAAAGTTTATATGACAAAACCTTCTATGCCATAACCAACTATCATCAATATTTGTAATCAAACATGTCATCTCAGTAGGATTCAATTGAAATACATTACCTCTGGTTCTAGATCTAGTTCCAATCAGATTTCCATCTTTATCCTTTATCATACAAGTTTTCTCAGTAAACAAAACTTGATATCCTTTATCAACTAACTATTCAACACTCAAAAGATTATGTTTCAATCCATCCACAAAATAAACATCATCAGTATTAGTCTTTCCATCAAGAGTAATAGATCCTATACCTTTAATCAAACAAGGTGCATTATTTCCAACTCTAACAACTCCTCCATCATATTCATTCAACTTTATGAACTTTTTCATTTCTCCAGTCATATGATGTGAACAACCACTATCTATAATCCAATCAGCTTTCTTTTCAACTTGAGAAACTAAGGCTTTTTCTTCCTCAACATCAGTTTTAGGATTTTCTTCTTTAATTGCTACAAATCCTATGTCATCATTATTTTCAGTATCACTTTCACTTAAAGTTCTTTCTATACTAGCTTCAAGATCTTCCTCATTAGCATAATAACATTCCTTGGATCTTCTAGGTTTGAAATTGCTTCTGTACTTTTTAACTCTCTTAGAACATTTAGATGCAAAATAACCATATTCTTGACAAGTCCAACATTTAAATATTTTCTTACCGTCTGGTTCTCTTTTCACAAGCAAGGCAATACCTTCTTCAATCTTCTTGTCTTCTTCATTTCTAGATCTTCTGCTACCAGCATAATCTCTACTCACACTGATGCTTCTTGACAAAGTAGGGTGAACACTAAGATAACTTAATGCTGTCTCCAATCTAGGTAAGTCTCCTGATAATCTCAGGTTCATTTCTACTGCTTCCAATCTTCCAAGAAGAGTTTCTCTTATAAAGTTTGTTGTACAAGGTATCACTTGTTCAATCATTTGTGTTGTCTACTTAAATACAGGAGTCAATGTCCTCAAAATTTTCCATATCACTTCATTCTCTATCTTTGTTCCTCCACAAGATTTTATACCTATAATGATCTCTGACATTCTACCAATGTAACTTCTAATAGATTCATCTTCCAACATTCTTATATCTTCAAATGCACATATCCAATTATGTAATCTAACTCTTTTTTCATGTTCATCACCTTCAAAAGTAGAGTGTAAAGCATTCCAAATTTCATGAGATTTTTTCAAATATTTTACCTGACTGTACTCATTCTCCAGAAGTGCTGTCAAAAGTGCTTCTCTTGCAAGTATGTTACACATGAATAGATCTCTCTCTTTCATAGTACATGTTTCAAGATTGTCCTCTTTAATAATAGTATTATTATTCTTTGTAATCAACCAATAACCTGGTCCTAAACATAATAGGTGTGTCTTCATCTTTTCTTTCCAGCTGTCAAAATTTACTCCATCAAACTTAGGGCTTTCTTTCCTAAAATTCACCATGGATCACCTTAAGATGTTAAACTTCTTTTTCAAGGACCTGCCACTCTGATACCAATTTTTAGAAAGTAAAGTCCACCAAGATAACTAAGAGGGGGGGAGGGGGGTGAATCAGTTATCAGATAATTATAACTTTTATCATCTTCAACAACATTAAACTATATAAGCAATATAATTACCAACCATAGAAAGATATTCATACATAATAACACAATAACACAATGACACAAGATATGTTGACTAGGGAACTTGTTGATCAAAGAGTAAACCCCGGTGGGAATGATGCCCACAAAAGATGCACTAATATGAATATTCCTTATGAAAGGATGGAATCTGTTAGGAGTCTTATGAAATACATTTAGTACATATGAATCCTTGTTAGGAGATTTTGAATCCCTGTTAAAAGATTCTAACCCGGTTAAGAGTTATGGAAGACAAAAGGACCCATTGCCCAAACAGCTTCAAGGTAAGATCACTGAACACACTGTCCAAATAATCTTTGCATTACTCAATAGAATAATATGTTACCTCTTCTCTAATTGTGCCAAACCGCACTCACTGATACATCAGATCTCAATTTCAGATCTCTGTACTTCGCATGTCTTCCTTCACAAATTTGCTTTCATACTTAGCTCTTTTCTTCACTTCATACATACAGCATCACAACTACTGCTACCATATCATAATTACACACTTTCACATTACAACTACATTCAACAAGGAAATAAATTCATTCCTTTATACCACACTCAAATAATTACAAATGAGTTGGCATATAATTACAAAATAAAAGTTTCCACATGCTACGCCAAAATTACACAAAAATGTCAGCTTCCAATTACACTAAATCTTCACTCGTGTGACCTCAAAGTCTGCGCTATCATCCACATCACTATTAATGTGTCTCCAACTTCCCTTTAACTACACAAAACTAGATTCCATCCCGATTAGGAGATATCATCCGATTTCCACAAACCGCTACTCAAGAACACTGCCTGAATACTGCTTCCACCAAAATGATCATAACTTCCATGAATCAATGAATTACTATCTGTGCTCTTAAACATAAACATATGTCATATCAAAGAGTATAACCTCAACATCACATAGCTCCAACTATAATAACCCATGTGCGCTAATCCAAACTTTGTCTACTTCTCTGCAAGTCTTTGGTAAATCATTGTGTTGACATCAATGACAATCATAGTCATGAATGCAACAACAACTGCTATGGAATGGCTACCAAACACCTAGAATTCATTCCTAACAATCTCCATACTAATAATGGAACACCCTTCAAGAATTAGGATGTCTCTAACCTTTGCAAGAAATTTGGCATTACCCAGCATTGTTCCTCCAAGTACTTCCCATAGGGAAATGGTGAAGCTAAGGCTATGAATAAAACCATATTAAAGATCATCAAAAAGACTGTCGATGACACTAGCCATGATTGGCACCTAGAACTCAATCCCACCCTTTGGTCTTACCACACCTTCATCCATACTCCTACTCATGCCACTCTATTTTCCCTTGTCTATGGTTCTAAGACTGTCTTACCCATTGAAATTGAGCTCCCTTCCCTCAGGATTTTTCTCAAGAACCTTATGTCCAAAGAAGAATATAGGGTTTCCCACTTTCAAGAGCTACAACTCCTTGATGAGAGACTCCTCAATGCCCTTAACCACCTTTGTGTGTATCAAAATCACTTGTGCTTACATTTTAATAAGAAGATCAAACCCCGTGAGTTTGATGTAGGTGATTTGGTTCTGCAGCATAACATGAAGAATCTCTAAAATAGAGAAAAGAAAGGGAAGTTTGAACCCAATTGGTTGGGCCCATTTGTTATTACTACTAAATTCAATTTTGGGGAATATCAGATTGCAACACCTAAGGGAGATCCACTCCCTGATCCTGTAAATATCCTACATTTGAAGCACTTTTATGCATAACTCAACATTTAGTTCCTATACAGTGTAATTCAGCAAAAAATCCTAAAAATCAGAAAGAGATCCTGAAAAAATCCTAAAAATTAGAAAGAGATCCTGAAGAAATCCTAAACGTGAAGAAATCCTAAACGTTAGAAAAGAAGAAAATCCTAAAAAGAAGATAATGTTCCTAAAAAAATCATTGTTTGGTACACACCTAGTAAATAGGTACCTTACACACAAAAAAATAAAAAATCATTCGTCCAAAAGTGAAAACTTGGCAAATAAGCACTTTGGACAAGTATTATGGTGAAAACTTGTCTCAGGCACCATGATAGCAGATTTGGATCCATTGTATCCCTATCCACTATACATATCCATCCTCATTCTAGTCCTAGTTTTTGGTCATCGCTTCCCTCATAGCCATAAGGATCCACCCACAATTCCCAACACACTGAGCTTAACCCCATCACACTGAGCTTTTCCCAAACACAATGATTGCAAAAAGTGCTTATCAAAATCAACATCGAAATCAAATTTATAAGTTATTGTTCCTTTCACATCTATTGCCAGTGAATATCCATTTAAGTCAATCAATCTTTGCCCTACAAGATGTGTCCTTCCTCAGTTGGCTCAAATCAATCTCGTCAATCCTATCTCCTTCATGGAAAGAACTATGGACCGAATGACCACTTGGTTAGGAGGCCTTCTTTGTTGATTTTATCTTTTTGTATTAGTCAATCCTACTCATGATTATCTCGATCTTTCATATCTTGGTATATTGTGACTAGTGAAATATGATGCAAGTGTCGATTGCGGTATGATCTGTTTGTGGATACTTTAGGAATATTTTGTTGGTTTCTTAGTTATGATTATGCGTATCTTAATGGGGGCAATGGGTTAGCATAATTATGTCCCTTCAAATACCTCAGTGTGCCCATACCTCTCCATTAAGAATAGGTCATAGGTTCTATCATAGTCTGGAAATCTACATCTCTGTTTCTACAACTATCTGAGAGTCTAGTCCATGCAATGGAACAATGTCATCTATGCTTTTATAACACATGATGCATATCTCCTATTGCAATATAAAACTAGGGTGTGCTCTCCAACATGAACACAAGTGATCCCACTAAATCATGTAGTCAGGTCGCATTATAATTTATGTTGCATCTTAGTTAGTTCATTTTTTTGTATTTTTGTTTGAGACAAGGGTTCTATTTATTCACCCTTTCCTCCCCATTTTTTGTCTAATGCAAACTTCCCATCTCCCTCCTTTCCTTCATCCCTGCAAATCCTATTCCTAGGAAGCTCCTCCTCAGTGAATGGGCTACTTCCCCTCACCCTCATTCTTCTAGTAGGTGAAGATGCCTATTTGACAATGAGAGGCTTTGCCATGAGCTCTCTCTCTCTCTCTCATCTCTCTCTCTCTCTCCCCCTCCCTCCCTCTCCCTAGGTGGAGATGTCTATTTAGGGATGGGTAGCTCCGCCTTGGCAGAGACACCCATTTGAGCATGGGCGGCTTCACCTATTGGTGGAAAATGATGTCTGGTGCTTCATTTTTTCCTGAATATGGGCATATGATATATTTTCACAAATGGCAAAAAACTAGGATTGCAATGGCGGTGATGAATCAGATTTGACAAGTTGGGTGAGAGAAGTAATGACTATTGTATCCGAGATGCCTATCCATAAGCAGAGATGCCCGTCGGTAGATGGGCGGCTCTGCCTCGGGTGAAGATACCTATCCAGTGGCTCCACCTCGAGCGGGGACCCCATCTTTGAACGGGTGGCTCTCCCCTTCTTCATCATGCATCCATTCTTGTCTATCGTCGATGGCTCCTTTGCCATTGGATGTTTCCCTTCACCAAGTGGTGATGCCCATTCTATCATATGCCCCCTTCTCCCTTTTTCTCTTCCCATCACCCCCCGAAACAATGAATTGGAGCCACAATGAAGGTGGATTTTTTGAAATCACTGGATCACTCATGTCTATTGCCTGTTGGTCGACCCTTCCTTTCTGTCAAAGTCATGCAAAGTCCTTTTCCCTCCTTTCATGAAAATTGACCAAATTTTTTATTTTTGGCCTATTTTCCTGAGGGGGCACACCCTCCTACTGACTTTTCCTCTGTGCACCTCTTAGGTCCCATTTTTCCTCTGGGGCATCTACATTTTCCCTCTTACTGACTTTTCCTCTGTGCACCTCTTAGGTCCCATTTTTCCTTTGGGGCATCTATATTTTCTTTTCTTTGACGCGATGTCATTTCTGACACCGCCTCAAAGAGGGGCAAAATGTAGACACCTAAATTCATCCTTTTAACATTAATTTAATTTAATTTAATTAATGACCCCAAATAACATTATAGTTAATTTTTTAATTAATTATATTTGTTAAATTCATCTATTTATTTAATTAAATAAATTCACTAATCATAGTATTTGAATTAAATTTTAATACTACCGTTCATAATGTATTAAATTTAATTTAATACATGTTCCTCCATATTCCCCTTTTAAATAAAATTTTAATTTATTTAATTCCTTCACATTCTTTATTTCTACTAAGCCATGATTAAATTAAATTTTATTTAATTTAATCCTAAATCCAACCCAGATGCTATCCTACACACATCACTTTCTATCTAACAAACCTACTCACTAATTAACTAAGGTTAATTAGGATAATTTTTGGATTCCTACATCCATTAGTCCTAATTATTTGCTCACACATGTGTGAGCAAATTTCTAAAAATGACCTTTTCAAAAATTGCTAAGATTGCACAAACAAGGCTTCTTACATTTTTGATGATACTTCTTACACCTTCTAAAAAGGTGAAAATAGACTTTTTCACTTACACATCTCTTACACACACTTACACATGTACTTGAAGTACACTTTGACCTTTCACATCCCAAGTTGCTCACACATGTGTGAGAAAGTCTTGGACTTTGCATGGCTTATGTCTCCTTGGTGGCACCTATGTGGATTCCACATAGATGCCACCTCACCCCAGCCCTCCAAAATTCTATAAATAGGACCCTTGTCTCAAGAAAAATTCATTCCTTTTTGCATTAGAGTTATTATGCTAGTATATGCTTAGAATTCTTCTTAGAGTTTTTACTAACCATTTGGTAGTTGTTAGATTTTCATTGTAGATTTAGCTTCATCTTTTATTTGCATACTTGCATGCCATAGAGCTTGAGGATTGCTTTCATAGCTCCTCCTTGAGCTTCTTTTGGCCTCTTGCATTGGGTGCTTGAGAGTTGCTTTTATATCTTCTTTTTGAGCATTTCAATCTTCATTATACCTTGCATTCATAGTGGGATCCATACTTGTGTTGGGAGAGCACACCCACAACCTCTCGAAGAGCTTAAATCAAGCAAGTCTTGGGTGCACTTGCTTCATGCTCATCTAAGGTTATGGTGAAAATTAATGTTTTTTTACAAGTTTATGAACATGTTAAAATAGATTTGAATATGCTCTTTATCATTAACGTTTGCATGTTTGAACTTGTTCTTAACAAGTGGATTTTCATCATATACATGAATACTTAACCAATTGATGTGACCACTCCCTCTTTATTACAAATTATTCCAAGGACATGCTGGAGAAAAATATGAATGATGAATGGATGAGGTGGAAGAAAGAGAAGATGGTTCAGATGGAGGATGGGTGTGTAGAACAAAATGGGACCCACTAAGTGAATCCTTTATTAAGAAGGTCAATGCACTATCATGAAACACTTAGAGAATTGAGTCGAGACTCAATCCCTTTGATTGTAGGATGTACACCATGTTTCTCATATTGTAATTGCTTTAAGAACTCTCCCTTGTCAATGGGTTTAAAATAGGGCTTCAGGCGATGCCCATTGACAAGCAATCTGAACCTAACATCACCTATTATACACAGCTATACGACACCATTTTCAAATACTTCTGCAATCTCAAATGGACCCAATCATCTAATTTACAACTCTCCCAAATTTTTCTTATATATGGAGTCATATAATAGAGCCTAGTCTCTTGCAAAAAACTTATTTTTCTTTATATATCGGGCATGCCATTTAATACGTTGATTCTAGATCAACTCTGTGTGCTATAGGGCATCTTTCCTAAGCTCATCCATGGCATTAAGTTGCATGACTCTTTCTCTTTATGTTGTGGTTATAATTGAGTTCCAATGCTTTCCTAAGAGTCTTGTGTTCAAACTCTTTAGATTACAACCTTCATGTCATACACCATCTCAAAAGGTGTGTAACCACTATAAGCCCAAATAGATTATGGTAGTCTTGCAGCCCAATCCTTCTTATGCAGGTTCACTATTTTGATCAAAATTGCCTCAATATCCCTATTAGTGACCTCTACTTGGCCATTGGCTTGAGGGTGATATTGGGTTGACTTCCTATGCTTGAGATTATACTCATTAACCGAAGTTGCTATTAGGGTAGAAGTGAATTGAGCCCCTTGGTCTATCACAATCTCTCTAGGAACCCCAAATATGCTAAAAATTTCCTCATAAAGTAATTCTATAACTTAATTATCCCTACCATGCTTTATAGGATTTGCTTCAAGCCACTTGGTTACATAATCAATACAAACAAGGATGTAGGACTTACTATTTGATGGAGGATCAATTGGGCCTATAAAGTATAGGCCCCATTTGTTAAAATGGGTAACTATCACTTGAGGATTCAAGGGAATTTCATCTAATCTAGTTGGTCTCCCCATCCTCTGGCACCTATCACATTTATTTGTGTACTTTTCTGTATCCATGCGGAATGTGGGCCAATAATAACCAACATTCAAGATTTTCATGGATGTCCTTTTTACAACAAAATGTCCTCCACAAAACTCATCATGTAAGGAATACAATATGTCATAAGTTTCCCCCTCCCCCACACATCTCCTCATTACTTGGTTTGGCTCTACATAAAACATACAATCTACAATCCAAGAGAAGTTAAAACTCTTTTCAACCAACAGTCTTTTCTCCTTTGGTGAGAAATGAGGAGTTCTTCCTGTAGCTAAGTAATCAGCTATATCTGCATACCATGGATGGATAACTTGGATTGCAAATAAATGTAAATTAGGGAATGATTATATGTGCAGAATTATCTTTCCTTTTCAATCTAGATAAGAAATCAACAACCATGTTGGCTTTACCTAGTTTATCCACAATGGTAATGTCAAATTCTTGCATTAGCAACAACCATGTGGCTAACCTTCCTATGCTAGAACTCTTATTCATAAGGTACTTGATTGCTGCATGATCAATATGGAAAAATATCTTATAACCTAAATGTAATGCCTAAATTTTTTAAGTGCATAAATGATTTCCAACATTTCCTTCTCTTTGATAGTATAGTTGAATTTAGCTCCCTGCGAATTTTTGCTAACATAGTAGATGCCATGCTTAGTTGACCCATCTTTCTATCCTAGAAAAACACTAAAAACATAGTTTGATGTATTTGTGTGAATGTGGAATGAAAGTGACCAATCTGGCTCTTTCAAAATAGGTGCTTGTGTGAGGGTTGTCTTAAGTGTAAGAAATGCCTTCTCACATTCTTCTATCTATTAAAACTCCACATCTTTCTTCAATAGAACATATAAAGGTCTTTCTATTTGAATGAAATCCTTAATGAATCTCCTATAGTATCCAACATGACCAAGGAAACTCCTAAGTCCCTTTTGTTTATAAGGAAAGGGTAAACTAGAGATAAATTCAATCTTAGAAGGATCCACTTGTATTCCTACAATAGAGATATAATGTCTAAGCACTATTCCCTCCTACATCATCATGAAACACTTCTGAATATTAAGTGAAAGACTATGATCTTTGCACCTCTAGAGTACTTTCTCCAAGTTATCCTTATCTTCTTCAAAAGTTGCACCATACATAGTGAATTCATCCATATAAATTTTTGTGTAGTCATATGAGATGTCAGAAAATATACTAATTGCAACTCTTTGGAAGGTTGTAGGATTATTACAAAGGCCAAAGGAAAGCACTGAATAAGAAAATGTTCCCTAAGGATAGGTGAAGGTGGTCTTCTCTTGAACTTTTTGAGAAATCCTAATTTGATTATAGCCATTGAAACCATCAAGGAAAGATAAGTATGCTTTACCTAATAGGTTATCCAGCACTTGATCAATAAAAGGCAGAGGAAAATGATCTTTCTTTATTGCAACATTAAGCTCCCTATAATCCATGCACACTTTCCACTTACCCCCTTTCTTAGGCACAATAACCAATGGGGAAACCCACTGAATATCTAAAATTGGGTAGATAAACCCTGCATCAAACAACTTTTGCAACTCTTCTTTTACTATCTCTTTGAGAGCTTGGTTAACTCTTCTTTGGGGCTTTCTGATAGGTGTGAATTCATTATCAATGAATATTCACTATGTACATAATTTAGGATCCAACCCTTTCATGTCACTATAGTCCCAAGAAAAAACTACCTTGTGGTTAGTGAGGATCTAAATTATGGACTCCTGCTGCTCAATAGTAAGGTTGTTGTTGACATTCAAAAATTTTCCTATAGCAATCTCCACTTGTGAGGTTAACTCTAACATGGAGACATCAAAAAATATGGGTATCCTTATCTCATGAGGTAATAAGGTATTCAAGCAATCTTTTGTTATAGGAAAGTGTGTAGAAGTAGAAGAGGGAATAATAGTTTGCAGCGAACATGGATTTTCTCCATATAGAGGGTATTCAATACCATCATTATTTTGGATGACATTTCCCAAAATTTCATTCTCTTCTTGCTTCTCAATAAAAGGCCCCCTTCTAATCATCATTAGGTTCACCATAGAATTAACTTCCTCTTCAACATCTTCCCCTAAATTAGGCAAAACTACTTTCTCAGTCTAAAATTGAGGTTGGACAGGAGCATAGAGAGTGAGATTTTTGGTGCTATAACCATCAGAGATGGTCATGTTTCCATACCTACAACCTATATAGGCATCTATAGTTGACAACCAAGGTCTTCCTAATATGACCAGATACCCCCCTAATGTTGTTTTTGTAGACAACACCATGAAATCGATAGGGCATTCCCATAAATCCAAGGTGACTACAAGGTCTTCTATGACTCCATCAGGATTGATAGTAGAAATGTCAGCAAGTTGCATGATAGTAGGTGTAGCTCTTAAGTCTGAGATACATAATTGTACCATAAGGTCTTTGGTCATTACATTTAGCACCAAGATTAACAAGAGCATTCTTAACCTGAATTCCATTAACAATGATCCCCACAATTGGACTACTAGGGTCTGAGTATTTTGGGATGGTAAGCTTTCCCAACATTAAATTAAAAAATTGGCCTAAAACATGAATATTTTGAGGGTCTCACTTCTTCCTACCTGGGTTCTTTAAACATGCCTCCTTGATAGCCTTTCTATAAATGAGAACTTCCTTTATAGCTTGGAACAAGGGTATCTTCACACATATATGCTTCAACTACTCAATAATGTCAGATACAGGTTCTTCCTATGACTGAACAATTTCCTTCATGAAAAGGAGGTGTTCTATTGGAGACTATAGGAAAGGGCTGACTAGGAAATGCCTCCTTAGCTGGGGTTTGGTCTTTTAGGATTTCTTTCTCACTTTCCTCAAATGGAACTTATGTAATTACATGAGGAGTTGGGGTCGGGAAGACTATCCCTGATCTCAGATTAATATTGTTAAGGGCATAAACAAGTTGTTGATTAGGATTAGTAGAGTATAGTTTCTATTGTTGAGTCTTTCTATTGGGATTAGGCACTGGCTAAGTTGGTAACTGATTTGGTTTAGGATTGAATTCTGCATGGATGTAGGGGGTGGAAGAATGACCTACTACTGGGGTTTCTGAAGGTAACTAGTAGGTTGATTAGACCATTTCTATCCTCCCTTCCATTGATTAGGTTTCTACCAATTCCCTTGAGAGGGTTGCCATTGGTTTTGGGGTTGCTACCATTAGTTTTGAGATGGACGTTGTCACCATTGATTTTGAGATGGATATTCTTGCCATTGATTTTTTTGCGGAGGTATCCACTGGTCTTGACGGTAAATAGGCCAAGGGTTATTCCCGTAAGAATGAAATTATGG
This sequence comes from Chamaecyparis obtusa, assembly GCA_027943335.1. Classification (NCBI taxonomy): domain Eukaryota; kingdom Viridiplantae; phylum Streptophyta; class Pinopsida; order Cupressales; family Cupressaceae; genus Chamaecyparis; species Chamaecyparis obtusa. The sequence goes on from BSBK01012322.1 coordinate 874,355, forward strand.
AGGATACTAGTTTTACCACTAATTATTATATGAACCAAAAGATTTCAAGGGATCCTAAGGCATACCTTGTCTAGGGGCCCATGGAATGCATTGAGAAACAAAGAACACTTTCTTATCATCTCCTTCAATCAGCTTAAATTCAGTGGGAATATGAAGTGCCTCCAGGATGGCCAATAAATTACATCTACGGTCCTTTTTCTTCTATCTACAATGAGGGAAAAATTTGTTAGGAATGAATGCAAAGTGTTTTGGCAGTCATTTTATAGCAGTTGTTGTTGCATTCATGACTTGGATTTGCATTGATGTCAACACAGTGATATTCTGGATATTAGCAGGAAAGTAGGTACAGTTTTGTTTTGCGCACATGTTGTATTGTAGATTGGTTTTTGCACAATTGATGGTATGTTCTTTGGTGTGTTAATAACCTATGGTTAACAGTGCAAAAAGAAATTCATTCATTTGTGAGAGTTATGAGCATTTTGGTGAAAGCAGTGTTTAGATAGTGTTTTTGTGTAGCGATGTTCGGAAATAGGAGGATATCTCTTAGCTGGGATGGAATCTGATTTTGCGTAGTTAAAGGGATGTTGGAGACTCATTAATGATGACGTGGTTCATAGTGCAAACTTTGAGGATATGTTTGGAGAAAGTTACAGCATCTGGAAGCCAACAGTTTTATGTGAATTTTGTGTGTAGCGTGTAGAATTTATTATTTTGTAATTGAGGACCAACTCATTTGTAATTATTTGAGTTTGGTATATAAGAATGAATTTTTTCCTTATTGTAATGTGTACTATGAAGAGTGAGATGCGAATATATGCATGAAGTGAAGAAAAGAGCTAATTCAGTGATGAAGGAAGACTTGTGAGTACAGAGATATGGAATTGTGATCTTGTGTAGCAGAGAGTGTAGTTTTGGCATAGTGTGAAGGAGGTAATATATTTCATATTATTCTATTGAATATTTCTAAGAACTTTTGGACAGTGGGTTCAGAGATCTTGCCTTGAAGCTGTTTGGGCAGCGGGTCCTTCTATCTTCCATAAACTCTTAACCGGGTTAGAATCTTTTAACAGGGATTCAAAATCTCCTAATAGGGATTTATATGTATTGAATGTATTTCATAAGACTCCTAACAGGGTCCATCCTCTAACAAGGAACTTTCATATTAGTGCATCATTTTGTGGGCATCATTCCCACCGGGGTTTACTCTTTTCAAGAGGTTCCCTAGTTAACATATCTTGTGTTATTGTGCAATTGTGTATGATTATCTTTCTATGGTTGATCAGTACATTGATTATATTGTTTAAAGCTGTTGAATGGATAAATTATTAGATAACTGATTCACCCCCCCCCTCTCAGTTATCTTGGGGATCTTTACTTTCTAACAATTGGTATCAGAGCAGCAGGTCCTTGAAAGAAAAGTTTAACAACTTAAGGAGATCCATGGTGAATTTCAAAAAAGAAAGCCCTAAGTTTGATGGAGTAAATTTTGACAGATGGAAATAAAAGATGAAGACACATCTATTGTGTTTAGGACCAAGTTATTGGTTGATTACAAAGAATGAGAAGACTATCATTGAGGAAGACAATCTAGAGGCAGGAACTAAAGATGAACTAGATCTATTAATGTGTAACATACTTGCAAGAGAAGCACTTTTATCAGCACTACGAGAGAATGAATATAGTCAGGTAAGATGTTTGAAAACATCTCATGCAATTTGGAAAGCTTTACATTCTACTTTTGAAGGTGATGAACATGCAACGAAGGCTAGATTACATAATTGGATTTGTGCATTTGAAGATATCAGAATGATGGAAGATGAATCTATTAGAAGTTATATTGGTAGGATGTTTGAGATTGTGATAGGAATAAAGTCTTGTGGAGGTGATAAGATAGAGAATGAAGTGGTATGGAAAATTCTGAGAACTTTGACACTAGTATTCAAGCAGACAACACAAATGATTGAACAAGTGATACCTTGTACATCAAACTTTTCAAGAGAGACTCTTCTTGGAAGATTAGAAACAATAGAGATGAACTTGAGATTATCAGGAGAGCTACCTAGAATGGAAACAACATTCAGCGCTCTTAGCATTAGACCTACAAGAAGTACTAGTGTGAATGGAGAGTATGCCAACAGTAGCAGATCTGAGGAAGATAAGAAGATTGAAGAAGGTATTGCATTACTTGTAAAAAGAGAACCAGATGGTAAGAAAATCTTTAAATGTTGGACTTGTCAAGAATATGGTCATTTTGCATCTAAATGTCCTAAACAAGTTAAGAAGTATAGAAGCAACTTTAAACCTAGGAGATATAAAGAATTTTATTATGCAAATGATGAAGATTTTGAAGCAGGAATTGAAAAACATTTAAGTGACAGTGATAATGATAACTTTGAGGAAATAGGATTTGTAGCAATTAAAGAAGAAAGTTCTAAATCTAATAAAAGGGAAGAAAAAGCATTAGTTTCACAAGTTGAAAATAAATCTGATTGGATTATAGACAGTGGTTGTTCACATCATATGACTGGAGATAAAAGAAAGTTTGTTAAGTTAGATAATTATGATGGAGGAATTGTTAGGGTTGGTAACAATGCACCTTGTTTGATTAAGGGTATAGGATCTATTACTCTTGATGGAAAGACTAACACTGATGATGTTTACTTTGTTGATGGACTAAGACATAATCTACTAAGCGTTGGACAATTGGCTGATAAGGGTTATCAAGTTTGGTTTTTTGAGAAAACTTGTGTGATAAAAGATAAAGATGGAAATCTGATTGGAAAAGGATCCAGAACCAGAGGTAATGTATTTAAGTTGAATCCCACTGAGATGACATGTTTGATAACTAGGATTGATGATAGTTGGTTATGGCATAAAAGGTTTTGTCATATAAACTTTGATAATATTGTCAAGGTGAGCACTACACTTGCGGTAAGAGATTTACCTAGAATTATGAAACCTACTAACATGATTTGCAAAGAATGTATGATGGCAAAGTAGAAAAAAAGTTCATTTCCCAATAAGAAGTTCACATCAATAGAGAAGTTGGAGATTGTTCATATAGACTTGAGTGGTCCTACTAGGACTAGAGGATTCTATGGTGAAAGGTATTTTATGATTCTTGTTGATGATTTTACAAGAATGATGTGGATTGCATTTTTGAAAGAAAAATCTGAAGCATTTGATAAATTTAAGATCATGAAAAGAAAAATTGAGAATGAATCTGGAATGAAGATTAAGTGTCTAAGATCTGATAGAGGTGGTGAATTTACATCTAGAGAGTTTAACACTTTTTGTGAAATGAATGGTATTAAGAGACAACTTTCAGCCCCTAGAAAACCAGAACAAAATGGTATTGCAGAAAGAAGAAATAGGTCAATAACTGAAGCAAAAAGAGCTATGTTGTTTGAAAATGATTTGGCTAAATTTTTTTGGAGAGAATCAGTTAACACAACAGTATACACTATGAATAGAGTACAAATCAGAGTAGATACAAACAAGAGACCTTATGAATTATGGTTTGGACATACACCCTCAGTTAAGTATTTTAGAATTTTTGGAAGTAAATGTTATATAAAGAGAGATGATGATATATGAAAGTTTGATCCTAGAAGTGATGAAGGAATATTTCTTGGATATTCTTTAAAAAGAAAAGCATATAGATGTTATAATAAAAGAACTAAGACTATTGTTGAAAGTGCAAATGTAAAAGTTGATGAGAAGTTTAAAATTCAGGAAAGAATGCTTGATTATGAATCTGATGGAGAAGCACAACCTCAGCCTAACATTGAAAATGCAGAATTATTTTTTGAAACTAACAGTGATTTGCTAAATGAAAGTCATACTGAAGAAGACAGAGAAGAAAACAAAGAAGAAAATAGAGAATAAAGTAGAGAAGAATCTACAGTCGGAACAAGATCAATAACTATGACACCTAACAAGTATAATTCAAGACATCACCCTATTGAGAAAGTTATTGGAAGTTTAGATATAGGAGTTTTGACTCAAAATAAGGTACATTTATGTTTGATTTCTCAAATTGAACCTAAGACTAATAATGAAGCTTGTGAAGATGAACATTGGATCAATGCTATGAAAGAAGAACTAGAGCAGATTGAAAAAAACAAGACATGGGAATTGGTCCCTAGACCTGAAGACAAGAGTGTGATTGGAACAAAGTGGGTATTCAGAAACAAGATGAATGAACAAGGAGAAGTGATAAGAAACAAAGCAAGATTGGTATGTAAAGGATATTCACAACAAGAAGGAATTGACTATGAAGAAACTTTTGCACATGTGGCCAGACTTGAAGCAGTGAGAATGTTTCTAGCATATGCAACTTACAAGAAATTCAGAGTGTATCAGATGGATGTAAAGTCAGCATTTTTGAATGGTGAATTGGAAGAAGAAGTCTACATTGAGTAGCTTGAAGGTTTTCCTTTGACACAAGAAGGAGATATGGTATGTAAGTTAAAGAAAGCTTTATATGGATTAAAACAAGCACCTAGAACCTGGTATGCAAGATTGGATAAGTATTTATTGAAATTGGGATTTATAAAAGGAACAACAGATAGTAACTTATACACAAAATAAATTGAGAATGGTTTTTTGGTTATAGTTATATTTGTTGATGATATTATCTTTGGAGGAGAAGATGAAGCTAGTGACAAATTTGCAGATGAAATGAAGACTGAATTTGAGATGAGCATGATTGGAGAAATGAAATATTTTTTGGGATTACAGATAACACAAAGCAAGGAAGGTATATTTGTAAGTCAGACTAAGTATTTAAATGAATTATTGAAAATATTTGGAATGGAAGATTCTAAACCTATTGGAACACCTATGGTAACTGGACATAAGTTATCTAGAAAAGATGAGACACCATCAGTTGAGCAGAAAAAGTATAGATCTATGATTGGAGGATTGTAGTACTTGACACATACAAGACCTGATATAGCACATTCAGTGGGGATTGTAGCAAGATTTCAAGCAGAACCTAGAGAATCACATTATGTAGCAGTAAAGACGATACTGAGATATCTGAAAGGAACAATGGATTATGGATTATGGTATGAGAATTCTGATGATTTTACCTTATGTGCCTATACTGATGTAGATTGGGGAGGCAATGTTGATGAAAAGAAAAGCACCAGTGGTGGAGCCTTTTTTCTTGGAGGTAAATTGGTCTCTTGGCTAAGTAAGAAGCAGAATTGTACTTCACAAAGCACAGTAGAAGCAGAATATGTTGCAACAACAAATAATTGTAATCAGATTATTTGGATGAAGTAGATGTTGAAGGATATTAGAATAAAGTTTGATGAGCCTATTGTTATACATTGTGATAACACTAGTATAGTGAGTATGTCAAAAAATCCTATTTTACATTCTAAGACTAAACATATTGAGATCAAGTATCATGTTGTAAGAGAGAAAGTTGCAGAAAAAGAAGTAAGATTGGAGTACACAAGTACAAAGGAGCAGATAGCAGATATATTTACAAAGCCTTTACCTAAGGATACATTTGTGTATCTAAGAGGTATGCTTGGGGTTATGCCCCAACCTATTTTTGAGAATTGATGCAAATGATTGCATCCATCCAGTGGTATATGAGCCCTATCTTTCTTTTGGATTGGATGTTGGAACTTCCTCTATGGGGGAGTTTATGAGCTGAGTCATGAGGACTCTTGTTATTGTATTTTTCTGAAAAGTGTCTTTTGACATTAAGTTTTTGTTGACTTAGTGATGGAATTTTTGTCATTGATGTCAATGGGGGAGAGATATACATGAAAAACATTGTGGATTGTATGAGAGAGCTGAATAGGAAAACGAAGCAAGATTTGATTTGATATTTTGCAGTGATGTTGCAGTATTGGATTTTTGGAACATTGGATGTTTTTCATCTATGTTGCCATAAATGCCAATGGGGGAGATTTTTAGGAATGAATGCAAAGTGTTTTGGCAGTCATTCTGTAGCAGTTGTTGTTGCATTCATGACTTGGATTGTCATTGATGTCAACATAGTGATATTCTAGATATTAGCAGGAAAGCAGGTATAGTTTTGTTTTGCGCACATGTTGTATTGTAGATTGGATTTTTCATAGTTGATGGTATGTTATTTGGTGTGTTATTAACCTATGGTTAACAACACAAAAAGAAATTCATTCATCTGAGAGAGTTATGAGCATTTTGGTGAAAGCAGTGTATAGACAGTGTTTCTGTGTAGCGATGTTCAGAAATTGGAGGATATCTCTTAGCTAGGATGGAATCTAATTTTGTGTAGTTAAAGGGATGTTGGAGACTCATTAATGATGATGTGGTTCATAGTGCAAACTTTGAAGATATGTTTGGAGAAATTTATATCATTTGGAAGCTGACAGTTTTATGTGAATTCTGTGTGTAGCGTGTAGAATTTATTATTTTGTAATTGAGGACTGAATCATTTGTAATTATTTGAGTTTGGTATATAAGAAGTAATTTTTTCCTTATTGTAATGTGTACTATGAAGAGTGAGATGCGAATATATGCATGAAGTGAAGAAAAGAGCTAATTCAGTGATGAAGGAAGACTTGTGAGTACAAAGATCTGGAATTTTGATCTTGTGTAGTAGAGAGTGTAGTTTTGGCACAGTGTGAAGGAGGTAATATATTTCATATTATTTTGTTGAATAATTCTAAGATCTTTTGGACAGTGGGTTTAGAGATCTTGCCTTGAAGCTGTTTGGGCAGTGGGTCCTTCTGTCTTCCATAAACTCTTAACCGGGTTAGAATCTTTTAACAGGGATTCAAAATCTCCTAACAGGGATTTATATGTATTGAATGTATTTCATAAGAATCCTAATAGGGTCCATCCTCTAACAAGGAACTTTCATATTAGTGCATCATTTTGTGGGCATCATTCCCACCGGGGTTTACTCTTTTCAAGAGTTTCCCTAGTTAACATATCTTGTGTTATTGTGCAATTGTGTATGATTATCTTTCTATGGTTGATCAGTACATTGATTATATTGTTTAAAGCTGTTGAATGGATAAATTATCAGATAACTGATTCACCCCCCACCTCTCAGTTATCTTGGGGATCTTTACTTTCTAACAAAATTCAGCCAACATTGCCTTTGCTTCACCTTGCTTCCTCCAAACTTGCATTGTGCCAAGTTGGGAAGTGACATTATTAATAATGTCCATCTTGAAGCCTAACAAGAGATTAAAAATATCTACCTTGGACACTCCAGAACCATTGGATTTAGGAATAGAAGACTAGAACCCTCTTCCTTTCTTCACACCTACCCTTGAGTAATTGAGACATATTTTCTTGATATCATTCTAATCTCTTTGGGTAATGTCCCCTCCTTCCATGAGGTCCAATGCCTCCATGCAATTGTCATTAACTCCTCTTAGAAAGAGAAGTTTTTGGGACTCTTCCTTCAGATGATGCTGAGTATTATTCTATAGGTTGAACAGGAACTATGAGACATAGTCTTCTAAATTTTCATCCCTCTTTTCATATATTTTAAATATATCATCTCCTCTCATATCATTACCCCTATAATATTCTTTATATTTGTCCAAGAACATGGTCTTGAGAGCATCCCAATGACAGATGGACCCAAAACCCAATCCTAAACCCAATTATCCTAATTATTGGATAAGTATCCGTTGACCACCTTACCCGAATTTGTTAGGTGACAAAGTTCGTGGATTCCATCTCTGTGTTGGTATGTTTATTTGATGGTCATGTTTTATTGCTGTTTGTATGTGTGATTTTCTATAGTTATAAATTTAATATTATATTAGAAAATAATATTAAGTTTATTTCCTATGTTATTTTATGATCGTTAATTAATTAAACATCAAATATTAGGATATTTGATATTAATTAATTAATTTTGTGAAATTTATATGAAATTGTCCTATAGTTATTTAATTAACATATTGCATGATTTAATGATGTTAGAATAATAAATTATTTAGTAATGGATTTTAATATTAGCATGTGTAATATTAAGTTTGAATATGTCACTTTTCAAAAAGGAGTCATATTGTCTTTTGGAGTTTAATATGAGTTGTGCATAAAAATATTTATTTTTAATTAATAAATAGGATTTTCTCTCAACAAAGTGGGGGAGTTTGAATAAGAGTCCTTGTGTGAGTCATCTAGGGTTTTGCTTGTTTAGTGGAGTTGAACCCCTAATAGGGGAATTTGGCATTCATTTTGGTTAATCAATTTTTGGAGAGCAATTTTGGAGAGAGTTTTTGGAGAGTTTTATGCTTTCTTTGTGTTCTTGAGTTTTTGGAGATTGTGCATGTATTCTGGGTGAAGATTGCTTGCTTTGGATTTGGGAATTTCTTGCACTGTGACTTAGAGCCTGTAGGTTGAGCTTTTCTGTTGACAGTTCTGGGATTGTGTTCATCTCACAGGCATACAGTTTCAGTATCTAGCATTGGATTGAGGTAGGGTTTGAATTGATCTTATTGCACTTTCATTTATAAATTATCTTTTTTGAGATGTGCTTGATTTTATTTATGGATGTAATTCTGTGTTTCTATTATGCTTCATTGTGGGTATTAGGAAACCCATTGAATTATGCCTTTGATATTATTTTGTGATTTGGCATAGTAATGTTATGCTGCTGAAATTTCAAGAGAAATTTCACCCTAGGGCTCTTAGAAAACAAAAATTAAAAGCTCTATAGTTGGTCCTAATGTAGGAATGAATAAAATTAATGGGTTGTCTTCAAAAATGATTTTTGGATGAAAAATGGTCATTTTGGGTAAAAACATTCATCTCTATCAAAAATATACAGTAAATTTTTTTTTACTGATAAAAGACAAAATTAGCTTTCCTTGTTTTTAATTGGTTGAATGTCTATTCAATAATGTGAAGAGAAAAGACTGATTAGAAGAAAGAATAAAATATGCTGTTAAAATTTGTGATTTGCCAAATTTCCATTTTTGGAAAAAGAGGTTACAAGTCTTTATTTCCATTTTCAGAAATAAGCCTGTCCCTGTCAAAACAAACAAACAAAAATTAGAAGAGTTAATTTTTGTATAAAAAATATTAGTTTGGATATATTATATATATATACACACACACTATAGTAAAAAAACAAACTTTTGAATAAAATGTGCTTATGCTTTATGTACTTATGAAAATACTATTAAAAAAAAAATGATTGAAGGGCACGGGTTTCGACCCCGTACCCCCCTGTCATCTCGGCAGCTGTGCTGCATATCTCTAGAAAAAAATGTTTTTTTTATAAATTATATAAAATTGTTTTTAAAAATATTATAAAACAAAGGTTTTTAAACAAAAATTTGACTTTGGGGTGGGGACCACCTGTCCCCTATCCCCTTCATCGCGCCCCCCCGTGCGGTGTAATCTGCCGCACACGGCAGTCTAGAACTGTCGCACGACAGTCTAGAGTTGCCGCCGACAGAGCTAGGCCTGCCATGTGAGCAGGGGTGGTGGGTGGCCGCGACCCCCCCCACTTGTAAGTTTTTTTTTTTTTATATATGCGATTTCATTGTTTTAATTTTATTAATATTTGTTAATAAAATTTTTAATAGTTATATATTAAATTTTGTTTTATTAAACTTTGTTAGTATATTTAATTTGATGTTATTAAATTTGTTTTTAATAAATTTGTTAATTAGTTTTAATAGAATTATTAATGAGTTTTATTTGTTTTATGTTTAATTTTATTGATAAATTTTATTAGCAATTTATTATTAATGGGTAATAATAAATTTTAGTGGTCATTTTAGTAATATGAATAAAACATGGTATTAATTATTATTGGAAATAATAATTGTTTTATTGGAAAGAGTCAACTTTGTTAATTTTTATGACTTTTGCATACTTACTTAGATTTAATCAATTGAATAAATTTGGGTCATTTATTTAATTTTGTTTAAGTATGAAGTATAATATGTGTTGCATTTTATGGCCAACTTGACTTGTACTTAAAGCGGAAAAAAAATGTGTGTATTATCTTTTCATCTCTACATGCATTATTTTCTACTGAAATTGGCTGTTTTATTCAATATGATTTTGTCCTTCCTAGATGTTGGGTTTGTCAGTTTTATGGGAACTAGAGGACCTAGGAGAGACAGAGGCTTGGGAATTATCTGTTATTCTTGCTGTTTATTATGTTTGGCATGAGTGTGAACTGTTTATGTTCTAGTTGACCTTATAGGCTCTTGTTGTTTTATGTTATTTAGTGGATAGGTTTATGTAGTCAATCCTGGTTTCTGTGATTGATTTTGGATGTGTGACTACTTGTTTATCTGAGTTTTGATCTAGGAGAGATCTATGAGCCTAGGGTAGTTTATCTAGATATGCGTTAGGAGGTGGCTTGCAGTAAGCATTGGGGCCCACAAGTGGCTGCCAAGATCACTTATTCTAAGTTATTCTAAACAAGTGAAAACCTAATATAACATTGAGAGATATTAAAATGAACCTAATAAGATAATTTCCTCTCCCATGCTTTAGTGCTAGTACAGACTCAGATGAGGATGAGATGATGCTTGCCGCCTTTTGAGGTGTGTGTTTTGGCATAGTTAGTGGCTTCGTCAGTAAGAGAAGTCATTGATTCCGTGTATAGTCACTTGAGTGCCGGGATCCAGAGAGATTACCAGGATGAGACTCAAGGGTTAGACGTACATGATGACACCTTCCTACACATAGTCTAGTTATTCTACATGAGTTAGTTGCCTCTAGATTAGTGAGTCATACCTTTCACTACTTTGGTTGACCTTGAGTTAGTAAGCTATCAGGATTCCTTTCCTTGTGGTATTCCCTGATTTGACTTGATTATCCATTTGGGGTCCGATGTTATCTCCTCAGCATGGTGGGGTAGACCTTTGTGGTTCTACATGGATGGGTGTTAGTGATTCTTTATCGTTCAAGATTCGACGTCCTAGTACCGGTGCTTGATGGTGTCTTGCAGTTGGATTCTTTATGTTACTTCATCTTTGATGTTCTTTATTTATGTATTCTTTATTGTAAATCTTGTATTAGAGTATCGCATGTGATACCTAATCTAGATCTTGTAATCTAGTTATTAGAGTGATTACTGCATACCCTACGACATGTGCAGTGGATGTATGTTTATTAGAATTTATGATTATTCATGAGATGTAATCATTTTGATGTAATTGTTGTATTTAATTTATGGAATCTTTTGTTGATGTTATTTAATGAGTTATGTCAGAAAGTAATACTACATCATGGGACACATTGGTTTTGTAACCTATGTATGCGATGTGTGTTATGTGAGATAATGGTTAATGTATTCATGTGATTGTATATCCTAATTGTAAACTTTAGAAAAAATAATTATTCACCTAAACTTAGTATAATGTTCTAGGTTAGTTTCTTTTGGGTCCCTGGCGGGGCGTTACATTTGGTATTAGAGCCAAGTTTCTACACTGGGAACTCTGGGTATGTACGCTCATTAGATTTTCTATGTGTACTTTAAACTTGAAACAAAACTTAGACATATAACATATCTTTTTTTAGACTATTACTTTGTGATCATCTTGTCTTGGTTTATGTTTTAATCTATGTTGTGAGATTTTGCTGGTTTCTTTATGTTGTAGGAATCATGCCTGAAACTAGAGCAGCCAGAGGCAGAGGTAGAGGTAGAGGCAGAGGTAGAGGTAGGTCTGGCAAACGTGGAAGGGGAAGGCAACCTAGCCCCTCCACTAGTGTTGAGCAAGTCAGTAACCACCAGCAGTCGAGAAATGAATAGGGAGATGAGCATCAGGGAGAGTCCAATGGGCTCGATACTAGACAACTCCTTAGGGAAATCCTTTCTCATCTTGGTGCTGATCAGGATAGAGCAAATCAGGAAGGTTCACATCATTTCTAGAGGAAAGAAGGAGAGAGAGAGGGAAAGATCCAGGAGTCCTCTTAAGAGGAAATTTACTATGGATCCTTTAGTGGTTGTAGCAAACCATATGAGGGACCTTATGAGGGGATGAGCTATTCCCTTTGATGGGAAGGGTACAAGACTTGAGGCTGAGACATGGTTAATCACCTTGGAATGAAGTTTCACCATGCACCCATTTAACAGCAACACCAGAGCTAGATATGTTGTGACTCAGCTCACAGATTTTGCAGCAGTATGGTGGAAAATTGAGGAAGAGAAGCTGGGCCTTCATATGGACATAGTTACTTGGGAATTATTCTTGGAGAATTTTTTAGAATGTTTCTTATCTGATCAGTGGAGGAAACATAGGGCCGATGAGTTTGATAATTTGAGATAGCGGGGTGTTAGTTTCTAGGTTAGTTTCTTTTGAGTCCCTAGCGGGGTGTTACAAGAGCATCCCAAGTAGCTATTGCATTTGTGCTCAATCCTATGAACCACCTCAAAGTTGACTCTTTAAGGGTAGAAGAGAACAATTTTAGCTTATGAGCATTTGTGGAATAATTAAAACTTCTATAGAGGATATCAAATTCAAACAGAAAGTTATCGGGATCCACTGTGATCAGCCCATAGAACTTGGGAAGTGTTGAAGTAGGTATATTCTTGAGATTATAATTGTCATGCAAGTTAGGGATTGGAAAGGGAAAAGTAGGTGGAACTTCCATTCTTGCCTGAGTTCTTGGTTTTCCCCTTGGCTGAAAAACTACAACAGCTAGCTGAGCATTGTCTTGGTTTTGGTTAAGGTCAATTACCTTGTCAAACAAGTGCAAGTCTAGGTCTGAGGAAGAAGAAGAAGAAGGGGCTAGATTTCAGTCAACATCGACATAAGGTTCTTCTTCTTCAAGGGTTTCTTGTCTAATTTCTCTAGGAAGTAATCTTCCAAGCTATTCTCTTCTTCTATGCATACAAAAAATGCAAAACTAGACTATGGAAAAAGATGAACTTTTAAGATAAAGACTAATTGCAAATTTGGACTTACAACTACCATGCACACTACAGATTCTTAGTTTGACGCCATCCCTGAAAATGGAACAAAAAATGTAGTGCTCTTAATTGGATTTGTTAAATAGGAAAGAACATTCCCCTACTCAGTGATTGGACATCATATCTGGAAACCAAAAATCCCTCTAAAAGCATCATTTAATTTTCAACTTGGGGTCATATAACTTGAAATAGGTCAGCACAATATATGCACTAGTCTTCTGTGACAAACATGTATCCCATTTCTTATAAGATGATGCTAGAAATTAACATACAATAAACAAATTTAACTCAAACTGAAGCAACACTTAAGCTATAGGAAATAAGAACTACTCAGTGGCCATAGGAATAATCAACAATTCTATATCTCTATTGGCTGCAGGAATAGTCACTGAACTTCTACAAAAAATCAAAGTACAACTATCCTATTATCCTATTTGTTGAAAAGGAAAGAATATACACTTTCCTGAGTGGTCCCCCTTAGTCAGCGTCCTTAGAGAAAGAAAAGGCTAAACTTCAAACTTCAGAATCATATTATTGAATTAGCACTGAAAAGTACATTGCTAGTAAATGATTAACTTTGATAACTGGTAATATTTCTTACTTCTCTCTTCTATTCTATCTCCTTTTTCTCTATCTCTATCTATATTACTTTAGTTGAAGGCCAAAATATTTACAACTGAACTTGACTAACTTCTAATTGACTTATCCACTTAAGCTGGAAGGATTTTATTACAAACAAAACTCTCACAACTGACAAAGAGTGGGTAGAGGAAGGCTGATTCAAATCGACCGAGAAACATTAATGACCATCACGCTAGATTTGTAGATCATAAATACACTTTCCACTAGATTCCTAGAGCACCTTCACCTCATGGCGTATGGATATTTTAATTTCTCCTTCCATTTCTACACACTTCTATGACTGAATTAGTTTTTACTGGAACCATTGGGCAAAGGCCTAGTGGAGTGTAAATTCTCCCTTGGATCTTTGGGTTCTACAGAAATAACTTCTATTTCTGTAAAAAGGGGTTAGCTCGAAATGTGAAATCTAGAAAATTCTTATTATCCATATTCAATGCATCCATAGTTTATTAAATACAATAAAATAACATTCCTCATATGGCTACAAGAAAATAGACAGTAATGGCTACATGAAGATAAAGTCTCAAAGGAACACATCACTTAACAAAACAACAAGTAGTAGTTATGAAAACTATAACAAGGATTATTATAATAGATATGTTTCATTATAAACAAATAAGCATCATAATCCATGAAAAGGCTCTATAGTTACTACTTAAAGTCTATAAAAAGTCTGTAAAACCATATGAGAATGTTGCTAAGACATAGTTTAAAACATGCCAAAATTAGGGCTCATCACACATCACAAAACTAGCAACATAAAACACATATTCTAGTCACCACAAGATCATAAGAAATCATAATATTCACAATTCAAAAATTCCAATTTGAAACCTCAAAGTCCATACATAAAAATAAATTTAAGTAAGTGTGAACAAAAATCTCATTTGATTAAAAAACTCAAAAGTAGTGGCGAGATGATCACAAGAGAACTTAAGGTTTCAAGCTAGTCCTTCACCACTTCCAAAGTTCATCAAGTTCAAAATAACATAATCAAAAGAAAACCAAATAAATATTTAAGCGACTAACACTAGTTACAAGGAGTAGATGCTACACGATAGCATCCAAAGTGCCCTAAATAACATGACCATACTTCTAGAACATATATCTCAAGATTACCTCATCATGTAGTAACACATTTAATTGGTTAATACAACATATAATTGTTAATACATTATCGAAAAGATGAGGAATACCTCTGTGTCCAAGAAAAGTGCAATTTTGACCATTTGTCAATGACCTAACATAATCACAATAAGAGATGTTACATTGACTCAATATAAAATTTGAGACCAACTTGTTTAATTAGAAACTCAAAATTTCAAATGTGAGCTTCCATATTAATGAAAAGAGTAAACAACTACCAATACCACTAGGTCAAAAACATAGGAGCATAAGACCTATAAAGAAAATCCTTCCAGAAAGAAGCTTTAATCACCTGTTCACACAAATCATCAAGGGTGAGAATATTGTGGGAGTGCATTTCCACCCTACCATGAATCATTAGCACTTCCTCAAAATATTTCTTGACATGAAAGATGCCCATCCTAGCTCAAGGAAGTCTAAACAAGAAAAAATGAGAGGAGTAATGGAATTGTGTGATACATATCTTGTATCCACCTTCTAATAATAATACAACCATATTATTGACATTCATGAAACATATATCATATTTGTATCCACAAACAACAATCTTTACTAATTTCTAGAATTCACTAGAATCTATTTAAATCCCAAAAACATGGATAACATAGTGGTGATAACTAAAAACAAGGACACCATGATGTAATCACACCATTAATCCACCATACTTTCTTTAAGAAATAAGAATTATCCAATCATGTAATGAACATCACAAAATGTCTATACTCATTAAGACATGACAAGACAAAGGAAAATCATCATCTCGTTATCATATGAGAAAGAGATAGGGAGGGAAAAATAAGTGTCTACATGTGTGAGGAAGCAAGATATAAAGGTAGGGACAATGAGGTACATAGAGAGAGTGTGAGATCGAGAGAGACATATGGATATAGAAATCCATAAATATACCAAAATATTGATCATTTGGCATATATTTTACTATCGATGTAACCCTTGCACCCCTCAAAGGTGCAAGTGCTAGTCATACTGCCTACACAAAATTGGTTTGTTGAAGTGGATTTAGCGGTTATGAAGCAAATGCAACTTGCAGATAGAAATCTAAATTCTACAACCTTTGAAGAAGCCTGTATGGCATTGCATTAGAAGTATGAACCAGACATAAGCAATAATGGTCACATATTAATTTTTCCTTTACTGTCAGATGATTCAAATAACCCAAAAGATAATATTTAAATTTGACACGAGTCTAGGATGTTAGAATTTTCACTAAGAGAAATAGACATTCTACTAAAAAAATGGAACTATTTTCACAGATCTAGAAATGGGGTAGGTTAATAATAGGAAGTGGAAAAGGGTACAGTATGAGAGAGAAATATTTTCTTCCAAAAAGATTTTGGAGAATATTATAAATGAACACCATATGTGCATCTTGGAAAATGAATTATTGAAGGGACATTTTCATTCAAGAGAATATGGAATAACTTCATACACAAAATTATCAAAGTAAATTACAAGAATAAAGAAAAGTGATTTCACATGAAGGTGAAATATAAAGTGAAAAATATTATTTCTAATGAAAAATGACATCACTTAGGGAAAGAAAAAAGGAACAATTCATCCAAGTAAAATAATGATAAAATATGAAACTTCGTATTAATCACAAATGATATTATAAGATGGATGAAATTAATCATCACAAACAAGGGAAAATAAAGTGAATGATAAAATGTCAATGTTGCGGATAAGATAATTTCATAAAAGAAAAGGACAACTATAGAAGAATATGTTTTTTCACTTGAAAATATAAAATGAGTGAATATGCATCCACATGTATAAACTATGGATACAAGGTAGATTATTTTACTAACAAGGTGAAAATGGTAAATGACATAATTCATGGTTTAAGAGTTTTTTTTTTGGCAAAAGGTCATAGACCCATATTTCATTACTAAATGTAAAAGTTAACATAGGATATTTCATCTCGCTTACAATCTTCTACTGCATCCATAGTCTCTTCATATGAGGCAATTTTGTTTTCTCCTAGGGTCAAAAACTCAAAAAACCACCCACCTAACTTTAAATTACAAAAATGCAACCATTTTTGTGGCTTGCACATCTTACATATTCCCATAACTATTAGACAAAATTGGATATGCACTATGCCATTTACAAAATACCCGATAGTAGCTCATATACATAGCATAAAACAAAAGTAAACAAGGTTGAGAAAGAGATATTAACCCATGCTACCAGACACCCTGGAGGATTTAGACACTTCATTGTCAAGAGTGAGGCCTTTTCCTTTTACATTTTTTTGCAGTGAAAAAGAACTTTGAACTTCTACCTATGTTACCTCTGGAAGACATGACTGCCTCAGTGGGGGATCATTTGTAGAGAACTACAAGAGAAGGATAATGGTGTAACAAATGTTGAAGGTGAACGCCATGACATTTGATGGAATAACATCTACTAGGTAACCCATCTCCCTACAAAAGAATCTCCCATCCTTTCTTTCTAAACCCAATTTGATAGTACCATACATACAAACATACTCCATCCTATTTTCCAAGTGATTAACATGGAAGATACCCACTACCAATGCTTTGGAACCATGCAAATTATATTTTCTTATCGCAATATCCATTGTGTCCACAGTTGCAAATTCCTCCTTGACACAATGCATCACTAGAGAGATGAAGGATGGGTAGTCTGGAAATTGAACATGTTTGATAGGAATATCTAGACAATCTGGGAATGGTAAATGTTGCGTGGTGCTCTTGGAACCAAAACCCCATCACTAATGACACAATAGGTTGTTTGTTCTATCTCTTTTGCCATTTTCTTGAAGGCACTTTGAAATGATGGTTTAGATATACCCCCGATAAAGGAATCTCCCACTGTTTAATAAGCACAAATATCCTAAGGTTGAGAGGCCTATAATCCATCTTAGTCGATGACAGCTACCCTGCAAAAACAACAATTACAAGAGGGTTAAAACCATTGGAATGAGACAAAGGAAATTAGAAGAGCCACCATAAAGGGATGCAAAATATGCCAAGTTAACTATTATTTAATATGGGCATTGGGTACTTATGATAGAATTCTCATATCATATCAAGCTGGCACTTCATAAATACTATACGATTTTGAGATTTCAAAATGATCTCACCCCAAATTATCATTTATGGGAGTAAATTTGATGATACTTAGTATCTACATGGTTATGTACCCTCCCCTAGTGATGTCCCATCCAAATTAGGTGAAAATAGCTTTCAAGTCTTGAAAAAGAGCCTCTTTGTAATCTTAAAATCATTCACGAGCCATAAGTCCTTTCTCTATGCAATGAGATAATCATGTATATTCACTTTCACCTGTCTCAATTCCCAATAAGTATGGGCTGGTTTAAATATATCCCTTCCAATCCACCATTTCATCCAATGACATATGTCAATGATGTCAGCCACTCCACACTCATTCAAAAGCCTTTCAAAATTTATACCCCCCTCTACTTATCATCATTTCCCTTTCTGAGAGAAAACTAATCTTGAATTTAGTTAAACTATTGAAATCCCAATTCGTCAGCTAATTTAGATAACATTTGGCTTCCTATTAACAACTCCTTAAATTCATTGGTCTCCCATTCTTTCTAACTTTGATCTAAGTCCACCCCTACATTTGATAGCCAATCCACTACTTGATTTGTCTCTCTGAAACAATGAGAAATTTTAAATTCTTGGAATCTTGGGAGGATCTTCCATACTTCACCTAACACATACTGAATTTCCCAGTTGACAATCATTTTGGAAATGAGGTCCGGTGTGATTATCTAAGAGTCCCCTTCAATATGAAGCTTAACCACCCCCAGATTGAATGCTATTTTGACACCTTCTAAAAGGGCCCTTGCTTCAACAATATTATTAGAACCATTTGACAATCTAAAACATGCTTCTTTAAGTATACACCCATACTAGTCTCGTAGAGTATGGGTAAGTGCACCAAGATAGAGTGCAAAAAGGAGGGTATAAGTGGCCACTTTTTCTTTTCTTTTTTGAAATTAGGTAAACCTGAACTTCAAAGGGAAATTTGAGGGTCATGCACTCAAAATTATAAGATGTGTAAAGAATGAAAATTGTAGTACTCTGAATCTAGTTTCTAAACTACTATTTTTTAAAAAAAATGGATAAGATTAAGAGGGTGAAACTTGGAGTGCACAAAAAACTGTTCTTGATTTTCTTAGAAAAACATAACATAGATGTTTTTGTGCGCTTCACAAAATATATAGGTAGATTCAGTATTTTGCAAAACCCTTCAGTAGGAGGATAGGTAAGAGTGAGATCTAGAAGTTGTGTATTGTTGGATATTTTTTTTAAATGATTTTTTGAAGTGACCACATCCTAAAAATATGGTACCTAGGCATAACTTGCATCAAAATAATAAAAAATACAATTATTTTTTAAAAAAGTGTATAGAATTAAGTGTAGAATAATAATATGTAATTTATTTTGAATTTGGTTAAGTAGATCAAAAGTTATTAAAAAAATGGTAGACATATGTCTGTGAGGACTGTCAAGACATTGGTAAAGAAAATTAAAGTTTACTATGCTAATGTTGTCCAAAAATAGAAAAATTCATATGTTTAGAAAGATGAGAAGACTTGAGAGATTATGGTGGTAATTTTAGAGATACCCACTTGATCATTTATAAACTTGATGATGAGAAAGTCAAGAAATCATCCTGAAAGATTAAAAAATGTGTAAAGGGACAAAATGGAGGGAGAATGAGCTTGCAAGCCTTAGGGTCGATTTACAAGCCTCTTGCCAAGCTATAAAGTGTATAGTTTCCTATGTGTCAAATAACCCGCATGGGTTATGCAAAAAAGAGTATAGCTCCAAGTTTGAACTAAAAGCATAATTTTTGGTTCTCAAGAACCTGCATAGGTTATGAAAATATAAAAATGTAAACTTATAAACTTAACATACATAATATATATGTATATATTAACATATATAATATATGAATATATATATATATATATATATATATATATATATATATATATATATATATATATACACACACACACACATATATTTATATAGATTTATGTCTGTATACATCTCTCTCTCTCTCTCTCTCTCACATTTTTGGGTGTTATAAATGAGCCCATCCCTCGGGTTGAAAAAAAAACATATAGCTCTTCATAATCTATGTAGGTTATGAAGAACTTTTTTTAGTTCTTCATAACACGTGCAGGTTATGATGAACTTTTTTTAATATCTTCATAACCTGCACGGGTTATGAAGAAATTTTTTAGTTCTTCATAACCCACACGGGTTATGAAGAACTTTAAGTTTTTTTAGGCTCAACATGGCTTGGGTATTCCAAGCCTAAATATTTCAAATTTCAAATAACCTGCACGGGTTTTGTAAAATTTTGATTTTTTTTCATGTGGCCACTTTTTTTACAAGCAACTTGGTACACTTACCCACATACCATGCCCCTAATATACCTGAATTCCTCTTTGAAGCCCCATCAAAATTTAGTTTCACAAAAGAACTTATCGGCGAATCCTACTTGGTATATCTCCAAACCTCTTGCTTTGATGTCTTACCTACCATCACACCTTTGAATGGGATACAAATAAGGCTCCATCTATTAAGCATAATATTTTCTTCTAAAGTGAAGGTAGAAGATAAATATTTGGATCTCATTACATATGCATTGACAAATTTTGAAATTGACCTCTCCAAAAGTTCACAAACTTTTTCTACACTAGTCACCTCCTTTCTGATTATTCTCTTATTTATTTCCCACCACAAGCCCCAAGTCACACTAGCTAGAACAATTCTCCAAATTTCCACAAAGAAGGAACCCTTATAAAGAAATGGTCATTCAATAAATAATTGCGGTAAGGAATTAGGAAGTGGACCCTACCAACCTAGTTTATTTAACACCCACTTCCAAAATTCTTGAAAAAAATCATAGTTAAGAAGAAAATGATTAGTGTCTTCCATTTGTCTACCACATAGTACACACAAAAAGGAGTCAACAATTCCCAACCTATGCAACCTTTCATTTGAGAAAATTCTATTATGAAGGGCTGTCTAGAGGAAGGCCCCCAGCTTAGGAAGAACATCATCATGCCAATAAAATATGATCTCTCTCCTCCTAACATTCATCAACCCCTCAACCAATGATTTAGAGCCATCTTTAACAATATAATTTCCATTTTTTCTCCTAGTCCAAATCAGTTTATCACTATCCTTAGTAATACAAATCGGTCTTTGAGCCAGAATATTGTGTAATTCAACCTTATCTTTCTATGAAATGGGGACATTTGATAAATCTTTCCATACACCTCTACCAATATCATCCATGATTTCAATAGAAAAATATTCTCTCACCTTAGAACCCCACAAGTTTTCCAAAATCACCTAGGCCTTGGACAATTGAGAGGAATAGTTAATTGGGGGAAGGCCACGTTAGTGCTTAAGATTGTAGGTGATGAACACAAATCAAAAAATTCTAATACTTAACTCTTATGGTCACAATAGATGCACCTATCAATACTAAACACTAAGGTATTAATGATGTAGATCCTTCTTCACTTCGAGCTTCAGGCTTAGATGGGTGTACCTATTAGATTCAATTCTTCAAAGAATCACAATAATGATCTAAATACTTCACACAAATAAGAAAAGCTATTTTATTCAACAAAATTTAAGATAAATTGTTATTCATATTGATTGATGGTGAGAAATGTAATTCAAGTAATGACCAGTGCCAAATCCTAGGGCATCAGAGTCAAAAAACACACATCTACAGAAAAACCCTCAAATCAAATTACCCCAAAACCCAGATAAAATGCCTTACAAATTATCCTCTCATTTACATACACTATTATTAGATTCCTTCACAAACTATGAATTCCCTGAAACTCCCCTTAAGATTTATCCTTCCCTTGAAAGGAACTTAAGTTTAACCTCACTATCTACCTTGTATATGATGTATCAAAAATGCCTAACAAATTTTAGACATAAAGAAATTAGGATTCATACATGATGAAAACAAAACATATGCAAGGAATTTTAGTATATTTTCTTTGATAATTCTTTTGTATCAGTACATTCAGAGACTAAGATTCTTAGAATAAAAAAACTAATAAAAAACTCTCCTTATAATAAGTACTTCACGACCACAACATAGAAAACTATCTATATATACACTAGCCACCTTGGAATCCTGAAGAAAAATATGTAACAAGCTTCAGATGGCTAGGATAGTGACTTGCACTAGAATAAAAAATACATTTCAATTTGAACAGAAAAAAGGAAAATTGATGCCAGAAATTTGTTTCTACTCATAGCGAACTTCTCAAGTGGCACCTTTGTTTGTAGATATTCAAAGTTATTGCTGAAAGTTGTTTTGTGAATGATGACCACCTACCAGTTAACATACATCATCCTCTTCAATATAGTTACCCTTCCTGTGCTCAAAGATCAGGTGCCATGTTGCAGTTCACTCTTCTTCCATTGCTTCTAGGTCAATAGCAGCTAGCTTCTTCTTCTTCGGTTTGGTGCTTTTGTCACATGCTTCAACCTCTTCCTCTGTGGGCCATGTGTACACTTTTAAGCTCTACAACAACTTGACCTGTTTGTCCCATCTGGAATCAATAATGGCCTTAGTGTTAGCAAAAAATCTGGTGCACTCATTTTCAACTTTGAAAATGTCATCCAAAATATTGTTGAGCTTGTCCATGTCTAAGGAGTCATCATCATTTAGGAAGGCCTTCTGCCTAGTCATGAACTGATTCACACCTAATTTCCATTCCTTAATTTCTATGATGTTACCATCATCTTTGTAAATTGGAGGGAGGTATTTGCTAAAGTCTAGGCCAAACATGTCCATTTTGGCCCTTACTTGACTGGCCTTCCCCTTGAAGAATCCCCAAGTTGTACCAATAAGTTCTATCTTCTCTCCTACTTTTGCAACTGATTCTAGAATATCCTACCTATGTGGTTGCTGTAATTCAAGCTTCTCCAAAAGGGCCCCCCTACCAGACCATATGTTGAATAGTGGCTCTAAAGTAGCCATGACATCTTTGATATTTTCATTTACCTTTTGCAACACAAGGTGTGAATTGTGTACTGAGTCCATCTTCCCTTTTATTACCTCTAATCATTGTTGCATGATGTCAGAGAGGGCCTTGAGGGCTACATCCAACTTGTTTTTCTCTGATTCATCTGCTGCCTCATTAGGAACTTCTGCAATTGATTGCACTGCAACTTGAATTTGTAGGACTGGAGGAGGAGCTACTTTTGATGCTTCTTGAAGACTAGCTTTCATTTCCTCAAGCTCATCCTCTAGGAATTTGATTTTCATCAATCTCTTTTCTTTGTCCTTTGCTAGACCAATGGCATCATCAAACAATTTGCCATACCTATTGGACAGTTGAGCAATTTTAGCCTCATTTAGGTGGGAAAAATGTGTCACTACTTTCAACACTTCAAGATCATTGGTATTCTGAACAGTCCAGATGATCTTGTTCCCTTCCATCTTTTTCTCTATACTAACTAGGGAGGGATTTTGGGTCCTAGGAGCAGGAAACCACATTGCTAAGGCCTGAGAATTAGGGTCATATCCACATCCCCTTATCATGTCACCAATTTGGGCCTCATAAGAAAGACTACCCTCAAGTTGCCTTCTGATCTAATCTATGATGAATGCTAATGTTAGATCCCATCCTGGCACCAATAGAATTCCAATGGACTTAACTAGTTTCCTAGCTTCCTCAATACTAATGGTCTTTGATTCAGGCTCATATGCAGCTAAGGATTTCAAAGCTTCATCATCAGGATCAGCACCTTCAGTGACTATTTTTGCTATCTCCTGCTGCTTCTTCCATATTAATAAGTTCTTGAATTTGTCACTTTTGATGAATTGATCATCATTGAGTAATTCTTCTTGGTACATTTTTTGCTCATCCTTGCATAGCAGGAGGGGCAATTCCACTTCTTCTTGTGTGGCTAAGTTTATTCCTTCTCTTATGTTCTTCCTCATATTATGATAGTATGACCTACCACCAGGTACTAGGGTTGCAACGCTACCAACCTGTTTCTTTTATTTCTTTCCTTTTGAGGGCTCTCCTTCCTCAAGTCTTGGCCTTTTTTGAGGAGGCTCAGATACATCTTCTACCCCTGGGACATCTTCACTCATATCAACAATTGGAGGCTCATTTATTTGGGGTGGGCTGTCCTCTTCGTATGAGCCCTCACTGTATGCTTCCTAATCAGAAGAAGAATAATCTTTTTTCGCTTCCACCTTCTCTTAGAGATAAACTTCTAGCTAGTTAGACAGGGTGTCATACATTGCTATCATTTTGTCAATTCTTTTAAGTATGGGAGGTTTGAGAAAAATCCTCCAAATGAAATTCTAGCCTTTCTAATTTGAGTTTCCAAATTCAACAAGTCATATAATTTGGTAAGCTTTCTTCCAATCTCATCTTCATCTAACATATTTCTTGTTACATCTTCATCATCACATCTCTCATGATCTTTGATAGCACTAATGTGGGGGATGAGTATCTTCCTAGAATTCTTAATGAAATTCTCAGAGTCCACATACCTGTATACACCAGAGGCCATCTTGAAGTGATTCAACCACATACTAAGTTATGGTAATGCTCTTTTACCAATCAGAAAGCTTGACAGTCTAAATTGTCGAGGAGTGAAGGTTCCCTTTCTGTGTGGTGCCAAGTGCTCTTTATCTATCCAAATTAGTTTCCATATGAATTCTAATTGGGTTACTCTTGGTGGCACATATTTTGGGAGTATGTGTGGGGGATGTGGGCATCCATAGACTCTAATCAATGTGTAGTTCTAGCCCAAGTAGAAGTCACCCTAATTATGACCCATTTACCACTTATCAACATATTCTTTAGGCTTAAGAAACCTTAGCAACCTAATTGGTAGCCTTGTTATATTTTTTCCCAATATGTTCAAAATTGGCAAGACTATCTAATTTTGAAATGTACAGAAATCATTTTCATTTGAGGTGTAGTTCCACACTCTCAACCAGAGCTGCACTAGATTTTGCTCTCCATCCTTCATTATCTGTGGTCTCAGCATATGCCCATCCAAACTATCAGCATTGCAATACAAAATCATATGCATTAAGAGAGAATAATGCATGAATTTTATTGGCCTCTTATCTTCTTTGATCATCATCAAACCCTCATGCATTTTTCCAATTACATACTGAATAAAATCTTAGTGTGTAAGGGCATGTGAATTTTGGATGCCCAGGATCATCATCAGTATATCCACTGGCATCCTTTCTGCATCTCCATCTATCCCTAAAAATCGACATAGCCCATATGCTAGATATTTCATATAGAAATGGAGAGCCTTGAATTCATAAGGAGCTTTCATGTGTGTAGGGAGAGGGAAAACATATTTGCCAGTCCTAGGCATATGGCGGACAACCTCAGTTTTCACAAGCTCAACTTGGATTGCATATTTTGCTTTTTCTTTCTTGAGGTCAATCTCTGTGGAAGATGATGCATATAAGCTAAAAAATTTCATGAAGGAAACCCTATCAAGAGTTACTAGGGCTGATTGGTCACTTTTTCTGATAGTTTTAGACACAGGGTCAAAAAGTCTGGCCAATTCATGCATTAGGTCAACATCTAGGAAGACATGAGGAAGAATTAATTTGGCTATAGCTAGTGTCCATGCTTTGCAAATGGGGACGGGTCTAAAATGATTATTTTAGAAGTAACTAAACAACATATAACCAGAACATGAAGGGGTAATTAGATCCCTACATTCTGACATATAATCCAGGAAGACTTCATCACTAAACTTTTTGTTCTATTTAGAACCTGGGAGAAACATGATAAATTCATTTGAATAATTGGGTTTTCCTTTGTCTTAACCTGCTTGTTCCTTTGGTGCCTCATTGGATGAGGCTCGACTTGACTCAGGCTGACTCATCTCTGCAATTTTGAATGATCCTTAACTTTGCAAATTTTCTCTACTTAAACACACATTGCTATAGCTCCAATTTCTCAATTGCTCTCTGAAAAATTGATAAGTGTAAAGGTGTGAATGTGTTGTCTATATATTATTTATCAACGAATGCGTAAAGATTGCCAAGATTGCAGAAAATCTATCCCAAGTCACTTTAGCATTCACTCTTACATAACACCAAATTCAAATTAGAGCTAGCCGTAAGGTAAGATGTTGATAGGTTTCATTTAAAATTTGGAAAGTAAGTAAAATTAAATGATTACCGTGTTATTGCTTTAAAGCCCTCAAAAAATGATAAAAATCCTCACTTAAAATCTGATTGGCTAACTTTTGTACTTGTTCCATATCAACATAGTACTTTTCCATGTCAGAACAACTCTTTTTCTTTATCATTTATGAGAACTTAACCTGGCTCAATCTAGAGATTCAGCGACTGAAGATGCCTCATGATCTCAAAATACTTTACTAAACTGTGGTTTAATCAAGAGATAAAGCGACTAAAGGGATTCTCTGAATCTCAAGAAACTTACCTTAACTGTGGTTATATTTCGAGAATGAGCGACTAAGGACTTTGCGCAATCTCATAATCATTAGTTAACTCACATCTAATCACGAGATCCAATGACTGAAACAAGTCTCCAAATCTCAAAATCTTTAACTTAACTCTAGTCCCATTCTGAGATTTGGTGACAACTATACTCTCACAATATCTGGATACTTTTACTAACCTTGGTTATGTTACAAGATTCAACGAACACCTTTATCTCTGAACCGCTAGATAAATTCCTTAATTTTAGTTCAATCTTGAGAGTAAATGTGTAGTACCTCACCCCTAGTCCGATTTTATAAATGTTATGATTACTTTAGGATGATAGATTATATGTATTGCCCCGCCAGGGAACCTAGGAGAACTTAACCTAAACATGATTCTAAGTTTGCAGAATAATTTTTTTAAAAAGTTATCATACAAGATAAACAACAATGCAGAAGCAATTACCATTTACTCACATTAAAACATGAATTAAATTAAGCTAAATCATATATTAAATTTTAAATAAACTAAATTTAATATTAATAAATAAAAAATGAAATAAATAAAAATAAAAACATTTTTTTTAAAAAAAATAACATTGTGAGTGGGGAGCGCACGCGTCCCCACACTCACCGCCCAGCCCAGGCCCCTGTACCTCATGGTAGGGTACTACCCTCGGCAGTACTCTCTGCCACGGTAGAGATACTACCACCGGTAGTACCTGCTGCCATGCGGGTACGCTACCGACAGGGAGGTAGGGGGAGGTTGGTGGCCCCCACCTCCCTTCAAACTTTATATATATATATATATATATAATTTGTTAATTAATAAAAACAAACTTCAAAGCATGAAATATTTTATATATTTTCTTTTTTATTCCAAAAAATGAAATTAATCAAATAGCATGTATTATTGCTTGATTTGACTTTTCTCATTTTATTTTTTCTCTGTCTTTTACTAGTAAACTGTATTTTTTAATAACAGAGGGTAAACATATAAATATATATTTATTTACAGAATGATTTTAGTACCAAAATTGGGTTTTTGATACAAATTGATTTTCTCTTAATCAAAGCAATTATTTTCTATAGCTCAATAGTTAAACTATAGCCTAGATTAATAATTCATTTTCTAGGAAAACCATAAACAATCCTTTAACAAAATTTTGCCAGAGTAACGGTACGATGCTAAATTTCAATAAAAACATAAAATAAATGTAACCTAGGGTTTTCTAATAATCCAGATCCAAGATAAACATAGATCTACCTAATAATAAGCATAGGAATCTATAAAAACACAGAAAGACAAATAAATGTGAAAACAGAGCTAACAGGCAAAATTCAATGCCTACCTCAGATCCAATGCCAGACATTGAAAATGGAAACCCTTTAGATCTGAAAGTAGAATTTCTTCCTCAATTCAATCCAACCTACAAATTTGAAAATTATGTAGAAAACAAGCACCCGATCCAGATGCACAAAGAAGCCAAACCAACAAGCAACCACAACAATCCACAAATCTCCAAAATTCAAAGAACACAAGCTCTCCCCCAAAAAAATCTTCTCCAAAACCTGTCTAATCTCCATATGAATGCAATTCTCCCTATTAGGGATTCAATTCCCCATTTCATGCAAATCCCAGAGATGACTCAACAGTTAACTCCTAATCAAACTCCAACTCCGAAATTGAAAGAAAATCTTAATTAATTAATTAAAATATCTTTTATTTTGCACAACTCAACTTTGACTTTTTGAAACAAGTTGATCACTTTTGAGAACAATTTAATTTTAAATAATATTAATGCACATGTAACAATTCAATTATGTATTAAATAAATTAAATATTCAATGCACCTTAAAGTCATGCAAATCAAATATTTAATTATTTAATAATGTATGCAAACATAAATTAACTCTAATTATAATTAATTAATCATATAATTTCGAATAATCAAACATTTGACTTTAGATTAATTTTCTCAATTAAACTTAGGCACATAATTAATATTAAATTCAACTATGATCCTAACATTAATATCATATAAATTAACCTATATAAACATAAATCAACTGAATCAAGCACAATAAAACCAAGCAAACTAAGACCAAGCACACATTCAAGAACAGGATCCACAAATTCATGCCAACTAGGTGAATTCGGATAGGGTAGTCAGACTGATACTTGTCCAATCCTAGGACAAATGGGCTTAGGTTAGGGTTTTGGATCCATGTTATCTCCCCTCTCTTACCATTTGAGATATTGCGATAGGGCACGCTCATCCTGACAATTCAGGGAAGTCGATGCCCGATACCTGCAAATTTGTATACAAAACCCACATGTACATACATATATAAATATATAATAGACAATGGCGGGGATCGACCGATCGTGTGGATCTCGCAAGCAAGTAATTACGACTTCCTCCCTCAACCACATTAGGCACGTCAAACAGAAATATAAAAAAAACACATCAACCATACACATGCAAGTATGGGGTCAGTAAAATCATAAGCATCAATGATTTTCTAAATAACATTTATAAAATTAGACTAGGGGCGGGGTACTACATTATATGTTAGGAAATTATTAATGCTTATGGTTTTACTGACCCCATACTTGCATGTGTATGGTTGATGTGTTTGTTTTATATTTCTGTTTGATGTGCTTGATGTGGTTGAGAGACGAAGTCATAGTTACTTTCTTATGAGATCCACACGATCGGCTGATCCCCACCATTGTCTGTTATATATTTATATATGTATGTACATGCAGGTTTTGTATGCAAGTTTGCAGGTACCGAGCATCAACTTCCCTGAATTGTCAGGATGAGTGTGCCCTATCGCAATATCTCAAATGGTAAGAGAGGGGAGATAATACACAAATCCAAAACCCTAACCTAAGCCCAGTTGTCCTGGCATTGGATGAGAACCAGTTTGACTACCCTACCTGAATTCATCTAGGTGACAAGAATTCGTGGATCCCTTTCTGGTGTTGCTTGGTTTTACTTGGTTTGATTTTACTTCATTTGGCTTCAGTTGATTTATTACTTATGTGGATGATTTTATGTGATTTATTGATTAGTGATTAAATTTGAAATTTAATATTAGTCATGTTCCTATGTTTATTTGAGAAAAATTAATCTAAAGTCAATTATTTGATTATTTGGAATTATTTGATTATTTAATTGGTAATTAGATTTTAATTATGTTTGTGTGCATTATTAAATAATTAAATATTTAATTGCATTGACTTAGGATGCTTTAAATATTTAATCTATTTAATATGATTTTTTTAATTATTAACATGTGCATAATTGAAAATTGAATTTCTTTCAAAAGTTAACAACCTGTTTCAAAAAGACAAGTTGAGTTGTGCATATAAAGTTATTTTAATTTATTAATTAGGATTTTCTTTCAATTTCTGAATTGGAGTTCAATTAGGAGTTAACTGTTGAGTCATCTCTGGGGTTTGCATGAAATGGGGAATCAAATTCCTATTAGGGGGAATTGCATTCATTTTGGGGGATTAGACAGGTTTTGGAAGGGAATTTTGGAGGAGAGCTTGTGCTTTGGTTTTGGAGAATTTTTGCTTGTTGTGGTTGCTTGTTGATTTGGCTTCATTGAGCATCTGAAAGTTGGGTGTTGTGTGCTTCATGGATTCAGATCTGCAAGTGGAATCAATCTTTAGAGCAATCCTGGTCTTTAGATCTTCACAGGTTTTCTTTTTCAGTTTCTGGCATTGGATCAGAGGTAGGCTTGAAAATCCTGCCTGTTAGTTTTATTATGCATATGTTTGGCTTTCTTTGTTTGTGCAAATTTTAGCATGATTCAATAGTTAGATCTATGCTTTCTTTGAATCTGGGTTATTAGAAACCCTAGTTTAGGTGTTCTTTATGTTTTATTAAAATTTAGCATTGTATCATTATGCTGACAAAATTTCATAGAAAGATTCCTCATAGTTTTCCTAAAAAACGTATTATTAGATCTGGTCTATGGTTTAACTATAGGGTTTGAAGAAATAAAATTTACCATTAGAGAGAAAATCAATTTGTGTGGAAAAAACCCAATTTTAGTAGAAATTTTCTATTCTGGGTTTAAACAAGAATTAGCTAGGAAAATATAGTTTTTTTTTACATTGCATAGACAGGCCAATTAAATTAAAAGAGTAAATATTCTTTGCATGAGAAACCCAATCATAAATGTAAAATCATTCTAGAAAAGAATATATATATATATATATACTTTCTGTTAAAAAAAGATTACACGGTCTAAAAAAAAATATAGGTTCCATTTATCTCTTAAAAAAAAGAGTATATCTTTTTATTAGTTTTCCATTTCTCGAATTAATAAATAAATTGGATAAAAAAAATTGCATTGTATGAAAGTGTTTGTTTTTTTAATTTAAAATAAAAAAATAAAAAAATAAAAAAAAATGAAATTTGTTAGGAGGGTGGGGGCCACCACTTTCCCCCATCCTCCTCCTCCTCAGCTGCCGGCGGTACTCGAGGGTACCGTTCGACAAGACAGAGCTTGCTAGGCTTGCCTGCGACGGTACCTTTTGGTATCGTGCGCAGGGACGACAGCTGGGAGTCGTGGGCCCCCCAAGAGGTAAGTTTTTTAATATTTTAATTTTATTATATTTTATTTAAAATATATTTCATTTATAATAATTAATTTAGTTTGTAATTTATTTAAATTGTAATTTATTTAATTTATAAATTATTTAGTTTGTGATTTAATTAATTTATAATTCATTTAATTTATAATTTACTTAATTTGTTATTTATTTAAATTATAATTTAATTAGTATGTAAATTAATTTAATTTGCAATTTAAATTAGATTGTTATGTTCATATATTTAAATCTATTATTTAACTTAGTTAAAATAATTTGTTTATTGGATTAAATTAAATTTGTATAGTAAATAAATTAAACTAAATTTTTAGTTATTAACTTAATCAAATAGGAATTTTGTTTCCATTCTAATATGAGATTTATTTATTTAAATTAATAGAAATTTTTATATGGAAACTTATTAATGATTAAGGTATGATTATATTCTTTTGTTCTGTTAAATCCTTAGGACAACATGAGGGAATATCCTTTGTTTATGATATTGTTGTAATGTTTATGTTCAGATTCTCCTAGTGGGTTTATTTGTTTTTATGCTTGGATTCATTTATGCTCAATGTGGAATTTAAATGCTTATAGATCGATTTCAATTTTCCATAATGTGAGTGTATCTTCTTCGTGCTTGGAGTGTTTTCTTGTGTTTACTATGATTTTGGGATACTAGAAGACTTAGGGGGAAGATAGAGGTCGGGGTATGTGTCAGGTGTTCATGTTTTTAGTACTATGTTTTAACGTGTGTATGAGATCCGAATATACCCTAACTCGACCATATAGGCTCATGATGTATTGTATTATGCTTTTGGTGCCTTTGTAATCATTTCTAGTTCTTGTGTGTGAAACTGGAATTTGGGATTACCTGGTTGTGTACCTGATTTGATCTATGTGAGATCTGTGAGCCTAGGGTAGTTTACCTAGATATGTAGTAGGAGGTGGCTTGCAATAAGCACCAGGGCCCACAAGTGGTTGCTAGGATCACTTATTGTTAAGTATCTATAATCAAGTGATAACATAATATAACATTGAGAGATATTAAAATGAGCCTAACAAGATATGGTTTCCTCACCCTGGCTTAGTGCTAGTACAGACTGAGGTGGGAATGGAGAAGATGACTAGCCCCCTTTAAAAGGGACAAGTTGGCATAGTCGATGGCTTCGTCAGTACAAGAGGTCATTGACACCGTGTATGGTCACTTGGGTGCCAGGATCCAGAGAGATTACTAAGACAAAACTCAAGGGTTAGACGTACATGATGACACCTTCCTATGCATAGTCTAGTTATCCTACATGTGTTGGTTGCCTCTGGAATAGTGAGTCTTTCATGGTATTATTACTTTTTCACCTTGAGTTAGAGAGCTTTCAGGATCCTTTCCTTAGCTTGATCGGTTTGATGTTTTTTTATCCGAGTGGGATATGTTGTTATCTCCTCAGCACAGTGGGAGTGGACCATTTAAGTTCACGAGGTCGGGTGGTAGTGATTCTCTTACCATTTGAGATCTGATGTTCGTGTACCAGTCTTGGATGATCCATGTGGCAGTTGTTCCTTCTTGATCTTCATTTTTGGAGTTGTGTTCTCTTCTTCTTCTTCTTCTTTGTGATCCTGTATCTTTGTATCAGTTATTCAGAGATGTCATGTGTACTTCTTTTCAGTTATTATATTACATACCATGCGACATGTGCAGTGGATGTAGGTTGTTATGGATACCTTATGGTACCAGTTGTATTTATGTTATCTTATATGTGATGTTGTAGTTATCTTTCATTGTTTATATGAGATTTGTAATTATTCCTAATCTAATTTAATTAATTAATGTTAACGTAATCTTTGTCAAGGAACCCTTGAGAGTTGTAACTTGTGTTGGTTGTTTGTATTAATGTGAGTAAATGGTAATTGCTTCTGCATTGGTGTTTATCTTGTATCTTAACTTTAAAAAAAAAAGAATTCTACAAACTTAGATGCATGTTTAGGTTAAGTTCTCCTAGGTTCCCTGGCAAGGCATTACAAAATGCCATCCATTGATCTTTAACATCATCTACGATTCTCACTGAATTGCCAAATGCTTTAAGACTTAACCATTTCATTACGAGAATACAAGAGAATCATTATATTTTACTTTGACATTGAATCTTAGAATACAATGTCACTAACCATCAACTTCATGAGATTAAGAAAATACCTTATTCGCTAAGTCATTGAATGCTTCACCTTAACTGTTAATCATTTAGAGATCACGCGCCTGAACAAAAAAACATCCATTTATAACCTTGTCACTGAATCGCCAAATGTTTCATACTTAACCGTAGGGATTTGGTGATCACAAGAAAGCCTCTTTCGCTAGTTCACTGAATGTTTAATCACTAACTGTTAGAATCAAGGGATCATGAGATAACTACTCTGCTGAATCTCTAGATCTTTCACTAACTACATATTCAACTTCAAGACATAATGTCAACCATTGATCAATATTCATATCAACGGTTCACTGGATCACTCAATATTTCAAGACTTCACCATGACATTGAGTGAATGAGAGATAGTCACTATGCTAGATCGCTAAATGTTTGATGGAAACTGCCAAGAATGATGAGAATTAGAGAAAGAACTATTGCTAGATGGGTTCACTAACTACCAATTATTCAAAGATTGTGTGACAATATAAATCAAGTTAAAAGCTTCACTGTGTTGCCTATTCTCTGAAAATTCAACAAGACTTAACATTTTTATTATGAGATTCAGCAACAAAAAGGAGTAAAGAATAACCGTGTGCATATTTGAAAACTTAATTTCCTAAAAAAGTAACATGAGAACATAAGGACTAGGGCACATTTAGGAACATATTGAAAGATAAAACCTTACCAAAGACAAACAAGACCTAGGGAAAGGATATGCCAACATTTTTTTTGCACATGGTGACCTTAAAATTCAACCCTCCTTTGGAAAAATTCTTGTACACACATAAAATTAAGATGATACAAACACATTCAGGGTATCAAAAAGACAAGAAAAATACTCTTCTCAAAAAACCTAAAAATTACTCCAACAGTGGCTCTATCTGAGGATGCTTGAATGCAAGTTCATAGAAAGTAACCAAGAATCTTTGGGTGGTAGACAATAAAAAACACTAACCTACAATGAAAAGAAAACAAACAACTAAAAACAAACACACAACTAAAAACAAAGACACAACTTAAAAGAAAACACCCCTATACATATACTACAAAACTACTGTGCATTGAAAGGATTAGAATTCAATTGAAGAAAAACTTCAAAAATTTTCCATGCACTGGAAATTCTTGCTCTCCATCATCCAATGTTTTGAGAAAATAGGAATCTTTTCCATGGATATGATGAATGATATAAGAGCCCAACCATAAGGATTCAAATTGTTTGTGTTTTCCCTTATCTTTAGCCTTGGCATTCCATTGAAGAACCAAATCACCAGGCTGGAATTTTATGATACTAGCTCTCTTGTCAAAAAGATATTTCATTTTTTTCTATAATCTTACATTTTATTTTTGACTCTCTTCTTGTTTCATCCAATTCAATCAATTGGACCATTCTATCTTGCAAAGGTTCATCTATTTCCAGACCCTCATCATGTATAAATTGATAGATAGGCAACAAATTATTAATAGGTAGTCTAGACTTTACACCATATACTAATTCAAAGGGAGATTTACCTGTAGCCCTTTTTTCTGTAATCCTGTCTGCCCATAATGCCAGCTTCAACTTTACATGCCAAGTTCTTTTATTGTTTTCTAAAGTTTTCTTCAAAATCTGCAAAATGCTCTTGTTGCTTGATTCTGCTTGCCCATTGGCCTGTGGGTGATATGGGGATGAATATGAGAGAACAATGCCCATTTTTGAACAAAAATCAATGAATTCTTCTGACCTAAAACACATGGCATCATCCATTACTTGTTTGATAGGAACACCAAATCTTGTCACTACATTGTTCATCAACAATTCAATCACCACTGTGCTTGCAACTTTCTTTGTTGGGGTTGCTTCAATCCACTTAGTAAAATAATCAGTAGCAACAAGTATCCAACTATGTCCCCCTCTAGATTTTTCTGCAAATTCTCTAATGAAATCAAGACCCCACATGGAAAAAGGAGCCTCTACAACCATAGGGTTTAACAAAAATGCTCCTGAAAACTTCAACTTATTTGAGAACCTCTGGCATGGCTCACACTTTCTGACAAAAGAATGAGTATCCTTAAACAAGACATGCCAATAATAACCAACTCAGAATTGTGAGAGTTGTTTCTCTAGCTAAATGATGTCCTCCACATAAATCTTGAGTGCATTTCTTTTAGAATTTTCTCAAATTTACCTTTATCCAAACATAAGAGAAAAATTCTATCATTATAGAATAAGTCACCTTGCAATAATACATACTTTTGAGCCTGTAATTTAAGGCTCCTCTTTTGATTGTCATTCAAACCCTTTAGGCAACTAGCATTTTTGAGAAGATGCACAATATTGGTATACCATGGCTGCATCTCAATACTGGTAATTGTTCCTCCACCCATGGAAATACTATTTACCTGGACCAAATCCATATTCTCTTCAGTCATCAATTTTTCCAGTCCCAAGCCTCTAACCAACTTGGTTATATGAAGCTCCAAGTCAAACTCTTAGATTCTGTTAATCCACTTACATCTTTTACCTTTGACCTCACTCTAAACAAGAATGTCTTTTACTGTAGCATGAGGAACATATGCATTTACCTTAGCACAAACCAGATAAGGTCTAAAAGCCTTAACCTCTTTTACCAAACCATAAGCCTATTT